>JAOTAX010000007.1:13235289-13250892 GCA_025629825.1 Erythroxylum guanchezii
AAACTTAAAGGCTTAAGTGTTATGCCACAAATGCCCTTATACATTCTTACTACATTTATACTTTAATTCCATCAATCTAAGAAATAAATCCTATTAACATTGACATGCTAATTACTCCAAAATAATTAATCTAACAAAACCTCAAAAATTAATTTAAATCATGCTTATTCATCACGAAAAATTTCGAGGGCCAACAATTAATAATATAAAAATATTATTATTAATTACTCAATAACATTTATTATATTAAATATTATTACATTCTATTTAATATATTAATATTATGATTTGGTCAGAGTTGGTATTAAGAAGAATTATTTAGGGTATATTAGGTAGTATGTATATATTAGTTTATGTTCCATCCTAAATCATCTAAATCGGAGGTTTCTTATTTTCACTATTTAGGATGGAATGAAACGTAACATGAAATCCTCCGCTTCCATCCCATTCCATTCCATTCCATTATAAAATCCTTAAACAAACGATAGAAGTGTGTTACATTCCATCCCCTTCCACCCCTAACCTCTCAACCAAACAGAGCTTAAGTGTTTCTTCTGCCTTAAGAAAAACAAGATGGTTAATGTTCACAGTGGATTACGTGTTTTACATGGAGTTTAGGGCTTTGGGATAGTTGAAGATTTTTGGTTATAGTGTCAATTTAGTTTTGATAGATTTTTAGTGATCAGGTGATGTGGAAATGAATTTTGGAGTTTAAAATAGCAATGAAATGGTGTATACGATGAGTGTAGAAAGTTAAAGTGTGAAAATGGTGGTGTACTCTGTTTTTGGTTTTTCTTTACTGTGCATGTATATATATATATATATACATGAGTAGATGGAAGCTTTAGGGATGATCAAGAAGATGATGTTTGAGTTAAAGAGTAAATGTAAAATGATGGTTTAAGATGCGAATGAGTGAATAAATGAAAGTTGAGAAGAAAAATAGAGAATGTATAGAAAGGATGATATTCTGATATACTCTGTTTCTCTTCAGTGTGAGTATGTATATATATGTGTGAGTGTATGTGAATATGTGAGTGTTTAGAGATAACCAAAGAATGGTTTTTGAGTTGAAAAACAATTGTAAGATGATGGTTTGAGGTGAGAAAGATTGTATAAATGATACTTAGAGGAAGAGAGTTAAGAAAGTGCAGAGAATGTAAAATGCAGAATATGAAGAGTGAATAATTGATATTTGGTTTTTGATGATTTTGAGATTTTTTAGTAAACTTGCATATTTAAGGGTACTGTGAAATTTATGGTGAATAAGTTGATTGAAATGGAGTGGAAATGACTAGAATAAAAATTGAAGTGTTGGATTTTGGGAAGTGGAAGTTTGGAAAATTTTTAAGAATGAACAGTAGAGAGTTGAAATTTTGATCTGAAACTTCTGTGAATTTACTATACTGATCTACATATATTTTGACATAATGGTCTTCATGAAAGTTTTAGATCTTTCATTTAGCTTTCCATTGATATAAAGTTTGTAAATTTTGGAGTTCTAAATCAAAAGTTATGGAGGTTTGAAGTTGGGATGTCGGTGGAGAAGAAGAAGTAGAATTAAGCACGACGGTGACTTTTAGGGTTCAATATTGATTAGCACCATCATGCATAAGCACGATAGTGACTTTTGAGGATAGTGAAAATTCACTATTGTGCTGACTTTGATGATAAGTGGGAAAATGCACCGTTTTGCATAAGCACGATCGTGCATTTGAGATTTTTC
The DNA here is from genome assembly GCA_025629825.1 of Erythroxylum guanchezii. Lineage (NCBI taxonomy): Eukaryota > Viridiplantae > Streptophyta > Magnoliopsida > Malpighiales > Erythroxylaceae > Erythroxylum > Erythroxylum guanchezii. Next base: position 13,237,016 of record JAOTAX010000007.1, read on the forward strand.
CCTTTTTCTAAACAGTCTTGCTTCTTTTGATCATAACTTCTTCTCTAGACCTCCAAATGACTTGATTTTTGAACCATTGGATTCATAAAACATTTTTATACCTCTACACAAAAATTGGTATCATTCTGAAGTGATTTGAAAAAGATTGATTGAACGAAAGTGAGAGAATATGTTGGAATGGTATGAACTGGTGTTGTTTTACTGAACATACTTCGGTGTTTTGATTATATCTGGATCTATAGGATTCCAAATGAGATGAATTTTGATTTTGAGTAAACTAGAGAAATAGGGCTACAAGCCATATGAAAAAGTCGAATTTTGATTCAGTCTCTAAGATATTCAATTTCTAGATGGAAGTTGTACATAGTACACTGTTTTTGAATATGAACAACCCGAAAATGTTTGAGGCATATCTTCCAAATTACTAAACCAAATTAAGTGATTTTGGTGTCAGTAGAAACTTAAGACATTGAAGAATAACTTTCTAGAAGGAATTGTTGCCTAATTTTGTCATTTAATTTATCAGATGAAAAATCTGAAGTGTATATTGGAAGAAAAAGCTGAAGTGGTCAATGAAGTTATGAAATTGTTTTGACATTGGTTTATTATGGTCCAAATTATAAGTCCAAAGAAGATCAATGAGGGTTTTGATATCTGAATGAATTGTTGATAAGGATCACAAGAAAGTACCCCAGAATTGTCGTTGAACATGCATTATGCATATTTCATATAAGTAGATGTGCATTAAGGAATATTTATACATTTATGCAAAAGTGTGATATTTGTAATTGTGTTTTGTATGATATAGAGGAGCCAAGTGGACGCTAGTCAGACATTGCCAGACCATCCAAGAAATATCTTGTTGGAGTGTATTGTGAGTAACCTAAGATGGTCTCACTATATTTGTTCTGTTTTGTATAATACTGAATTGTACTAATGTATTACTGAATTGCATTGACTGATTATGCACTGAATTTCGGACAATATATGTCCGAGGCGTTTGATGCATATAAACAATATTGGAAGTGTTACTTGTATATGAATGGGACTACCTAATTGATATTCTGATTCTCAACTGAAAAGTTGAATGCCAGACTGAAGTCTGATGACGATAAGTTTCTGATTATGCATCAATTGTGACTGATATATGTATGACATATTCTGTATTTGATGCATTTCATAAAATGCATGCTCAGATAAAAGCGTTGTGACTTGAGTAGCCAGTTTGAAGCGCTTCCACGTAAAGCTTTGCTCTGTGATTTCTGATTTTGCACATAGAGTTATGCTCCGTGATTCTATTCTGACCGAGGCCTATGAGCCAGTATTTGTATAAGTATGTGATAGGCACTCAATCACAACAATAAGAACAAATGTGAGTCTCATGCATATAGCATTCATATAAGACTAAATATCATGAATGATTTGCAAAATTGTAATGAAATGATTGACTATGTGAATTGTGTGATTTTATGTTGACTGTATTTGTTACATGAGTGAACCATCGAGGATAGTTACTCAACTGAGTTCGCAAAACTCATCAAAATTACAACGTGACTCTTCAGGTTTTCTAAAGGTCTCTAGAAAGGTTTTGAGTAAGAGTTTCGGGTTGGGATCAATTTGCGTCTACATATGTAGTTCGATATGTTATATTGATAAGTGTAGTCTTAAGTGTTGTGCAATGTATATGTGAAAATGGTTTTTAAAATGTAAAGACATTATGAATACAAGTATTTTGTTCTGTAATGAGCCCAAGTGATTACTGAATCTCTTATGCTTTCAATAATGTTTGTAAATTTTGTGACTGAAATTGTTTATAAATCAATAAGGTCGAAATGGATTATCGATTTTGCACATATGCGTTTACTGTTTAAGCAAAATTTCAAGGAGTTTCGACTGTTTACCATTTTAGCACGCTACTCTGGCAGGATTTGTACTCGGATATCACTCAGGATGTCGGGTACGTGTTCTACAAGAGTGGGGTGCTTCAATTCATGTTTTGTAGTTTGAGATTTTGACTATATGATGAGAATTTTTAGAAACAAGTGTTTTATGAACTCAAATAGAATTTTCTATGAAAGTGAATGTTTTCAAAGGGTTTTGCTTATTTTCGATTATAAACTTGTCACCCACGAGCTTTCAAGCTCACCCCTTTTTGGTCCCATCTTTAGGTGATAGCTAAGAGATCAAGTGATCAAGAGCCTAAGGGAATTGCTTCAATTTTGCTATTTTGTATTTTGTAATAAGCCAATAGTGTGGCTTTTGATATGTAAATAAAGTTTTTTTCAAACTCTTTTGCTTTAGTAATGAAATGAGAGATGGAAATAGTTTCAGTGGTGTGTGTTCATAATTGACTTCTTTGTTAAAATGGTTAAGTTAAAGTAATAAGTTTGTTTTGATGTTTGACTGTTATGGACATGCCACCCTTGTGGGATGATGCCTAATAAGGGTTCATGGAAATAACCCTATAGGATAATATGATCTGTAGTATGACTCCGAATGATGGGCTCCAGAAGCGGGGTCCAACATTGTTCGGTATCAGAGCAAGAAGATAAATCTATGATGGTTAAGGAGATTCATGGGAATACGCTCACGTTTCATGATTTCGCAAGAGGTTGGGCTCCGAAATCAAGCGGGGTTCCAACTTTGTATGGTATCAAAGAAAGAGTTGGGTTTTGGAAATGGGATCCAACAGATCTAGTGGCTATGTGGTATATAGTGATGCATCACATTAAGGACTGGCGTATGTATTGATGCAGTATGGCAAGGTGATAGCCTATGTATCGAGACAATTAAGGTCTCATGAGATGAATTGTCCGGTATATGATTTAGAGCTTGCAGCGGTAGTCTTTGCTCTAAAGATTTGGAGACATTATTTATATGGTGAGACATTTCAGATATATACTGATCACAAGAGTTTGAGATATCTGCTGAGTCAAAAAGAGCTAAACATGAGACAGAGAAGATGGATTGAGTTATTAAAAGATTATGACTGGACAATTGAGTATCATCTGAGAAAAGCAAATATTGTGGTTGATGCACTGAGTAGAAAGTCAGATAGCAGTGTAGCTCAGATTTAGATATCGAGATTACCAAGCCCGACGCAGTTAAGAGCTTTGAATGTGGAGTTGAATCTTGAGCACAATGAAGCATTGACAGCCACATTAAAACTGAGACCAATGTTGTATGACAGAATTAGAAGAGTTCAGAGTGATGATCCTGAGATGATGAAACTGATTGAGAAAGTTAAGCTGAATTCAGATTCTGACTTTGAATTGAGAGATGAAACATTGTGGTTAAATTAAAGATTATGTGTGCCTAATGTCGATGATTTGAAGAAGGAAATCCTAGAGGAAGCTTACATGGCTACTTATGCTATGCATCCTGGCACGACTAAGATGTATAATATATTGAAGCAACATTTTTGATGGCCAGGGATCAAGAAGCAAGTAGCTGATTATATATCTAAGTGTTTAATTTGCTCGCAGATTAAGGCTGAGCATCAGGCTCCAGTTGGAAAGCTTCATTCGTTGCCTATTTTAGAGTGAAAATAGGAACGAATCACTATGAATTTTATTATAGGATTGCCTAAGACATCGAGACAAAATGATGCAATATGGGTTGTGGTGGACTGATTAACTAAGTCGGCCCATTTCATACTTATACGGGAGAATAATACACTAGACCAGTTGACACGGAGGTATGTGACCAAGGATGTAAGACTGCATGGGGTTCCTGTGTCCATTGTATCGAACAAGGATCCCAAATTAACTTCGAGATTTTGGAGGAGTTTGTAGTCAGTCATAGGTACAAAGCTAAATTTCAGTGCTGCATTCCATCCTCACACAGATGGACAGAGTGAGAGAACTGTCAAGATTGTTGAGGATATGCTTAGAGCATGTGTATTGGAATTTCAAGGAGCTTGAGATCAATACATAGCACTGATTGAATTGGCATATAATAACCACTATCATAGCAATATTGGAATGGCACCATATAAGGCACTGTATGGCAGAAAATGTCGATCACCTCTATATTGGGATGAAGAAGGTTTGAGAATGATAGAAGGCCCTGAATTGATCCAAGATACTGTAGATAAGGTGAAACTGATTCGGAGTCGAATAAAAGCTGCTCAAGATAGACTGAAAAGTTATGTGGATCAACACCGTCGAGATATGGAGTATAGCGTCAGGGACAAAGTATTTTTGAGAGTGTTGCCTTGGTGAGGCATATTGAGGATTGGCAAAAAAGGCAAGTTGAGCCCGAGATATATTGGTCCTTATGAAATTTTTGAGAGAATTGGACCTTTGGCATATCGATTAGCCTTACCTACTGAGTTGTCTCAGATACATGACGTATTCCATATGAGTATGCGCAGGAAGTACAAGTTTGATCCAACACATGTGTTACCGGCTTAGGACATTAAAGTTACTAGTAATCTGAGTTATGCTGAGAAGCCAATTCAGATAGTTGGGTATCAGATAAAATGATTGAGGAATCGAAAAATTCTAATGGTAAAAGTCCTGTGGCATAATCATTCGAGTAAAGAAGCAACGTGGGAAACTGAGGAGCATATGAAAAAGGCATGTCCCCACCTGTTTCCTCAATCAAGTAAGAATTTCGAGGACAAAATTTCTTAAAGAGGGGAGAATTGTAACATCCCATATTCGAGGCTAGACCCCAGAATAGTGAATTGAGTGTACTGTGAGGAAATTGAAGCACATTGCACGCTCATACATCATTGTATATGCACACACGTGTGAATATTTATTTCTGATGCATTAAAATAATTGTACATGCATTCATTGACATTTTTTGGGTATGATTGACTGATTAAAATGTGAATTGTTTGCATTAAAATTTTATTTGGAGACTATTAGTATTATCTTGGAATTTTTGGTGAATTTTAGGAAATTTCCAAAAATTTGGGGCATTTTGGACTAGAAAAATATTGAAATAATGCATCAATCATATTGTGAGAAATGGCTCACATGCACAGTGACATGTGGAGAGATGATATACATACGCGTGGTTATGTTTAGGCTAAAATAGAAATTACTGTAGCTTGTTCTTGACCGTAAGCATTCAACACTAAACTTTTTCCGTGTTCTTTGTTCATCCACCGAAATCTCAATTGCTGGAAACCTTGTTGAACCAAGTAAGTGATTTTGGTGATGATTTAATGGCTGGGATTAAATGCATACATAAGTTGCGTTGGAAGAAGCAATTCGATAATGAGTTATATGAACAGTAGGTGAAATTGCTATTGTGCAAAAAAGTATGAATTAGGTTCTATTTTAGGATGATATTTGATTATGAAAATGATGCTAAGATTCATGAAAAATTGATGAATATACATATACTCTGTTCTAGTTTAGAGAAATACATATATGGGTTCTTGTTACTGTAGATATGCGTGAATGTGTTTTGAGTATTTAGAAATGAATCAAATGAGTCTGATGATGTTTGAATGATTGAAAATGAAATTTATGCATGAGTTGTGTAAGAAGGGTAGGTTCGGTGGTGTTCAGAATGAGTTAATTGAGAAATTAGTGAAGTGAATAGTACAAGAAATGAAACAAATGCAGAAACTAGAAATTGTGTGAATGAATATGTCAGTTTTTGATGTTGGATATGAATCTTAGATTTTGATTCATTTGCGTGTTGTTGAACTGAAATGGAAGTAGTATAGATGATTTATGGGTTAGTTGAATAAGATAGCAGTGTAAAATCAGGAAAAAATGATAGAGGAAGAAGAAAACTGGGTTTTGGTGAAAAAGGAGAAAATCTGCGTTTTAGAGAGAGAAGGGAAGAGGAGTTGCACCAGATTTACTATAGAGAGAGAGACTGTTTTGAACATCTTTCTTTCGTTTTATTATACCTTTGTCTCCCGACCTCCAAATAACTTGAAAATTAAACCAATACACTCCTAAGACATTGTTTTTCCTCTCCATAAAAATTTAGAGCCATCTGAATTGATTTGAAAAAGGATTGATTGAATCAAAGTGAGGGTATGTACTGGAATATTATAAACTGGAGATATTATGTTAAACATGCTTTGGTATTTTGATTATAACTTGATCCATAAAGCTTCAAATAAGATGATTTTTAATTCAAAATAAACTAGAAACATTTGACAAAAAATGTTAAGAAGAAATTGAATTTGAATTCTATCTTTAAGGGTCTTGAAATTTGACTTGAAAGTGAGTCTTGGCTTAAGCTATAGTACTACCAGTGATAGAAATCATATCCTATGGTTATTGAATAAACTGTATTGATGTAGGCCAAATCAGACAAAGGTGTCTTCCCAAATGTTATATCTTATTCTCTTAGCTTTCAATTGATATAAAGTTTGTAATTTGTAGATATTGGAATTGAGAGATATGGGTTGTACAACATAAATGTATGATCATGCTCTGGCCAAAATTTCAAATGTACTTAGTTTGTGGTATTATGATCATAACTCATAGAATAATAAGCCAAATTGAATGATTTTAGTATCATTAGAAACTTAAGATATGGAGGTACAATTGTCTAGAAGAAAGTGTTACAGAAATACATCATTTTCTTGATCTTATTGATTATGGAAAGTTGACTCGAATGGGATGCTGTCAGCAAAAGCTGGAATAGTTAATGAGTGTATGAATTTTAGTGCTATTAGAGTACATCAAATTGTTACAGAAATATACCCGAGAATTTGTCATTGTACATGCATGATCCATAATACATTTATACATGTGTTTACTCAATTACATAAGCAGTACAGTGATGTAAAATTGTGTTAATATATATAGGAGAGTAAGTAGGGCGACCACATCTTGATATTGCCGGAACGTTAAGGCAATAGGTTTAAGGGAGCAATTGTGAATAACCTAAGATGGTCTCACTGTAATTTGATATGATATTACTGAATTGAATTTGATATGTGATGAATATGTATTGATTGTGTACTGGATTCTGGACATGAAATGTCTAAGGAGTTTTGATGCATGTGAATATCATTGGAAGTGCTACTTGTATGTGAATGAGACTGCCTAAGTGATTCTCAATTAAAAGTAACTGAATGTTATGACTGACTGTATTGACTGAGATAATGTAAATGAAAGTGATTGATTGTATTGAATAAATTGTGGCATGCATTTCATTTCAATACATGTAATATAAAGGTAGTTGTGACTGGTGTTGCTACTTACTGAGACTGCTACTAAAAAGAGCTTAAAGCTCAAACGTGGTTAGAGCCTAAGGCTCACTATGATCAATGAGCCCGGTGATACGAGATACTGAACAAGCACACAATCACAACAATGTAAAAACAAATTTGAGTCTCATACATATAGCATTCACATATGATTTGAATTCATTGAATGATTTGGAAAGCTGTAAGAATGTTATATGTTTGAATACTTGATATTAAACCAATGATTGTATTTTATTCAAGTGTAATGAATTGATAGTTGGATTAAATTGTTTGACTGAAATACAATTTGTTTATGATAGAACTTGATGCTAATCAAGTTTATATGAACTATGTGACAATATGTTTATGATTGATTGTGTTTTATAACATGAGTGAATCACTGAGGATGGTTACGCTACTGAGTTCACAAAACTCATCAAAATTGCACCGTTGACAATTTCAGGTTCGAGAGTGAGACGACCTAGCTTCTAAGACTCTATAGAAGCATATTTTGTGCAACTTTGACGATCAGATATGGCTCAAAGGTCGGTCAGCTGGGAATTGAAATCATAGTTTGCTAATAACTTTTATGCATTCCTCATGTTTGTAGCATACTGTGTAGACTGAGCTGTTTATGCTCATAGGATGATGTTGTATATATATGGATGATGTTGAACTTAAAGCTACAATGTACATTATGGTTATGATATAAAATGAGGAAATTTTGGATTTTAGCAAATGTGTGATTTGTGATTTCAATTATGTGCATGTGTGACCGAAGGGTGCACGTGCATGTGTTAGATAGGAATGGGGTGTTACATTGTTTGCAGCCATAATATTAAGCAATTCTTCTAAAGATGTACCTAAGTCGTGTTGGCTTTTCAAATCTTGGGCACTAGACCATGTATTTTGTGGAAATTGCCCTCCATCTTGCTAGAATTGTAGAGTATTCTGCTGCAATTACAAAGTATTAGCATTCACAATATTAATCAACTCTTCCAGAGATGGACCAAAGGCGTGATAGGAAACTTTTGGTCTGTATGAGAATTGTTGTGCATCCTGCAAACTATCATGGAAGTAATTATGATGATTATCCCATCTATAACAAAAGTTAAGTTGATCGGTCCAAACATTATTATAGGATTGAGAATATGAGTTATAAAAGAAATTACATCCGTCCATATCGATTTTTTTATTCACAAGCATGAAACAAAAAAAAGATCATGTAAAAACTGAAAAGAAATAAATTACGAACAAATATATACAAAACACTAATTAAAATCATAAAACTAAAACTAAAACACCGCACTCCCCGACAACAGCACCAAAATTGATCACGCATTATAATGCTAGTCAAAATAAAATAACTAGATTACTACTATAGCAGTGGTGAGTCTAGGTCGATCCCACAGAGAGTGTGTGCAAAGTTTATGAAATGAAATTAATCAATGTTTAGGTTTAGGGGGTTTGGATTTTTCAAATAAGAAAATAAAATGAAACTAGACTAATGAAAACAAATTAAAGAAAATATGTGAAAAATAACCGTCGAAGAACCTAGGATACGATCTCTATATTTAATTAGGCAGTAGCATTACAAATTAAGAAAACCGATTAATCAAGGAAAAAATCATATACGATGCGTCATTTAACCTAGGTCATGTTATCCCTAATGATTACGAATCATTAGTCGCTACATATGAATTTCAACATAATAATTACAAATTATATCGAAATTCTAGCAATGGGTTTGCAAATAAACGATTCAATGAACACATTAAAATCATCTTTTTACAATACCCAATGAGTTTATACACAAATAACTGAACAATAATGAAAATTCGATTATCCATACATAATCAATTTCTAATGAGAGAAAGAAACAACAAAAACATAAAAATACACTTAACCCAGGTCATCGACATCGATGTCACCTCAGAACTGAGGTCGGGAAGTTACCTTCCATGGGTCTCTCCCGAAAAAATGCTTCAGCCCCCATTCAATGCCCCTAGCTGAAACCCCCTTTGGCTCTCTTCACTGCGGCTCCCTCTCTTCTGTTTCACGCTGCTCTCTCCCAGCCACGCTACTGTTTTTGATGTGACAAATAAACACCCATGAACCATGCTACTGTTCATCTTTGTTTTAAAACCTACAGCCAATGTACGCATGCAATGCTAGCGTTTAATGCCATATGTTAAATGCAAGCAATGCTAGCATTTAACGCCAACTTCCTTCTGCTTTGGGCTAGACAGCTCCTACCTTCCCACTTCGTTTTGCTCCTATATCCAGCTACTTGCATGTTGTTTTAAGCTTGTGCTAATTCCTCCCTTTGTCCATTAATTGAATTACTAGCTTGCATGGCCATTAATTTACGTGAATATATGTAACGCACAATCTATGCAGCTAACATTCTTTTCTTCATGTCTTCACTTTTCTTGCCTTTTAATTTTCTTTGTCTCACTTCATGAAGACAAGTGAGTATTGATCTTTGAAAAATGGCCCAAATGTAATGTTTTCGACTCACTATAATTTCTTTGTTTCCAAATTGTACCTAAAATCATATATAAATTAAAGTGAAAATCTTAAGCATTTTTTATCATTAATCGCTAAGTGTAAATGATTAAATGTATCAGCAATTAAACACATATCATCCCTTCGTCTCCCTCAACGTATTCTTACTTTCATACCTCGTAATCTATGGGCAACAAGTAAAATTACGAAACCTCTCAAACGGGCTAAGGTCACCTAAACGAATGTTATCCTCTACACCTTCATTAAAGAGGCTATATAAGTACCTCTTTCATCTACTCTTGATGTTATTTTCAGCTACAAGCACTCGTCTTGCTTCATCTTTTACACAATAGACTTGATCAAAATCCCTTGCTTTTCATTCCCTAGCTTTCACTAAATTAAAAATATCTTTTTCTCCATCTTTAGTATTCAATAGTTGATAAAGTTTCTCGTAGGCTCTACTTTTAGCTTATGAGATTATCATCTTCACCTCTTTCTTTGCTAGTTTATGTCTTTCTTTATTATTAACTCTCTCTACCTTTGTGAAGCTATCCCATATAACTTTATAGGCATCCTTTTTGAACTTAACTTTTTCTTGAACATCCTCATTCCACCACCAAGCCTCCCTCTTATTACCCCTTAGCCCTTTAGAAGTACCCAAGGTCTCAACAGTTGCGTTCCTTAAAAGAGTTGCAACTCTCTCCCATATTTAGTTAACTTCTCCTACCAAACTCCAATCTTCTCCATAAATTACCCTATCTTTAAATAGTTTCACCATATCCCCTTTCAAATTCCACGATCTGATTTTGGTACACCTCTTAGGACTTCTCTTCCTCCTCTAATCCTTAATAAAAGATCCAAAACTAACAACCTATGTTGAGTTGACATGCAAGCACTAGGTATCACCTTGCAATCCTTGCAACTAGACTAATCACTCTGTTGTATTAGAAAGTAGTCAATTTGAGTCCTCATGGTTTTGTTCTTAAAAGTTACTAGATGCTCCTCTCTTTTTTTTTGAAAAAAGAATTGGCTATCACCAACTCGAACACTACCTTGAAATCCAAGAAAGTTTTCCGATTGTCGTTCCCAAAACCTCCATGGTATCTAATATAGGTTGACAATGGAGCTATGTAGTAGATAATTGCCATGTAACTGTATACTTAACTGGCATTCTGCTTCAACATTTGCTGGACAATCGATTATGGACGACCAATTTATTTTTATGTTTGTATGTCGTATTATCAAATAAAACTTTAAAAAGATATAACATAGTTCAATGGATAGAGAACTGCTAATAAAACTTTCTACTAAAAACTGTCGAAAGGATATGAAGTCTTGTTTGGTAGGTTGTATTTCCACAGGTGATAGAGTGACTTGAGTGCTGGCATTGCTATTGTCTACTTGCTAACTTCCATACTATTGTTGCAATGGAACTTTGGCAGCTTTCTATCACCAAATTTGTTGATGCAAACACTATTTTTCTCCCCAACTTTGCAACGTTGTGGAGTTCTATAAGCGGGAACATGGAGGAGGAAAGAAGATCAAATGTTGATTGTGGAACTGAGAAGTCCTGGCATGTCATTGGTTTCCCAGAAGTTGCCATACATAATTCTTAGAACTGTTTATAGGTAGAACGTGGGTTTTGGTGTTGTATAGTTTATATCCAACTTGATGAGAAGATTATAATGGCTGTATGTGTCTCAAACAAGGTATTTGTATACCTTGTGGTTCAAACTGCAGTTTCAAGAGATATGGTATGGAATTGCATTGGGGCTTTTTACCCAGTATAATCTCAGTTTTCCTTTTTCTCCTTAGTTCTAGAGTTCTGATTCTACCATATTAGTTCTGTGATTGCTACAATTATGATGGTATGGTACTCAATTAGATATGATATGTCCAACTATATTCTGCATATTGATGATATTTGACTGAAAGAGAGGACTAATCTAACCTTGAATTTAAACCTCAAATTTTATTTAAAAAGTAACTGCAAGTCTTGAAATCAATCCTAGTCTATGAATATTGTTTCGTACTGACCGATATGTACCGTACCTGACTAAAATCTGTATAAAACAAAGGATCAGTTATATTGGATTTAAATACCGGTTGATACAGACTCGTTTCGGATAGTACCAGTTAGTATTGGTTGGTATTTAAAATAATGGTTGGTAATACCGACCAAATATTGGCCAGTATTGAAAATTTTAAAAAATAAGAGGATTTTTTTGCAAAATTTTCAAAAATTTTTAAAAATCTCCCTCACTCCCTCTTACCTCTCCTTTCTTTTTTTTTTTTCAAAGTTTTTTAATTAGTTATTTTATTTACTTCAACTTTTATAATTATTGTGCATTTTTAATTTTTGTTTTTAAAATAATAATAAATCTTTTTTATAATAATAGTAATAAATTAAATAAAACTTAAAAATAAATTATTTTTATTTAAATATTTTATATAATATTTATTAATAAAGTATTAATAAAAATATTTATTTTTTAAAATAAATAATTTATAATTTATTATTTATAAACTAATATTTATTTTATATATTTTTAATTATTAAATCAAAATTTATTTGAAACTTATATATTTTAAAAAATATTTTAAATTTAATTAAATTTATTAATAATTATTAAAATAAATTTATAAATTAAATTAAAATTGTGATTATTATTTATTATTATGATTTTTGGAGACAGACTTAAGAATATACAGTACAATTGTATAATATGATAATAAACTATTTTGTAATTTTTTTTAAAAAATAAAAACTATTTTATAAAATTAAAAAATTACTTGAAATAACAGCCGGTATTATTCGACACTATCAAACCTGATATAATATTCGTAACCCTGATCCTAATAAAGGTTTTGCTTTTATAAGAAAAGAGTTTTACTGTTTAACTTTTACACCTTTAAATCTTAAATGTATTAAACTGACCTCTTTAATGTGTAATGTACGATAAATGGGTCTGGAATCTTCGAAAGAGGGTGGCCACATCGGGTAAGTCATATATCTTATATATATATAGGAAAAAAAAAAAAAGAGTGGAAGGAAGGAGAAAGAATATGATAGCTGATTCTAGCAGCTTCTGGTCCACGTATGTAGGCTCTTCCAGATGTCTCTTTTTCCCTCAACAAAACTGCGTCTCCCTTCTCTCATTTCTCTTCACTCATCACATTCGTACATACAGACTAACTTCTAAACAACAATTCACTCTTTTAATCATCAGTCGATCCGCTCAACTTTGTCGGTGCCAATACTCAAAGGTAACTTTCTACTCCTCTGTTATGCGTTCATTGAGTTTTTATGGCGGTGGTAGTTGGTGGAACGATTTGCATCCTGTATCGGTCTTATAGACTTTTTTTTGGTGTGTTTATACAGTTTTTGTTTATTTGGAGAAGTACTTTGCTGTTGTCCGTGTGTTGCCGAGAAATTTTGGTTTCTGAATTCTTACTCGTATTTTTGTGTGTTGGAATAGTTTTTGCTGAGTTACTGAGGTCAAGACATGGATCCTTCCAAGTTTACTCACAAGACCAACGAGGCTCTTGCTACAGCCCATGAGCTTGCAATCACCAATGGCCATGCACAGATAACACCTCTTCACCTAGCTGTGGCCCTAATTTCTGACCCCAATGGTATCTTCCGACAAGCTATTACGAATGCTGCTGCCGGAGAACAGGCTGCACAGGCAGCGGAAAGGGTGTTCAATCAGGCGTTGAAGAAACTCCCGTCCCAGTCTCCACCCCCGGATGAAGTTCCGGCCAGTACCAGTCTTATTAAAGTCATGAGGCGTGCACAAGCATCGCAAAAGTCGCGGGGTGACACGCATTTGGCGGTAGATCAGATGATCTTAGGACTTCTCGAGGATTCCCAGATTGGTGACTTATTGAAGGAAGCCGGAGTTGTCTCGGGAAAGGCTAAATCTGAAGTTGAGAAACTCCGAGGAAAGGAAGGGAAGAAAGTGGAGAGTGCCACCGGAGATAGCACTTTCCAAGCTTTGAAGACTTATGGTAGAGATCTTGTAGAACAAGCTGGAAAGCTTGATCCAGTGATCGGAAGAGATGACGAGATTAGACGGGTTGTTAGGATTCTATCGAGGAGGACCAAAAATAACCCAGTACTGATCGGTGAGCCAGGTGTTGGTAAAACTGCTGTGGTTGAAGGTTTGGCACAAAGGATTGTGAGGGGAGATGT
>JAOTAX010000007.1:13250992-13280374 GCA_025629825.1 Erythroxylum guanchezii
CCTTAACTTATGTCACCTAATCTCATTAACACTAACATGCTAATTAATCCCAATACACAAATTAATCTATCAAGACCTCAAATATATAATCATGCTTAGTCAAATAAAAAAAATTCAGGGGCCAACAATTCGGTGGTTAGGTTTAATTAACGATCGTATCTTGATTAAACACTACCTAAGGGAAAACTTGGGTTAATTATTAACCCATGATTAATAGTTGCTAGCAGAGGTTTGAGAACAACAAATCCATGAAATATGCTTAATTATGGTGTAGGCCGAGATTAAACCAAATAATAGGGTCCTTACCGAATTCCCCACTTTTTATCATTTTTCGCATGTTTTCTTTAATTTGTTTTTATTAGTCTAGTTTCATTTCATTTTCTTGTTTGAAAAATCCAAAACCCCCCTAAACCTGAACATTGATTAATTTCATTTCATAAACTTTGCACACACTCTACGGTGGATTGACCTAGACTCACCACTACTATAGTAGAAGTCTAGTTATTTTATTTTGACTAGTGTTATGGCGTGTTGTCACCTCCTATGTAACACTTGTTTAACATTGTTAGCTCGACATGCCCTACACATTACCGTCATCCTGAATTTATAATTAGTGGCTTGCTTCCACCTTTTTCTCTATAAAGCAGTTAGTCGCCTGTAAGCAAGCTACCTATTGCAAGGCAATAATGAGAGCATACTTTATCAAATTAATAATTCCAATAGACTCCATTAATGTTCTTTTTAATGACAAATCGTTAATAAAATAAGGGATGATGAAACTCCCTGAATCGTCTATTGGCTCAAGCAGTTTGTCTTGGAGGAAGTAGGAACCTTCTGTACTTAAGGTGACTACCATCACTTCACCAGTAGTTTCCTTATTTGGTTCCTCGACGAGTTCTTCCTCAGACGGCTCTATCCACTCTTTTTTCATTTCTTCCTAGATAAGAGTTTCTAGCTCATCTTCTTCAATTACCTCATGCCACCTCTCTACTTCTTCTTCTTCTTCAGAAAGCTTTTCTTAGAATGTCACTCCATTCAATAGGCCAACCCTTGTCTTTTCTTCACTCTCAAATTTGTTTCAGTTGTCTTTCATTTCGTTTCGGAGTTCCATTAATTTATTTAAAATACTCACTTCATCATCTTCCTTTTGGGAGCTCTTTTTCACTATTAAGGGTGATTTCTATTTCAAATTCTTTAGGATCTATTTCAATAGGAATCAACAAACTCCTTTAAATCTTGTCAGCTATTATCTCTACTAACTGATTGATCCAATTTACCATATTTTGTATATGAGCCTCTATTCCTGATGCCCTATGATTGATTCTTGAATAAAATCGACCATCATTTCTTCTAGAGTTGGCTCCTTAACTTGAGGTGCTTGGTATTGTAAATATTCAGTTAGAGCATAATCATTCCATCAGTAAGTGTAAGAGTTGCTCCATTCTGAATTATAACTGCACTCTCATGTTGCACCATGAGGTTGACTGTACATGCTGTTGTCCCCTGAAATTTTTTCATTGAAGTTAAGCATGATTTAAATAATTTTTAAGGTTCTGATAGATTAATTATGAGGTCTTTATGGATTTATTTTGTGGAGTTAATTATTATGTTAATGTTAGTAAGATTTTATGTCATAAGTTAATTGAATTAAAGTGTCAAGGTAGTAAGATTGCCTAAAGGGCATTTTTGGGAGATCACTTAAGGATGAAAGACCATAAGCATATAAGAAAGGGTAGAAATGAGAGAAGAAATGTTGTCTTGTTCTTTTAAGAGGGGAAGAACATGATTTGAGGGAGAGAAAGAAGAGAAATAAGAAAATAAAGAGAGGAGAAGAGAGTTTTGGTGGAGAAGAGAAAATAAGCTAGGTTTCAATTTTTCTTAGCCTTCAAGAGAGATTTTGAGGTGGTTCAAGAAGAGAAAAAGATAGAGGAAGAGAAGAGCTTTCATTAGAGCCAAGAAACTCTTCATTTGGAGAAGATTTAAGGTAGGAGAATTTTTAATCCTTTGGATTTTGGAAGGGGTTTTGGTTCATGAAGTTTATGAAATGCATGGATTTAGGTATTCTAGGATCAATTTTCGTGAATGTACTTTATGGGTTCTCCAATTTGAATTCCTATTGAATGAGAGTTTTGTCTTTGATAAAGGGAATCAAGGAAAGGCAAGAGGAAAGGCATCTTTGAGCAAGTATTAAGCAAGGAATTCAAGGTGGATTACATATTTATAATTAAGTAATAAGCCATTAATGTTTCTTTCAAGAAATGAAAATAAATGATTTTCAACTATTTTATTCTTGTGCATTTATTGCTTTTTAAATGCTTTAAGAATGTGCTACATGTTTGTATAAGAATTGTGTTATTGGTTTATGAAATTAATGATGGAAATGATTTTTGAAAGAATATTGATTTTTCAAACGATGTTATGGTTATGAAATCAAGTTTTGGAAATGTGTCATTTTGGGCAATATGTTTACAAGATGTGAAATTCATGATTATGTGGGTTTGTGGTGGTCCCTTAAGTTAAGTCATGTGCACTTCGACTAAAGGGCTTCTCCCACTTGCCCGCTAATGACATGGAGCTCTTTTATGGACTCCCCTAAGTTTAGGGCTACGCAAGACCATTAAATGGGATTGTGATAGTACGTTCTGTTCACAGCTACACAGGACCATTATGTGAAAATGTGCAGTACGTTCTATTTTTGGATCCACCCAAACCATTTTGATTTGCTTATGTGCTCATTGTATGTTGACAAGATTGATGCATACATGATTTGCATTATTGGGAATTTGGTTGAGAATTTGAGAAATATGTGCTTTATGATTCAATGTGAATTTTTACAATGGAAATGAATATTTCAATGGTTTTTACTTGTTACCGATTATGAAACTGTTACCCATGAGCTTTTAAAGTCACCCCCTTTCCTTCCCATCTCTAGGTGAGGAGCATGAGATCGAGTAGCCAAGAGTCAAGGCATTATTTCGATTATGCATATTTTGTATTTGATGTTAAATCATGTAAAACAAGGCTTTAGTCGTAATTCGAGAATTATTGGGTTTTGTATCCTTTGTATTTTGGATTTTGATACCGATGATGAAATGTGGCTTGGAATGCCATTAAAGCTTTGTAAAAACTCCTATCTTTTGTTGTAAATGAAATACGAATTATGTATGGATGATGTTGAGATGGAATTAGGTATAATTTGAAGAAGTTATCAACTTGAGATCATGATTTTTGAACATGAATTGTTGAGATATATACATACATACATACATATATATATATATATATATATATATATATAATGTTATGGAAAAGAAAGATAGGAATTATGAATGATGAGATGTAGTTGACTGTGATGAGTCAACTAATCTGAGATTTGAGATTTCAATGAAATAAAAATTAGTAGTTGAATTGTTATGAATGATGTTACATTAGAGGAAGTGAAGTTGGGACAATTTGTACATTACATTTTTTTCAAGTTTTCCATAGGGGTAAAAATGTGTGTTCTGGCTTCAGGAGAAAAACTATATTGATCTAGGCTAAATTAGAAAAAGTTGTCTTCTTGGAAGTTGTAGTTTATCTTTCTAGCTTTCCAACGCTATATAGTATGAAATTCTTGGATAATTGATTCTTGCATATTTGAGTGGAGAGATATGATCATTAGAAGTTTGTGATGCTGCATAGGATGGACATTCGGGAGAGCTACATCGATTGGAAATTTTGACCCTATTGGAAGTAAAATATCTTTTCAGAGTCTTCATAAAAGTTATAGGCCTAGAAGTCTTCTTTGAAATGGTCTTTGAATGACCTTATTCTGATAACTCTATTAAAAGTTATGCCCTTTTTACCAAAATAGGTCAGAGGAAGAAGAAAAGGGAAGTCGCGATCGCAAAGCGGATTTTCGTGCAAGTTGCAATCGTGACAAAATCCAAATCTTGTAAGTTTGCAGACAAAATCTGTGAGAAAAAAAACCTCTTGGGGGTGGTCTTTTGGAAAAACCTCAAGCTTTAGCAGTGACAAGTCGCGATTACGACCCGCAGGTCTCCCCAAACCTGAACATGTTCCACTCTTTTGGCCATAATTTTGTCATCCGACTTCCAAATGACTTGCTTTTTGAAGCAACAGTTTTCTAACACATTTATATATCACTACATAAGAATTTATAGCTTTTGGTATTGATTTGAAAAAGATTGATTGAATCAAAATAAGGGTATCGGTTGGAAGAGTATGAATTGGATATTTTACTAAACATACTTCATATTTTGATGATATCTTGATCTGTAGTGTTCTAAATGAGATGATTATTATTTATAAATAAATTAGAGACATATGGATAAAAATTCTCTGAAGAAATCGAATTTTAATTCGGTCTCTAAGACTTCCAATTTTTGGATGGAAGTTGAGTATAGTTTACTGTTTCAGCATAATAATACTCCGAAGATGTTTAGGGTATAACTTTCAAATTACTGAACCAAATTAAATGATTTTGGTGTCATTAGAAACTTAAAACAATGGTGAACATTTTTTTGGAAGAAAGTGTTATTAAATTACTTCATCGTCCTTATCAGAATGTTCATGGAAAATAGACCCTAAGGTTTGGAAATTTGGAGAAATGTATAAGAAGAAATGAGAGTTTGATAATGTGTGATCTTATAATATTGGAATAACATTAGTGAATGAATGGCTGATATCAAAGTAGCAAAGGTATGAGTTTTGTTTGGGAATAAAGATATTCACATGATTGAAGTTGTGATTTAAAGAAGAGGAGTAAAGTGCATCAAGATAAAGTGAATGAGAATTTGATAATAAGAGCAAAAAATGCTAGAAAAGAAATGATGAGTGATTAAATTATGAAATGAAAATGAGCATAAGATATGAAGTTTGATAATATATCCATAGGATGCATGATCGGATGTCATTTAGGACGTCGGGGATGTGTCTCGTGAGGGCAGGGTGCCCAACAACTTATGGTATCGGAGAACGAAGATGAATCGATGATTGTTATAAGATTTCACTAAAATAATCCTTCAGGGTAATACGCTCATGTTTCACGATTCCGAATGTTAGGCTCCAGAAGTGGGGTCCAATATATGCTTGATTGCTCCCACAAATAGGTCGGTATTTGACATTTATAAGCATAATAAGTACTCCCACAAATTTCATAACACAACATAGACATCGGTTGAGCCTTCGAAAACTTTGTTATTTTGGGATTATAACATTTTCCAAATGTTAGAGTTCTATTTGTACTCTCAAATCTTAAGGTTAAATTTGTTGATTGGCGTAAATCTTAGGGATAAAAAATGACCTTAACCCTTTTTCCTTTCAAGATGAAATAAGGTTTCAGTACGACATAATTAATAAGCCTAACCTAGTGATACTAAGCGGTGTGGGGTTAACAAATTTCAACACTTCTGTCTTTTGTCACGCTTCCTCCTAATAACCTAACCCTAATTTGGCATAAATCTGCTTTAATTTCAATTCATCGCTCTCCCCCTTCTCAAATCAAGTAAGTTCCCCGTCATCATGCTTATTCTGATAGTTCCCTTGTATTATTGCTTAACTTCTTATTTTCTCCATTGATCTGGGAAAGAGCTGATTTCTCCTAAAAGATCCTTTAAAGATTGAATCATTTCTGGATTAGTCCCTCAAAGCTATATAATACCTCTCCCTCTGCAAAGACCACACTAGGTATGTCGTTTCTATTTTAAATATCCATTCATGCTCCTTTGATGCATGCTTAAGTCTTATGCACCATAGAATAGTATTTTACAATGATTAAGATGGAGCTCCTATCCCACACCTCTGTCTGATGGCTTCCCACTCTCTATTAGAGTAGGAACAGTCAAAAAGATAAGGTTATGTTTTTCTTTATCATGTCTACATAAGTAGAAATGATTAAGAGCACAAAGAAATCTACAGATTTTGTCTATAGTGGGTAATTTGCCTAAAACTGCTAATCATAATGTATAAGTAACCCTATGAGGTGTTGGTTTTGACCAAACCACACTATACCATAAGACTTTGGCTTCTCCTCCCAATATATCTTCCTTATTATTATTTTAGGGAAGTCCTCTAACTTAGAAGTGCTCTAAACCACTGTGTCCTCCTTATCCATTATTAGATATAAGTTTTTAAGAATGTTAGGGTAGCAAAGTTAGGTACTCTCTTGTTCATGTCATCCTTGTTAGATGCTACCTCATAAACTGTGGCTTTCATAATATAAACCCCTTTTAATTCTTGTAGTATCCTAAAGTTCTCCATCCCAAATGCAGACCATTTGTCAATCCAAAAGTTGGTATTTTCTCATTCCCAATTATATGACTTATTAGAGATCTGAAGCTTTCTCTTACTTTGAATGTCTGATGTATTACTTGGGGGGCATTCTTAGGGCACTTATGTTTCCAAAAAATGGAATCTGTGATGTAGTGGCTATAAAACCATCTAATCTAAAGGGATTCCTTATCCTTGAGTAATCTCTAAGTATTTTTAGCCACCATGGTCATGTTAACCACCTTTAAGGGAATAATCCCCAGCCCTCTTTGTCTCTTAAGTAGAGATATTTCCTTCCATTTTACTTCTGCCTTATTTTCTAACCCATTACTTCCACTCCATAGGAACCTCTGAGGTCTTTTTCAATATACTTTATAATGGTAGAGGGGAGTATTAGGCAGGATGCCTAGTAGACATTTATAGAGTTAATAATAATGAGTTAGGCACTCCCCATTAGTAAGAGTGACTTGGAGCACCAACTATGAACATTGTTTTGTATTTTATCCAGTAATGGTTTGTAGTCAAATAGAGAAGGGCTTTCGGAGGAAATAGGTATCCCCTTATAGGTCAAAGGTAGTTCCTGCCTCTTAAATCCTGTTAGTGAAGAGAACCAATAAATTTATTGCTTGACATCTTGGAAATATACATTCCACTTTTATCCTCATTTATCATCAGCATAACATTATATTGAACACCTTCAAGCCTATAGTAAGGGAGGAGATTGGATTAGGATCTAATCTAAAGAATAGAAATAGATCATTTTCAAAGTTTAGGCTTATTATTCTTCCCCTTTTGCATTTTGAGTGGCATTTGAATAACCTATTTCTCTCCACTGCTCTCACCAATAACCCGTTAAGCATTTCTAGCCTAATTGCAAATAAATATGTGAGAAAATAATACTTAGAAACTGTAAGAGGGAAAAGGGAAAGCCTACAAAGAACTAGGAGGAAGTGACCAAGAATGATATAGATTGGTTGGATCTTATCGAGGAATTGGCCCGCAATAGGAAACTTTGGCGTACTAGGATATGGGGTAAAGGATCTCTCTTAAAGAGGACATTCACATTCTTGTAGGTTATACTAAATCGTGTCCTTTATATTTATTGCATAGTATTTACCTTCTAGAGTGTTTAGCTTAGTTGGTTTCCTACTTAGCGTAATTAATGTATTGACAAGCCTGGTAAGAGTTACTTTTGTATGAGTCTTTTTTGCTCGGTATATTTATTTTACCTTTTGGCCTAATTGAATTTACTCTTGTAGGAGTCTTTTCTGGTATGTATTTTCATCGTACCATTTATTATTAAGCTTTGACATGTTCTATATGTTTGTTATTTTGTGTTGCCATACCTATTTTTTTTAGTATTATGATTGTTCAATATCTTTATTGTTTATTTGTATTTATATATTTTTTATTTTTATTACTTTTTGTATATTTATTTGATTGATTTATTGATTTATTTATTTTGTATATGTACGCAAATCCATTTATAATTTTGTAGTATCTTCATAACACATTACATATGGGTCTATCGAAAACTACCTTTCTTCTAAGTAGGCTATATACTATCAAACCTCTCCATACCTCCGTGCCTTAACAGGACTTCAACTGGGTATTAATGTTGATGATGTTTATATCACCCTATCTTAACCCTCTGGAGCTTTTAATCAATTTAGATGGCTTTCCAATCACTAAGATGTTGAAAGATACCTTATTGATACATTGTTTAATCCATTCCACATGAACTCCTAGGAACCTAAGTGCTTTAAGGAAGTTGAGTATAAAATTCTAGTCCATTGTGTCATAACCTTCTGAAAATCTGTTTTCAAAACACAATTCCTACTTCCTCTACTCTTTGACTAGTGTTTAAGTAATTCCTGGACTAGACGGATGTTGTCTCCTATTTTTCTCCTTGGTATGAATGCCCCTTATGAATGCCTTTTGCTAATAACTAATGTGAGCTAGTAAAATATACTTTAATCATTTAGTTAGGATTCCTGCAATAATCTTACAAATTGATTTGCGGTATGCTATAGGTTAGTAGTCTTTGAAAAAGGTCCACTCATTTTGTTTAGGAACCAAGGTGATGGATGTTTTATTAAGTTCCTTTAAGAGGTTTTTGTTTTTAAAAAAGTTCCATAATTGCACCTACACTGTTTCCCATGTTTTTTCCATGTTCTTTAGAAAATTAGCATATTTAGACCATCAAATCCTAGAGCTTTTTGTGGGTTTAGAGCTTTTAGGGTTTTCTCAATCTCCTATCTAGTGATTGGACTTGCAAGGAAATCAATCTGAGATTCGGATAAATGATTTTGAGCTATTTCTTTCCGTAGCTATATTGATGATACTACCGTGGAGGTCTCCCCAAAGATTTTTTTAAAAATAGACCTCTGCTTCTTTTAGTAAATCTCCTTGGCCCATAGTAGTTCTACCTCAATTTTGGATAGATACTATATTATTTGTGGCCTTCTTAACTACTACATTCCTATGGAAAAAAGTAGTGTTCCTATCTCCTTCTTTTAGCCACTGGATTTTGGATCTTTGCTTCATAATTGAGTGTTCAATTTCTAGAGCTGAGGTATATTTCTATATAGATGGCGTCTCCTTGATCAATAGATTCTCATTTTTAGGAGTTAGATATAGTTCAGATTATACCTTCAATAGCTGCAATTTAGCTTCCTCCACCATTTTATGAGTGTTGCCAATTCTGATTCTATTGAGTACATTCGATGCTTCTTTGATGCTTCCCATTTTCTTGATGTATTGGAATTGTTTAGTACCTGATACCCTAGTACTGACCACTTTTGTCACAACTTCTATATAATCTTAATGTTCACATAAGAAATTGTTAAACCTGAAAGGAATTTTCCTAATTTTGCTACCTGAATGTATCTTGATAATAATAAGAGAATGATCAGAGGTCAACATATTTGGGAATATTGCTTCACAATTAGGGAACGTTTTTGATCCATTCCATAATTACCATGCTTCTATCTAATTTTTTTCCTTAAGTAAAAAGATCCCTTTTGCTTATTTTACCATGTAAAGAATATTTCCCTCTACTTCATATTGATAGATCATAGAATTAAAATCACCCATTACCATCTTGGGAGTTTGGTTACTATAACACCTACATGCCCCCTAAAAGGTATATAGATGCCACACAAAATTTTAAATTCATCCTGTATTAACGTTATTTCAAATCATATACACAAAAATACAAAATGTCTTATCATATTGAGTACAAGTCAAAAATAAACTAAACATTTCCCAAATAAAACACACCCTTCTTGGCCACTGCGGTTGTCTTTATCTCAGTCTCAAATCTTCTTATCAAAACCTACACAGAGGTAAAAACTACCGCGCTAAGCATATAGCTTAGTGGGGATTAACTAAACAAGATAAAGATTGGCGACTGCTTCTAATAGTCGTCTAACATTCACATTCATTTAATCATCTCATATTACAAGAAATCTTTTATTGTGCAGCAGAATATATCACAAATGCATCAGAATAGAATATAATTCATCAGAACAGAATATTCTTGCATCATAGTAAAACATTTAATTATCAAAACATAACATCATTACTTCAAAACAGAACTTAAAAGTCTCATAATAGAATATAATTGTGTCCGATCATAACAAACTTGTATCAAATTAGACATCTTTGTATCAGAATAGAACTTAGCTTGCATCAAAATTAATCATATATCAGAACACAAAATATGTAACATCCTGTTCCTATATTAAGGGTTAGAACTCGAAAATTCGGTACATGTGAGCTCAAAGAGAGAATAAGAAAATGCATTTTCATGCTCATGCATAATGTTAGCATATACGCACATGAATTTGAATCTTTGCATATAAAAATAATTGTACATGCATTCATTGACAATTTCTAGGAATAATTGTTTATAAACGTGATTATATTTGGAATTGTGGATTATATGTGTGAAAAAAATTGATTTAGGGAGTATATTTATTTACTCATAACTTTTGTTGAAAATCTGGCAATTTTTTGGAATTTAAGGGTATCTCGGACTAGGAAAAATGTCAAGTGGCAAAACAATTGTTAAATGATAGTAGAAATTACTGTCCTATGACAATGAAAATTTTGTTGGAAGATTCTAGGATTTATTGACAAGTTCCATTGAAAATTGGGAGACAATTGGATTAGAAATTGGAGACAAAATGGATTAGTTATTATAGTGGACCAAATGGAACAATAGGAGAGTGACATGTGGCAAGTAACATGTGTCACTTGCCACACCACTTATTGAATCACGTTTTTATAAAGTGAAAGACCATATTTTGGTCTTTCACTTGCTAAAAACGACACTTGCCTATATTTTCATCTTCTTCATTCCTTTATCTTCTCCATTCTTCTTCTTCACTCGCGATGCTTTCTTTTCCAAGCCACAAGGTTGAATCTTTCTTCCCTCCATCACTAGCCACTTAAATACTTTACTATCTCCACCTTGTTACAAAAAGGCCCAATCTATTCCTCCATGAAAGTTGATGATGGTGGAGATGGAAGAGTTAGGGTTTAATGGTGATTTTTGAAGATTTGGAAGCTAAATCAAGTAAGTCATGTTTTAATTTTATGGGTTTGGTTAAATGAAGCATTTGTGATGATAGTTAGAGGTTAATCTTATAAAAGGGTGTTTTGAGTATGTGGGTGTCGTGAATGGTGAGGAGTGTGTAAATTTCTTGCTTTTACTATGTGGGTGTCGTGAATGGTGAGGAGTGTGTAAATTTCTTGCTTTTACTGATGAGTAATGATTTATAGAAATGTTTTAGAGGTTGAATGATTATGACAAGGAGTTTTGTATATGCTAGAATGTTAATGAAGAAATGAACATATATATGTGTATATTGATGTTTTGTTTCATATAAATGCTAAATAATGGGTTAAGAGTTATTTATGGATGAGTGTAGAAATGAGAATAAGGAGGAGAGGGAGTAGAAAAGGGTGATCTTGGTATGAGTTGTGTTAAGGAAAGATTTGGAAACAAAATTGGTAGTTGATCTGGAAAATATTCACTGAGTATGATTCAGTCGTTTAGCCATAACTCTTTCTCTAGTTATCCAAATGAGATGATACTTAAATTGGATTAAACTAGAGACATATAGCTACATTTTTCATGAATACATTGAATTTAAATTTTGTCTTTAAGAGTCTCAAAGTTTGACATGAAATTAGGAACTAGGTGCAGTACACTATTGGATGAATGTATATATTGTGTTCTAACTTCGGGGTAAAAACTGCATTGATGTAGGAGGATTTTGACAATATTGTCTTCATGAAAGTTGTAGATCTTTCTTTTAGCTTTCCAACGGTATATAGTATGAAATTTTTGGACATCAGTATTAAAAGCCTTTGAATGACCTTAATCCGATATCTCTAGTAAAAGTTATGCCATTTTTACCAATACAGGTCAGAAAAAGAAAAGAAATAAGGGGAAGTCGCGATCGCGACAAGGTTTTGCACAAGTCAAGATCGCGCAGAGGTGCGACTGCGACCCGCAGTCTCCTTCCCAAACCTGAACATGTTCCACTCTTTTGGCCATAACTTTGTCATCTGACCATCAAATGATGTGATTTTTGAACCAATAGATTCCTAACACATTTTTCTATCTCTACATAAGAATTTATAGCTTTTGGTATTAATTTGAAAAAGATTGATTGAAGGAAATTGAGGGAATCTGTTAGAATAGTATGAACTGGTATGATTTAACTGAACATGCTTGGGTATTTCGGTTATATCTTATTCTGTAGTCATCCAAATGAGATATTTTTAATTTGGAGTAAACTAGAGAAATAGGGCTACAAATCATCTGAAGAAGTCGAATTGTGATTCAGTCTTTAAGATGTTCAATTTCTGGATGGAAGTTGTATATAGTAAACTATTTTTGAATAAGAACAGTCCAAAAATGTTTGAGGCATATCTTCCAAATTACTAAACCAAATTGAGTGATTTTAGTGTCAATAGAAACATAAGACATAGAGGAACACTTTTCTAGAAGAGAGTATGAAAAAATTACTTCATTTTCACTCTCTGATTGAATGTGAATAGTAGACTCGAAAGTGTGTCTTGGAAAAATCTGGATTCAATAAGAAATGAATTATGAATTTAATGGTTTTAGTGAGATATAAACCTAAGTGTAAATTATACTTAGATGAGTTTTGATATGAGAATAATTTTATGATGAAATTGATGGAAAGATGCCCGGGATTGTCATGAACATGCATTGTACATATTTCATTTCATACATGTGCATTTTTGAACACTTATAATTGTGCAAATTGTGATATATGTGTATGTTATTTGATTTAGAGGAGAAATTGGAACGTCAACTTCCAGACGTTGACGGCACTTCCAGGCTTTAGCTTCGGGAGCAACTTGTGAAACGTGGAATGTATATTGAAGTGTTGCTTGAATGTGAATGTGAAGAACTATGTGTTTCATAATGTTCCATACATGAATGCACAATCAGATAATGGCAGTTGTGACCAGAGTTGCCACACATCAGAGCTTAAAGCTCAACATGTGAAAAGAGCCTCGAGCTCAGAAAGTGATTAAGAGGCTAAGGCTCACTATGTAAAATGAGCCCTGTATCCTCATCAGATAAGGGACAGTTATTAATGAGCCCGATATTCAAAATAGATACGGGACAGTTTAGGTACTCGGTCACAACAACGTAACAATTGGAAAAGAGTCTCATGAACATTTCATATGCATTTTGTTAAGTATGTTTGATTGATTGAAATACATAATTGCCTATGCTTAAGTGAAAATGTGATACATGATCAATTATGCAAAAATGTGATTGTATCTTATGTGAAATGATGTATTGCATGAATTGAGTGAACCATCGATGCTGGTTACCTCACTGAATTTGCAAAACTCACCCAAAATTTGAAGAATACCCCGTTAGGCAACGAGAGTATACCTACTGCATGCGAGTGAGAGATAGAGGTCGGGATTAGTTCGTATCTACATTTATAATTTCCTATTTTTGTAACAATTTGTAGATTCTGCAATTTTTGTATCAAATTATGTATTCCGAAAAGTTTTGTACAATGTGTATACAAATGTATTTATGTTGTAATGTAAAGACACAATGACCAAAATGTTTTGTATTTGTAATGGGTCCAAATGGTTATTGAAATTATGTTGATTACATTGTTATGATTGAAAAATTTACAAACAAAATGGGCCCGACTTGAAATGTTGATTTTCGTAAAAAGGTGTGTATGTTTGTTATTCAAAAAAAATTTATACCGATTTTTGACTGACCGAGTGCTCTAGCATGCCACTCTCGCGAGGCTCGGAATTGAATATCACTGATGATGTTGGGTACGTGTCTTGCGGGAGTGGGGTATTACATGTTGGCTTGACTCCTTTTTCTTCTCATGTGACAAAATTGTGATCTTTAGGTATTACAGTTGGTGCCACTTCTATGCGAGGTTGTTTCAGATAGGGCTTTAGTTGATTATCATTCCCATTTAGAGTCCTTCCTATCCTTAGACTTTCGATCTCTACTAAGTCCATGCTTTCTTGAAAGATCTCGAATGTCTCTTCACCTTTTTCTTCGTCGTTTACTTCCTCTAACCTGCTAGATAAAAGTAAAGAGTCATTCTTAATAACAAAATGGAACTTAGTATTTACCTCTGAGCTAAAAGATATAGACTTTTTTGCCTCGAGCTCCTCCTCTACTTCTTCGACACAAGCAATTCCTTGAGTATTGCTCTCAAAATTCTGAAACTCCTCATCACTCTGTAAAGTTTCTGCACAAACGTCCATTAGGTACACCTCAGGTTGATACGGCTGCTCCTCTTTGCTTTGGGGTTCATGATATCTCCCTATTAAGGCAATGCATCTTGCTAGAATTGTAGAGCATCTTATCGAATTTGCTGTATACCTTGCTGAAACAACTGTTGCATATTCTGTTGGAACTGCTGCATATCTTGTTGAATTGAAGATTGACAGTAGTCATATTATTAAGCAATTCTTCTAGAGATGTACCAGAGTCATGTTGGCTCTCTGAATCTTGGGCACTAGACCATGTATTTTATGGAAATGGCCTCCATCTTGTTAGATTGTAGAGTATTCTGCTGTAATTGCAAAGTATTAATGTTCACAATATTAATCAATTCTTCCAGATATGGACCAGGGTTGTGATAGGAAACTTCTGATCTGTATGAGAATTGTTGTGCGTCCTGCAAACTATCATGAAAGTAATTATGATGATTATCCCATCCATAGCAAAAGTTATGTTGATCAGTCCAAACATTGTTATAGGATTGAGAATATGAGTTATAAAAGAAATTACTTCCATCTATATCGATTTTTTTATTCACAAACACTAAACAAAAAATGAAAAGATTACAAAATAACTGAAAAGAAATCAATTAAGAATAAATATATACAAAACACCAATTAAAATCACAAACAAAAACAAAAACACTGCACTCTCTGGCAACAACGTTAAAATTGACCGCATGTCATAACGCTATTCAAAATAAAATAACTAGACTATTACTATAGCAATGGTGAGTCTAGGTCGATCCCACAGAGAGTGTGTGCAAAGTTTATGAAATGAAATTAATCAATGTTTAGGTTTAGGGGGGATTTGGATTTTTCAAACAAGAAAATAAAATGAAACTAGACTAATAAAAACAAATTAAAGAAAACATGCAAAAAAAGATAAAAGTCGAGAATTCGGTAGGAAGTCGGTTCTTTGATTCAATCTCGGCCTACAACCTAATTAAGCATATTTCATTGATTTGTTCTCAAACCTCTCCTAACTACTATTAATCGTGGGTTAATAATTAACCTGAGTTTTCCCTTAGGTTTTGTTTAATCAAGAAACGATCGTTCATTAAACCTAAATGTCGAATAACCTAGGATACGATCTCTAGATTTAATTAGGCAGTAGCATTACGAATTAGGAAAACTGATTAATCAAGGCAAAAACCATATACGATGCGTCATTTAACCTAGGTCATATTATCCGTAATGATTATAAATCGTTAGTCACTACACATGAATTTCAACATAACAATTATGAATTATATCGAAATTCTAGCAATGGGTTTGCAAATAAACAATTCAATGAACACATTAAAATCATCTTTTCACAATACCTAATGGGCTTATACATAAATAACTGAATAATAACGAAAAT
Organism: Erythroxylum guanchezii; assembly: GCA_025629825.1. NCBI lineage: Eukaryota > Viridiplantae > Streptophyta > Magnoliopsida > Malpighiales > Erythroxylaceae > Erythroxylum > Erythroxylum guanchezii. Next base: position 13,266,453 of record JAOTAX010000007.1, read on the forward strand.
CCAATTATACATACATAACCCAAAACAATTAACATAGGATAACACAATCAATTTCTAATGAGAGAAAGAAGCAACAAAAATAGGAAAATACACTTAACCCGAGTTGTCGGCATTGATGTCACCTTCGAATCGACGTCAGGATGTTACCCTCCTATGAGACTCTCCTGAAACAAATGCTTCAGCCCCTATTCAATGTCCCTAGCTGAAACCCCCTTCGACTGTCTTCACTGTGCCTCCTTCTCTTTTGTTTCATGTTACTCTCTCCCAGCCACGCTACTGTTTTTGATGTGACAAATAAACACCCATGGACTATGCTACTGTTCATCTTTGTTTTAAAACCTACGGCCTTTCCCTCTTTAAACACTACTTTTAATGCAGCGTACGCATGCAACGCTAGTGTTTAACACCATATGTTAAACATAAGTGATGCTAGCATTTAACGCTAGCTTCCTTCTACTTTGGGCTAGACTGCTCCCACCTTCCCACATCGTTTTGCTCCTATATCTAACTACTTGCACGTCATTTTAAGCTTGTGCTAATGCCTTCCTTTGTCCATTAATTGAATTACTAACTTGCATGGCCATTAATTCACGTGAATATATGTATAAAATTTCCACACACAATCTATAGCTCACGTTCTTTTATTTATGTCTTAATTTTTCTTGTCTTTTAATTTTCTTTGTCTTGCTTCATGAAGATAAGTGAGTATTGATCCTCGAAAAATGGCCCAAATGTAGTGTTTTTGACTCACTGTAATTTCTTTGCTTTCAAATTGTATCTAAAATCATATATGAATTAAAATGAGTTTCTTAAGCATTTTCGTATCATTAGTCATTAAGTGTAAATGATTAAATTTATTAATAATTAAACACATATCATCCCTTCATCTCCCTCAATGTATTCTTAATTTCATCCCTCGTAATCTGTGGGTAGCAAGTAAAATTACGAAATCTCTTAAACGAGCTAAGGTCACCTAAATGGATGTTATCCTCTACACCTTCATTAAAGAGGCTATATAAGTACCTCTTTCATTTACTCTTGATGTCATTTTTAGTTACAAGCACTCGTCTTGCTTCATCTTTTACACAACATACTTGATCAAAATCCCTTGCTTTTTGTTCCCTAGCTTTCACTAACTTAAAAATATCATTTTCTCTATCTTTAGTATTCAATCATTGATAAAGTTTCTCGTAAGCTCTACTTTTAGCTTTTAAGATTATCATCTTCGCCTCTTTTTTTGCCAGATTATATCTTTCTTTATTATTAACTCTCTCTACCTCTGTGGAGCTATCCCATATAGCTTTATAAGTAGCCTTTTTGAACTTACCCCTTAGCCCTTTAGAAGTACCCATGGTCTCGGCATTTGCGTTCCTTAAAAGAGTTGCAACTCTCTCCCACATTTAGTCAGTTTCTCCTACCAAACTCCAATCTTCTCCATAGATTACCCTATCCTTAAATAGTTTCACCATATCCCCTTTCAAATTCCACCATCTGATTTTGGTACACCTCTTAGGACGCCTCTTCCTCCTCCAAACCTTAATAAAAGATCCAAAACTAGCAACTTATGATGAGTTGACACGCAAGCACTAGGTATCACCATGCAATCCTTGTAGCTAGACTGATCCCTCCATTTTATTAGAAAGTAGTCAATTTGAGTCCTCATGGTTCTGTTCGTAAAAGTCACTAGATGCTCCTCATTTTTTTGAAAAAAGAATTGGCTATCACCAACTCGAGCGCTACCGTGAAATCCAACAAAGGTTTCCCACTATCATTCCTTTTCCCATATCCAAAACCTCTATGTATTCTTGAGTAACCATCCGATGCTGATCCTATATGACCATTAAAATCTCCTTTTAGAATAACTACCTCATTGTGGGGTATTTATTGAATCACCTCTTCTAGCTCTTCCTAGAACTGATGCTTAATGTGCTTGTCCAACCCAACTTGAAGTGTATAAGCACACACCACATTTATAATAGCTCCCTTCCCCCACAATCTTTAAGGACATGATTTTATCGCTAGTCCTCTTTACCCCCACAACATGTCGTATGAGTTCCTTGGCTACCAAGATACCTACTCCATTTTGTCGTCTCGAACCCCCTGAATACCAAATTTTAAATGCATTAATCTCTTTTGCTTTCACCCTATTCTACTTTGTCTCTTGTATGCACTCTATATAAATTTTATACTTATATAAAGTCTCCACTAATCCTAGAGACTTCCCATAAGGGACCTGATATTCCAAGAACCTATTCGTAATCTATCAACATCTTTTCTTCTTCTAAACTCGAACCTCACCGAAGGAGTAACCCTTGTACTCATAGCAGAGCTCTTGGCCAGCACTCTTGTCCTAACACCCAAAACAAGCTAAAGAAGACACGCATAACAAGCCCCTAAACGACTTTAATAATAAGCAAACGAAGAGAAGTAAGATTGATGTTTAGCCATCAAAAGGGCGTTGCAGTAGACAAGTTAAAGAAATCGCAATTAACCTAAAATGCACGACACTAAAGAAAATAAAAAATAAAAGATCCAAAATTAAGCCACAATAGCAACTAACTACTGCAAAAAAAAAAATCAAGGTAGAAGACGAGATAAAGCCATTAAAAAATAATAATATTAGAAAGTGATAATAAAAAATAAAAGTAACTAAAAAATAGAAAAACAAACGTTATGATTTATCAAAGATGCCATACACCAACTTTGCATTTACTTGTTGTATTAATCACTGTTCACCTGAACTGTCGCTGGAAAAGGGACTTATACTGATTCTGCCTTTAAAGATGTAAGGTCAACAGCTCCTTTGGCTTCCAGTTCGATCATGAAAAACTCCAACATTAAAATTTAGTAAGTTTAATTAGTAAAAATAAATAGCTAAATCTTTACTAATACTATTTAAATAAAATAATGATAATATAGTAGTAGTAGTAGTAGTAGTAGTAGTAGTAGTAGTAATTAATTAATTAAATCTTTAATTCTTTAACGGCGATGCACTCAAAATTTTTGGCACCCTTATTCTCCTGTACAACTTACAGTTTTTTTTAACTACATCCAAATTTGACTTCTTTTCATTGAGGAAGCATTCAATATTGGTACAGATTAATACTGGGTATTGATTTACATAAATTAAATAATGTTTTAATTTTATATAATTAAAATTTTCTTGTTATAGAAATAAATTAAATTTACATTCTTATTCTTATGCTAGAAAATAGAAAATTTTTCTTCAAAAATAATATTAAAAATTAAAATATAAAAGTAATGTTTGAAAGATGAAATTAACTAGTTAGTATGAAAAATTATTTTTAATTTTAGCTCCCTATTAAAATCTATTTTTATATCTAATTAAAATCTATCGATATTTCTCAATTTTCTTAACCTTTTAATGGTAGATTTTGGCGAAGAAATTATAGACACATTTTCATATTTTGTATATAGCCTATTGTACTTAATTTTCTCTGCAATATTGAGTTTTAGGGGTGTTTATCATGCACTTTTGGAATCCAAAACTCTTGAAGAATCTTTTTCTTTTTTGGTTATGTATAGAAAGATAGAAATAAAATGACAACAATTTTAGGCACTCAATTCAATTAATCTTGCTAGGTGTAGGAGCTTTTTCCCCTAGTATTCAAAGCTATTTATTTTGGAGTAAAATATAATACCTGGGCTTCGAAAGGTCGGGGGATGTAAGAAAAATTACCAATTTGACCATTAGCCCAAGTGTTATTTTTTAGTATTTAATTAAAATTCCTTTTAAAGGGGAAAGATGGATTGTTAGTGTTGATGAGTTGGAAGATGATACTTTGTGGGAATGTATGGTTAGGTTCCATTTGTATTTTCTAAATTTGAAACTTTCTACGTTACAAATATTCTCTTAAATGAAAGTATTTCTATTTGGATGGTGGCTTAATATCAATTTCATAAAAAGTTGAAAACCTTATATTCCCCGAGGAGGTTTTACTCCATGAAAATGCTCTTTAATGAAACTTTAACTTTAGCTAGTCGTGACCAAAAAACTACCGATTTTGCTTAGTGAGTTAGATACTGAACTTACTAATTCATTTGGTAAACTATTGGGAGCTCTTATAGTCCATGCTATATTAATCATAATTTGAGCGAGAGCAATGAACCTATTTATAGTGACTCATTTTATAATGGAGAAGCTAATGTATGAACAAGGATTAATTTGATTTCCTCACCTAGCTACTCTAGGTTGAGGGTTACGTCTTAAGTGGAAAGTTGTAGTCACCTTTATATACTTTGTATCTGGTATACTTCATTTAATTTCCTTTGCAGTATTGAGTTTTGGCAATGTTTATCATACACTTATGAGACCTAAAGCTCTTGAAAAATATTTTTTAATATTATGTTTGGAAAGATATAAATGAGATGACAACAATTTTAGGTATTCATTTAGTCTTGCTAGCTATAGGCATTTTCCTTATAGTATTGATGACTATTTATTTTGGGTGTGTATAAAGAAAATTACTAACTTGACCATTAGCCAAAGTGTTATTTTTGTTTATTTATGCAAATCTCCTTTTTGATGGGAAGGATGAATTGTTAACGTGAATGATTTGGAAGATATAATTGGTGGGCATGTATGGATGGAATCTTATAGTCCCACTGGACCAAAAGCTTCATAAGCTCAAGTTTATACCTTTCCTAAATAGAGACCAACGTCTTGTGGCTAATGCACTCACCCATTGGAGAAGTAAATTTTGGAGGAAAAACTATATGTTTTTAGGATTTGCATACTTCTTGATTAGAACCTTTAAGGGGTCCAAATGGTTTGGACTTGAGTATATTGAAAACGAATAAACAACCTTGACAAGAATAGTGTTATGCAGAATATAACTCATGTGCCTTTAGGTTCATTAAATTTCGTCGATGACGTAGCTACTGAGACCAATACAGTCAATTGTATCTCTCCTAAAACTTGGCTAGCTGCCTCCTATTTTGTTCTAGGGTTCTTCCTATTTGTAGGTTATTTATAGCATGCAGGAAGGGCTAATAGTGTTGTAGCAGGATTTGAAAAAGGGATTAATCGCGACTTTGAATATGTTCTTTCTATGACTCCTTTTAATTAACTGAAACAAGAAATCCATTATTTTAAATAGGAATCAATTGGCTACTATACAAATTTATTGAGTAAACAAGTCATTTTAAAACTTAATAAAGTTTTTTTTTCTTTTCATTTCAACTCATTGAAATTTAATTCACTTATATCAAGTTGAGTAAGCATCTCATGCTTGGGATAACAATCCTTCCAAATTAGTATTAAGATGGAATGTTAACATTAATTATGATTTTTTAATCATGATTTTAATATATTTGTTTCTTATTAATTTAGATAATTTTTAATCACCTCTAATTGAATAGTGATACAAACATACGAGTTGCATTTCTTAATCTTGTTATTTGTTATGTGATCTTTATCATATTTTATCAATAAATTTACTTTTTTTCGTCTCAATCTATTTGCTTTAAAAAATTACTAACTTGACCATTAGCCTAAGTGTTAATTTTTGGTTATTTATGCAAATCTCCTTTTTCGATGGGAAGGATGAATTGTTAACGTGAATGATTTGGAAGATATAATTGGTGGGCATGTATGGATGGAATCTTATAGTCCCACTGGACCAAAAGCTTTATAAGCTCAAGTTTATACCTTTCCTAAATAGAGACCAACGTCTTGTGGCTAATGCACTCACCCATTGGAGAAATAAATTTTGGAGGAAAAACTATATGTTTTTAGGATTTGCATACTTCTTGATTAGAACCTTTAAGGGGTCCAAACGGTTTGGACTTGAGTATATTGAAAATGAATATACAACCTTGACAAGAATAGTGTTATGTAGAATATAAGACTAATGTACCTTTAGGTTCATTAAATTTCGTAGGTGACGTAGCTACTGAAACCAATACAGTCAATTGTATCTCTCCTAAAACTTGGCTAGCTGCCTCCTATTTTGTTCTAAGGTTCTTCCTATTTGTAGGTTATTTATAGCATGCAGGAATGGCTAACAAAGTTGTAGCAGGATTTGAAAAAGGGATTGATGGCGACTTTGAATATGTTCTTTCTACGACTCCTCATAATTAACTAAAACATGAAATCTAATATTTTAAGTAGGAATCAATTGGATTCTACTATACATATTGATTGAGTAAATAAGTCATTTTAAAACTTAATAAAGTTTTTTTTTCTTTTCATTTCAACTCATTGAAATTTAATTCACTTATATCAAGTTGAGTAAGCATCTCATGCTTGGGATAACAATCCTTCCAAATTAGTATTAAGATGGAATGTTAACATTAATTATGATTTTTTAATCATGATTTTAATATATTTGTTTCTTATTAATTTAGATAATTTTTAATCACCGCTAATTGAATAGTGATACATACATACGAGTTGCATTTCTTAATCTTGTTATTTTTTATGTGATCTTTATCATATTTTATCAATAAATTTATTTTTTTGTCTCAATCTGTTCATCCGTGGTGAGTCCGCACTACGGTCGACAAGAGCGTCATGACCTTAGGTGATGACCTCGTCGGTGACCAGATCTCTAGATATGGAATCACCTACAAGTCCCGTAAAAAGGTGTCGATACAGGGACTCAACCTTTATGTACTAGTGTCAAGGGCAAGGGGTCTCTTAATCTATTGTGTCTAGCACATGATTGGCCAATCGTTACCTCACCAATCACAAAAATCATATACAAATATTAAGTACAAAAGTCAAGTAAAGCATCATGCCTTTATTTATCTGTCCAATCGATAAAATGGAACCTTGCCATGGCTCTAAGCCAAAAGAGAACATATACACGTTGCATACATGACTCGGCTATGCATATGAAAGTTCCAAAGCATTATTTCATGCAATAAAAGTCATCTTTTACACTTTAAGTGCAAAGTAGTTCAAAAATGTAGTTTCAAAAAATAAAACATTATCCTTTGCACTTCAAGTGTAGGTTTGTTGCAAACAATATCATTTCTCAAAATACGTAATAAAAACATCAGTTGCACTCCAAGTGCAAAGAGTTATTCAAAATAATTTTGTTTATTAAATACACAAGTATACTAGCATCTATTTGAGATTCAATTCTGCTATGCATTACCTAGGTTCAAAATTCACATACAAGTCATCATGCATGTCTTGGGATGTCCTAATCCCATTTGAGAGATTTGGTTTCTCCAACTCACCTCAAAAGAAGGTGTACACTTCCTTGACTTCAACAATCTTTGGTACGAGCTCCTTGATCCACATCTCCCGAGCCTTTATACATATAAATATACAATGTATTTACTACTCAAACATGTATCTCATATTCATACAACACCACAACCAAATTCATACCTAATCAATCATCATAATTGTTATTCTAAAATATGTCAATAGCTCAATAATTCACTTACTAATTCAGCTCAATGTCTCCTCAACCATCAAGCTAACTTAACCTTATGTGCAATGTTTACATCATTTTCTTCCTAATGTTCTTTTATGAACAAGCTATTTTTTTAAATCACAACTCTCTCTACAAAGATCCAAATGCCATGATTCTTGTGCCCCCTGAAACTAGACTTCCATTAGTCTTAATATATCCAAAAATTACACAAACATGATCTCCCTTTAAAATATAATCTCCATCCAAATTATGTTTTGTTTCTGGTAAGAAACAGACAGGCAACCAATTCTTAAACCTCCATAAATCATTATCAATACATCTCCTAACAAAACCGTTTCATAGGAGCATTAATAAGACATCAACAATCATTTTTAATGTTTTATACTTTCACTAATTCGGATTCTAAGGTCCTTAAAAATCAGAAAATAATACAAGGTTCCTGCACAGGGGTCTAGCATAGACAGTATTAGGCAAATAAGCAAAACTCGAGCTCTAGTCACTATTTTGTCAAGCCACTTTCATAGAGGTCAATTTAAGACCTATATCTACAACTTTCATTCTTTGAGTTTCTTCACATTCGTGCTCTAAGAATATGAAAGACAGATCGAAAGAGAAAGATGAAATTGAAACCAGAATTTAAATTTACCTTGATAACTTCTTTCCTTCTCCTCTTCTCTTCCCCTTTTTCTCTCCTTCTCTTCTCATTTTCGTTTTTCTCCCTCTTCTAACCTTATGACCGACCTTCACTGTCACTTCTATTGCCTTTTTCATCAATTTCTCTAGAAAATTCAAAGTAAGTGTCACCATTCCATTAGTCCATGTGTCACCATTTTATTGGTACATATGTTATCCTTCTATTAGTCCATATGTTATTATTCTATTGGTCCATGTGTCACTTACTTTAGGCTCCACATGTCACTCATTTAAGTCTCCATATATCACTACTTGTAAGGCTATGCATGTCACCAATTGTAAGGCTACACATGTCACCAATTATAAGGCTATATATGTCACCATTTGTAAAGCTACACATGTCACCATTCTATTGCTCCACATGTCACAAGTCTAAAGTGCCATTTGTCACAAACTTAAAGGGCCACTTGTCCCAATTATACTCAAACCACTTGTCATCCATTTAACTGAGCCATTTGTTACTTATTCCTAATGCCACATGTCACCATTTCATAGGCCTAATCAACCTAAATTATCATATATCAATTTGTCTCGTTCTTTAACGTCTTTCTTAGACTAGATGCGCATATTACCTCATCAATTACTCAATTGTAATAATAAATTCCCAATTCACTAATTATAATCCATCAATTTATGTTATTGGTAAATCAAAATGCAAAACATTGGGAATGCACATTAGTATCATATTCATTTTCATTTCATACCCCGAAATATGTCAGTTGAGTGCATATGCTATCTTACAATGTTTTCTAAATCATGATTCATATGTGTATACGAATATTATGCATGTGAATGAAATGTACCTTGTAAATTCTTAAATGAAACAACTCAAGTGACTCAATCTAACAGTTTAATCTCTTAACAATTTTAGGAGGCAGGATATTATATCTTATCTCTATTATAACATTTTTAACAATTAGTTGTTGTCTTTTCCCTCTATAGTTTTCCTTCCTTTATTTGAATTTCTTATAAGTCATTAGATGTAATTTTAGATTGTTATCCACAATCAAGTATTATGTCTGCTCCATATTGATGTTGCAATTTAGGCTCTAGTGTTATGTATAATGAGTAAGAGTTGTTATGTTATTGCAATCTAAGCTCCAGTGTTATGTATGATGAGAAAGAGTTGTTATGTTGCAATTTAGGCTCCAGTGTTATGTATGATAAGAGTTGTTATGTTGCAATTTAGGCACATATGGAAGTCTCCCTTGTTGTGGAAAAGATAAAAGAAAAAAGAAAAAACTGCATTGCTAATCATTACTTACATTGAATATCTAAAACTATTCTAGTTTTAATTTTGTATAAAGTCAAAAAAAGTTTTTTTTATTGTTATCTATTTCTTGTTTGCATTTTCAGAAGAAAATTTATCAAAGATATGAAACTATATTCTTAAAATTTATGTATCAATAACTAATCAAATGATTTCTCTTAGAAGAATAAATTTCCTGGTATATTTTCTATATTTACTTACACATATTATTAAATTAGCGTTAATGAAGAAGATCCTTTAAGTAATTGATAAAAGTTGTTCTTTTGTGATCATATGGTCATATATTCGATTAATGACTCTCTTCCGACCTTCGCAAAGTTGAGAGTCTTGTGCAATAAAAAACATCGACTTTGATTAAATTAGGGTTAATTTAAGCTTAATTAAGTAAGCATGATTGATTTATTTTGTCTAATTTAATATAATAATTTACATCTCTTCCATATCAAAAGGTTCCACTCATCGTACGTCCCTTTCTTACATATTTAATGAAAATGTCCAAGTCAGGAAAATTAAAATATCTTTTACTAGCAATGCCAAACATAACAAACAGTTCACTCAAATTTCTTCTATATCATCAAGCATCTACACCCATCAACTTCTTGCCCGTGTCGTTAAGTACTAACCCACCCAACTCACGTGACCGTTACTTACTTGCGCCGTTCCCTACTTATAATTGTCTAACACGTCCCTTGTTACTCGCTTTTTTTTTTCCTTCTAGATTAGGATAGTATGTCTCCTCTCATTCTTTACTCTGCTCTGCTAGCTGTGCTTGTTGTCTACTTTCTCCGCCCACTCCTCCGCCGTCAACATCCTCCTCTTCCACCAGGACCAAAGCCATGGCCTTTACTAGGAAACCTCCCCCACTTGGGCCCCATGCCTCATCGATCCACTGCTGCTTTGGCCGAAACCTACGGCCCTCTCATGCACCTCCGTCTGGGGTTTGTCGACGTGGTGGTGGCGGCTTCGGCCTCAGTGGCAGCTCAGTTCTTGAAGGCACATGACGCCAATTTCTCTAGCCGGCCACCCAACTCCGGCGCCAAACATATGGCTTACAATTACCAAGACCTCGTTTTTGCTCCTTACGGCCCCCGGTGGCGCTTGCTCCGGAAAATCACCTCCGTTCAACTTTTCTCCAGCAAGGCCTTGGATGATTATAGACAAGTGCGACAGGTTATATCTTTCCTTAATTAGCCACCATTTTATGTTATTTAGATTAATGCATGCAATCTACATTAGTCAATCTGCCCAATGAACACCAAATTCATATATAATGTCATTTTCAAAAGACTTTTATACTCTGAGATTGTATTCAACTTGAGACGTTTTTCAAATATAGTGATTTGACCTAAAAACCATGGCTGGAGAGTTTTGCTCCTAAACGCAACTATCCTTAATTTGTGAGAGAACGAGTAATGTTGTCATGTTACTATACCAATCTGGTGGACACTTGAATGCTGTGTTCCAGTCACTTTCATAAATATGCCGCGTGCATTGTTGGGTGATACCTCAAATTATGCAGATTTTAGATTGCACACTATATGGATGGATATATCAAACTTAGGATGTTGATTGGAACGAGAAAACAGGCTAGCAAAAGATGATAAATTCTGATCTTAAGCTTAAATGTTTAGTAAAGATCCGTATTCTTACTTTTGCTCTTGGCAAGTAAGGTATTGAAGATATTACAAAATTAAGTTAAAAAACATTACTAATTACTATTTCTAGATTGATATTTTGTTTGTACAAACTTTTTTTTTTTAAAATAGAGAAATTTGTAGTTGTTATCATTTGAATGCGTAATAGATAAACATCTGGATTAATATAATAGTCTACAAATTACATCAATTAAGTACACGTCCATCAGATACTCTGCGTTAGTCTGTAAATTACATCAATCAAGTACTCGTCCATCAGATATTCTGCATTAGGCAAGTCTTGTGCGACATACTCAATCAAGAGAGTATAGGTAGAGGATTTAAGCAGAGGACCTTTTGAACACACTACTTAGAACTGAAGAAAAGGTTGTTCATTATCTCCATGCAGATGCAGTTCTATCGACCGATGCAAATGATAATAAGATACACATGCATGGAATAGCATAACAATTTAGAGATCTGGGACCGGGTGCCTACTGTCTAGTGCCCTGCTTCCGTTGATTTAGCAAATATACGAACAAGTCGGTTAAGTTCAGGTGTTATGATTAGCATTAGCGACTTACCTTGTTAAATATTTTTTGTTTTTATAAATAAAAGTTTATCAATCCTGCAGGAGGAGGTGGCAATCCTCACGCGAGCGCTGGCGACTGCTGGCCCAATGGCGGTGAACTTGGGGCAACTTCTCAACGTGTGCACGGCAAATGTCCTTGGGCGCGCCATGATGAGTCGCCGGGTGTTTGGCGATGGCAGCGGCGGCGCTGACCGTAAAGCCGATGAGTTCAAGTCGATGGTGGTGGAGTTAATGACCTTGGCCGGCGTCTTCAACATCGGGGATTTTATTCCACCTCTGGAATGGTTAGACTTACAGGGCGTGGCTGCTAAAATGAAGAAGCTCCACAAGAGATTAGACACTTTCTTGAGCAACATCTTGGAGGAGCACAAGAACGTCCCCGGTGGTGGTGGTCCCGAACACGTGGACTTGCTCAGTACGTTGATCTCGTTGAAAGTTGAGTCTGATGATGATGAGTGTGGTAAGCTCACCGACACCGAAATCAAAGCATTGCTTTCGGTAATTCTTCTTTTCTTTTTCTATTTATATTCATATTTCTCTTTTCAGTTTTCACTTCTCACTCTATAAAGGTTAAAAAAGTACTCTATGGTTTTGGCAGGACATGTTCACTGCAGGAACCGACACGTCGTCAAGCACGACAGAGTGGGCCATTGCGGAGCTAATTAGACACCCGGAGGCACTAGCTAGGGTCCGAGAAGAACTGGATTCCTTCGTGGGGCGTGACCGCCTGATCAGAGAATTGGATCTCCCACAACTAACCTACCTGCAAGCAGTCGTCAAAGAGACCTTCCGCCTCCACCCATCAACTCCGCTATCTCTTCCAAGGATCGCCGCGGAGAGCTGCGAAATCAACGGCTATTACATCCCTAAGGGGTCAACTCTCTTGGTCAACGTTTGGGCCATATCTCACGACCCAAACGAGTGGTCGGAACCCATGGAATTCCGACCCGAGAGGTTCTTACCGGGAGGAGAAAAGGCGCCAGTGGACGTGAGAGGAAACGATTTCGAGTTGATTCCCTTTGGGGCTGGGCGGAGAATCTGCGCAGGCATGAGCTTGGGATTGCGGATGGTTCAGTTAATGACTGCCACTCTCATTCATGCGTTTGACTGGGAACTGGCTGATGGGTTGATCCCTCATAAGCTCAACATGGATGAAGCTTATGGGTTGACTCTGCAACGCGCAGTGCCGTTGATGGTTCACCCAAAGCCAAGACTGTCGCCGGAGTCTTATGGTGTTGTTTAACTGGAAATGGGAGGTCGTTCTTCTGTTGTTTTCGGTTTGAAGATATTTTTCTTGGTGTCAAAACTATGTACCAAATGAATGAACGATAAAACTACGTACCAAAACTAATAAAATTACATCAAACTAGTTTAAATTAGTGAAGTTAACACTCACTAACTATTCTGTAATATGAAATGCATTCTTGTCTAATGTGTAATTATGATATGTAATGTAACAACTTATTGGTGTTTTCACATTGCACTTCCCAAATGGACCTTGAAGGCCATTGACAAGTTGTTGAGTGAGATTCCTTAGGGTGGTTCTACTAGCCACAGGAAAATTCCAAGAGTTAAATGGTCTTCAATTTGTACACCCAAACAATAAGGAGGTCCAGGCATCACTTCTATCAAGTTATAACCGGCAACCTGCCTTCCTACCTATTCTCTAAATTCCTACAAGCCATATATAGTTCAGCGGTCTGTTGATAACTCTATGTTATTCACTATCGGTTCTTTTTTTTTTAAAAAAAAGTTAAAGAATTATATTAAACGAAATCGTAACTTTTACAGAAAAGTAGACCAACCATTACAAAACAACAAAACGACGACATTTGACGTAGGCATTTAATACCACTACAATGGTGACATTTAGAGCCAAGCTTCTACGTTAAACGCAAGGCAACCCATTTGACATAAAGGGCATGATACAGGTCAATGAGCTGAAAAAGGAGAAACTTATGGCATGACTGAAATGGGCTTGAAGAAGACAGGTCACAAGGTCCACATATCCGTTAGCAGTGATCCGAGGTTGAGGAATGCAAGCATCAGACGTGGTGATGCTCTCCTGAAGGAATAATTAGCTAGCTAGCAGTAGGAACAGATGGCACAAACTCATAGGACAACTTTTAATTCTGTTACAGCTTGTCCCTATATAGGAAACAATCGTGTAACAACCTTGGCAGTGAATGAACAATTTTTTACTTCTGCGTATTTGTTTTTCCTCTGTTAACGCATTTCACAGGCAACTCTTACCATTTTGGTATCAGAGCTTGCGGGTCCTTGGCCGAATGGCGGATGGTACAAGGTTCCATAAGCTGGAA
>JAOTAX010000007.1:13280474-13292297 GCA_025629825.1 Erythroxylum guanchezii
TTACAGAACTCAACTGAATAACTGTTTCTTCAAAGATCAAGATTCAAGAAGAAAGAAGCGGTTATCAAGAAGTAGTTGAAGACGAAGGCTATAAATACAAGTCGGAGTCAAAGAATGAAAAAGTTAGCAAAGTTAGCGATTTTGAAAGAGTTAGAGATTTTAAAAAAGCTAGTGACTTTGAGAGACACTATATTCATTGTGCTAAACTTTAGAGCTGTTATTATCTGTAACAAAGCTCACAATATTTCTCTGTAAGAGAGAAGAAAAGCTAAGAGCCTGAAGAGGCTATGTGAGAAAAGCTGTAAGAGACCTGAAGAGGCTCGGTGAAAAGAATATTTGTATTTTGAGAAGAATAGTGAAATCTTAGAAAAGATTCTAAGGACTGGACGTAGCCCACGGTTTGGGGTGAACCAGGATAAAACTGCTTGTCGACTCTTACTCTCTAACCCTCAACCTTGAATTTCTATTGTTCATACAAGTACTTAGAAGCTAATTACAATACATTGTGATATTCTTACTCAATAGTCTTTCAGAAAGCAAGTTTTCAAAAATATATAAGGGGATTGTATTCATCAAAAAGATTACACAATTCAACCCCCCTTCTTATACATATTGTATTTCGAATATAAAGTTCATACTAACGTGTTATTTACTTCAGACTCCACCTTATATGCCACAACACAATGGTGTGGCTGAGAGGAGAAACCGAACCTTGTTAGACATGATGAGGTCTGTGATGGGTTTAACGGATTTACCAAAATCCTTTTGGGGGTGTGCACTCAAAACTTCTGTTTATGTATTAAATAAAGTCCCATCCAAGTCAGTTAATGTTACTCCAGATATGGACTAATAATAAACCTATCTTTCTCATATGAAAGTTTGGGGTTGTCCTGCTTATGTGAAGCAGATTCAATCAAATAAGCTTAAAGCTAAATCTGACAAGTGTCTGTTTATAGGATATCCTAGGAAAACTATAGGATATCAGTTCTACCATGTTTCGAAACAAAAGGTGCTTGTTTCAAAACATGTTGTCGTTTTAGAGAAAGAGTTTCTTCTAAGAGAGGACAGTGAGAGCAAAATTGAACTTGTGGAAGTTTAAGATGCTCAAACAGACACAGATCATCGAACTAGACCCAAGACTACTGTTCATTAAGATGAAACAATAGTTCAACCTTTTGACACATAAGAAGTTTGTACGTCATTTTCACGATAGATACGAATTTCTCATAAGTGAACTTAACAATGTATTGCTCATAGAAGATGATGAGCCTACTACCTACGAAGAGGTTCTGAAGAGTTCAGAATCTGACAAATGACTTCAAACTATGAAATCCGAAATGGATTCCATATATGAAAACCAAGTATGGACTTTGGTTGACCCATTCGAAGGGATAAAACCTATAAGGTGCAAATGGGTTTTTAAGAAGAAAACTGACATAGAGGGTAATGTAGTTACCCATAAAGCTAGGCTTATAGCTAAAGGTTATCGTCAAAGGCAAGGTGTTGACTATGACGAAATGTTTAGCCCAGTAGCTATGCATAAATCCATTAGGATACTCCTAGTCATTGCCGCTCATTATGAGTGTGAGATATGGAAAATAGATGTGAAGATAACTTTCCTTAATGGAAACCTAACCGAGGATGTGTATATGACACAGCTTGATGGTTTCATATCCATGAATTTGTGGATTGAAGCAAGCATCCAGGAGTTGGAATATCCGATTTGATGAGACAATCAAAGAGTTTGGTTTCTCACAAAATCTGGATGAGCCGTGTATGTATAAGAAGGTTAGTAGGAGTGCAATTGTGTTCCTTGTACTGTATGTAGATGGCATATTACTAATAGGAAACAATGTCTTTGCTTTGCAATCAGTCAAAATTTGGTTAGCTAAGAACTTCTCTATGAAAGACCTTGGAGAAACAACTTATATTTTGGAGAAAAAGATCTATAGAGATAGATCTAATATGTTACTTGGTCTTTCTTAGTCTACATACATAGACAAGATGTTATAGAGGTTTAGCATAAAGCAGTCCAATAGAGGTTATCTTCCCATGTTATATGAGATTATACTCTCTAAATCTATATGTCCAAAGACAAAAGATGAGAGGACTTGCATGAGTTTGATTCCTTATGCTTCGGCTATAGGATCAATCATGTACACCATGTTATGTAATAGACCCGATGTATCGTATGCTCTAAGTGTTACGAGCAGATACCAGTCAGACCTTAGTGAGGGTCATTGGGTGGCAGTCAAGAATATCGTTAAGTACTTGAGAAGAACTAAGGATGTATTCTTAGTATATGGAGAAGGTGATCTTATGGTAAGCGGGTATATTGATGCCAATTTCTAATCTGATAGAGATGACTCCAAATCCCAGTCCGGATATGTATTTACACTGAATGGTGGTGCAATCAGTTGGAAAAGTTCCAAATAAGAGACAATCGTAGATTCGACGACAGAGGAGAAGTACATTGTAGCTTCAGAAGCGACAAAGGAAGTAGTTTAGATCAAGAAGTTCATTATGGAACTTGGTGTGGTTCAGAGCATTGCTGACCCAGTGCAGTTATATTGTGACAACAACGAGGTTATAGTGCAGGTGAAGGAACTGAGGTCTCATAAGAAGTCCAAACATGTACTCAGGCGCAACAATTTGATTAGAGAAATCATTGGTAGAAATGATGTCAAGATAGAGAGAGTTCCCACTGATCAGAATATAGTTGATCAGTTGACTAAGCCTATTTCCCAAAAGAATTTTGTGTAACATGCACACACCTATGGTATTAGATATCAACGTGGTTGGCTTTAGTGTAAGTGGGAGTTTGTTAAAGAAGTGCTCTAAAGGCAATCACCTTTATCACTTATTGTACAAATCATTTTATGATTAATAAAGGCATTTTTCATTGTTTCGATGTTCATACATTTATGGATTTAATGTTGATCTTAAATTGATTTAATGAAGCCCTTGATACAAAACATAGTATAGAGGAAACTATGATGAGATCATGATAATGAGATTCCTATCATGTATAATTATGTTAGTATCTAAACTTTTCCTAATCATAGGATTAATGAGATGGGATATTATTAATCCGGATATACTAGCACATGTTATACTCCTTGACTGGATCAAACGGTAGATCTCATAAGCTGTAGACATGAGTTGTTTAGAGTTAACATGTAGATGCTTACTGAGGGTAGTAAGTACATTGGATTGACCTACTATAAGACAATCATATGGATATTCTATTTCAGTGTCAATGATAGTCTCAACATAGTAACGGTGCAAGTATCCTTTGACTTAAAGTGCTCAAGGATATCTTAGAAACTGATTCTGTGCTTTGACTTCATTCATCAGTGCCTTTCAGGGGTTACTCATAGGGTAGTGGTTAGGTACAACTTGAGGTATTCAAAGGTAACTGAGTAGCCAGTAAAGGATTCACCACTCCTAATAGAAGGAGATGATACCCACGACCTCTTGTCAGGGTCATTACTTGGGAGTCTCTAGCTAGAGCATATATGTGTCATGAAGAGAGCCTTCAATGATACATAAAGTAATGAGATCCTTAGAACAAGATTTAATATCACTTGGATTAGATGTGACGTAGTTAGTTTAGAGGGAGTTGACACTTTGACCATACTCTGAACAAAGTGGCGTATAAATGGTGAAAGAACGAATTGCATGGCAACATTGCGCATGAAAGGGTTCGTAGTCAAATCACTGACTTTCCGGCTAATTGGGGGTCATGATGTGTTGCTAGATGTCGCTCTTGACTTACTTGAATTAACTGTTAATTCACGTGGTCAACATAACTGGGAACCTAATGGGTCACATGTATAGGAGATCCGAATGATGAGTAAAATGGTCTTGAATAGAAATTCAAGATATATGAGAGTGTTTCGGGATTGTATCGCGATGTGATCGTGGTAGAAAACATTGCACGGAATGGATTAGAAACAAGTGTTGTTGGTTGCCGATTTGGTCATTAACTTCCCAAAACTTCCATTAATGCATGATATTCATGGTCATTAACTTCCCATAACTTCTATTAATGCATGTTATTCATGACTATTTACTTGCCATAACTTCCCATTAATTCATGCTATTCATGTCTAGCCATCTTTTAGTGAGGTTTCATCCTTCTATCTTCGTGTGGACTTTCATTAGAGACGGTCTACGTTGATCGTTGTAGTTTACGACAACCCAACACGGAGAAGGTTAAAGAACGAAGGAGATTGTCGGAAAGATATGTGAACATCTTACGTTTTATGTTTTTATTTTCTATATTTATATGCATGAATAGATCTAGTTTTTGAGGTTCCATTTTATTTTCCGTTGTGTATATTTGACATATATTATGTATGAGATGCATGATTGGAACGTTACAAACATAACTATCACAACATTCATAACAAAAAATATACTAAATTGGTAGAACTTCTAACTTCCAGAAACATATGAAACGTCTAAAAGAACACAAACTATCACACATTAGTGGGTCTTAGGTCTACGTGGATAACAAATTAGTAGAACTTCTAACTTCCAGAAAGCTCAACATCATGAAAAAGAAAAAGTAAATAAAGGAGGCAAGCAACTTAGTTATATTTCACCAAAGAAAGGAAGGCGCTTATAACAATTTACATAACAAAATATCAAGCATAAGGCACATATTTGATAAACCTATAACACTAAACTTGGTTAACAAAATCTATAAACTTCTTAGTCTAATTTGTAAAGAAGTACAAGAACTAGTACAATTGTTTGTTTTAGTTAAGGCCTTTACAGAGGCCTATCTGAGATGTCTGAGTAATAAGGCCTATCTGAGATGTCTGAGTAATGATCACAAGACGAGAAGATTGAGCAATTGGTAATGTACTAAAGAGTTTCAATACTAGGCATAGATCGGTTCCTAACAACCAACAAAATTATAGCAACTTAAATTGATTAGAACTTATAGTTTCAAAATGTTACAAGGTGGAGCAGGGACGTATGATGATAATGGATAAGGAAGGCATGACAACGACGAATTAGGAAGGTGTGATGGCGGCGAGCTGGGAAGGTTTTATATTGGTTGAGCATGGAGGCGTAAAACGCAGTGTAGTGATTCCACGACTGAGAGTATGAAGAGGATAGCGAGTGAAACGAAGAAAGCTTTTAAGGTTTGACATGTTAGTTTTTAGGAACTTTTAAAAATTAGATATTATTATTAATTAAATAATTTCATATATGAAATCTAAGTGGCAAAATTTTAGTCAGATATAGTGAGCCATGTAAACAAAAAAATTTAATGTCAGGCTATGCTTGCGATAAATTGAAAGTTAAAATTATTTTAATGTTATTTTTAAAATTATAAAACTGATTAAATTTTAATTTTTTTACAATTAACCCTATTTATTAATGTGATATTAATAGGCTATGTGTCAATCACATAGTTGCAATCTATGTTAGCACCTTTAACTTAGTTTGTGTCTCATAGTTGCAATCTATGCTATTGTAAATTTGAGTAAAAACTTGTAGGGAGAGTTTTGCTGTCCAAAAAGGGTCCTATTTGGCTCGAATTCGGACTAGTCAATTATTCATGTGGTGTCGGATACTGAGTGGTTTAACCCAAAAAAATTCATAATTTTTGTTTTATAATTAACTCGTTTTCCATTAAGCTTTAACTGCAAATGTCTTTTTCTCTTTGGAAGCAATTAAACTGTTAAAAAGGAGAAACCTAGACCTTAACAAAGTATACTGAAATAAGAAAAGAACAAATGATATTTTGTGATACATCATACATATGTCAATCTTTTGATATTTGAAGCATCAGTAGTAGGTTTGACCAAAGTTATGAATACCATATCGGATTCGGTACTGGATTGAGTTATGAAACGGAACTGAACCAATACCAGATACCGTTTCGGGTAATTTTTAAATTTATAAAATGGTCCCTAAATTTTTTAAAATTTACAAAATAGTTCAATAGTATATTGTACAGATATACTGTATACTTTACTAGTTTACTTCAACCATGTTTTCAAAAATCTTAATAATAAATAATAATGACAATTAATAATAAATAATAATATTTTTAAATATTTCACATATAAATAATAACCACAATTAACATAAATAAAGACAATCATCATCATACAATTAAAAAATTAAAAATAATACAAAGTATTAAAAATATTACAATAATACAATGTATGTGATTTGATTTTATATATTAAGTATGTTGTAAACTATGTAAAATTTCAAAAAAATGTTGTAAACTATGTATGTAATTGTAAATAGAATTGGATGTAAATGATTATTTTACTAAAATAAAAATCAACAAAAAATAATATTTTAATTTTGTGATTTGATTATATATATTTTTATATAATAAAAAGTTTAAACATATATTTCTAAACTTTTATTAAAATTGTAAATTTTAGTTAATAACTTAATATGCATTATATTTTATTAATTATAACAATTGATTTTATATATTTTAATTTTGCATATACCAATTGCATTTAACTTCTAAAGTTCTAAGTTTTAACAAGATAATTATTTATAATTATAACATAAAAGTTTCAATTGATAACAATGGTCCAAAATCAAAATTCAGTACCAAACACAACTTACAAAACAACAAACTTTCATTTCCAATTTTCAGTTTTTCACAATCAACAACTATACTGTATTACTATACCAGACTACCAGTACCAGTATACTGATTTCCAAATTCCAAATCAAAAATACAGAATTGTAACTTCAACTTCAATTCTTCAACAATACACCTTCAGCAGAATTAACTTCAAGTCTTCATCAATCACAAATTCGCAACACAAAACTCTTCGAGCAGCTTCAACTTCAACTAGGCTTCAACTTCAACTTCCTTCCATTCAGGTTAGCACAGCAACATACGACGTACCTAATTTTAACTTCAATTTTCAACTCAACAACAGCAGAAATATAGCCAATTCAGAAACACAAGCAATCCCAATACGGTAATACCATCGACATTTAACAATAACAATCACAAATTCATCATCCAACTTTCAGAAATCCATCATTCAACACAATAAAAAATTAAATTAAGTAGTAAAAACACGATAAATGATAGAAAAATACACACCCAAAACTCTTTGGTGGTGCGACTAGTGGTTTGGTGGGGCAGCGGTGCGGTGTACAGTGGTGCGGTGGACCTCAGTTGCGACGGTGGCAATTGTAGCGGGCGATGGTGTCTTCGAGCGGCGTGGACGAAGGTTGAAGATGAGCTGATGAAGACGGCGAGGTGAGCTTGAGACTACAGCAGAGGAGGAGAGGAGGAGCCTAGAGAGGACGAGGCTGAGGCGGCGTCAATGGTGAGAGTCAGAGAGAGAGACGATGAGAGCAAGTGACACATCAGAGAGAAGAGAGATGAGAGAAGCGGTAGCGGACGCAGATGGTGGGGGGGGGGGGCATTTTAGTTTTAGGGTTAGAAAATTTTTAATTTGCAAATTGGTCCCTAGCCTTTTTATTTTTTACGGAACCGTTCGGAATTATCCGGTATTGTCAGTATTAGCCGGTACTGACCGAAATTTTTCTCCAGTACCAACAATACCCGTATTGGTATCGTTTTTCAGCCGGTACGTACGGTAAAGTCTGGTACGGTACGAAATTCGCAACCATGGGTTTGACTATTTTAATCTAGTTCAAATTCAAAGAGTAATTTAGACTTGAGGGACTTATTCCAAACCTGATTCAAATAATTTAGAACCCCTCTTTAAAATAATGTTATTTTGATTTAACTCATTTTAATTTATAAGTTTAAGAAACTCAAGACCATAACAACATCGTTTTAAAATGTTAAGCCAAAATAAAATTATTGTTTGGATCAAATTTGAGCCGCCTATTCCTAATTTCTCTTGACTCACCTATTTCATTATCATCCCCAGCGACTAATTTACAAAGAGGAAGTAAACAAAGTGTTAAATGTTTGTACGTATACTATAATTTGCACCTTTTCAAAATGTATTCTTATTTTTTAAAATTATTACAAAAATATCTATAGTATTATAATATTAAAAATGAGTCTTTCTACTACATTCTGTCAAAATTTTAATACAAATTTTCGTGTAATTAATTGTTATATACAATTAATGACATGATGATTTATATTTAAATAAGTTGATAAAAACTAACAAAAAATTTATTATTATTATTATTATTATTTTACCCTAAACTAAAGGCACGTGACTGAAAGGCCACTTGATAGAAGAAGAAGAAAAGAAGAATAGAAGGTTTACCAGAGAAATTAATTAGCTTGGTTTGATATTTGAGATATGATCATGCTATAAGATTCGTGGGCAAAGCTTAAGCAAAAGTTTTCGTTGCTGGGTGGGGAGTGTGTCGAGGGCAGACGAGCTCATCAGGTATAATTTGACTTCATGCTTATGTTACGCATAATGGTAAAATTACAACCAATGCATAACAATCGTTCTACGTGTCTCGAAGTCAAAGGGTAAGGTCTCGATTTTTTTTTTTTTTTGGGGTAAAGATAAGGTCTTGAAATTTTGTGGATTCATTTCAGCATCCACTCGTTACTCCTGTTTCAGTGCTCTCACAAGAAGCAAAGGGGCATGGGCGCTCCAATTACTGAAAGTCTCAAACGAATCCGATGAAATCCGCCGTGCCAAGAGACTGTAGTTTATAATAGGGAGGTTATAAAATTAGCCTACATAATGTAGAAATTAAATTTCATAACTCGGTTTCAGAAAATATTTGAATAGAGGAGGATTGTTCAATTTTTAAGCACTTGTTAAGCCTTACTCGACGACCTCCTTACATCTAACAATAAATGTCTGAAGCCGGAGAGCTGTTAGTTTGAAAATTAATGGCTTGAATGGAATTTCTAAGGGAAAGACTTCAATTTGATACGTTTTGTAGACTGAATTTGTGCTAATTACATATTTCAAATAGAGTCCGTGCAACATATCCAAATAGGGAATTGATGGAAGTCGATTGGCAATTGGAGATGCTTGTTGGCCTGGCAGTTCATTAGATATATGCTTAAGAAGGGTAAAAGGTCAAAATGATTTAATGACAGAAATGGGGTTATGTACAATAATCACGACTTTCTGTGCAAAGTAAAAAGGGGGGAAGACAGGAGGGGTTAGGTAGAACGAGTGGTGGATGGCATGCATCCTAACCCAACCATTCAATTACTATGCTCTTAACAAAGTCACAGTAGAGTTGCAATAGTTTTATTTTTTGAAAAGTTAAAGAATTATATTAAATGAAATCTTAACGTTTACAAAGAAGTAGACCAACTATTACAAACAACGAAACGACAACATTTTATGTAGTCGTTTAATACCACTACAATGGTGACGTTTAAAGCCAAGCTTTTATGTTAAACGCAAGGCAACTCATTTGACATAAAAGGCAAAAAACTAATCGCTTTTTTCCCTCTACGTGAAACCCTACCAAATTAGGGTGGAATGTTGAGCCTTCTTTCATTCGGGTGTAGTGATGGAGGATGCTGCTCCAGAGCCATAGATGCTTCTGGAGTTTCTCTACGAGTGGTGGCACTTCCAAATATCACTCTATGGGTTCAAGCTACTCTCCAGTGTCAACTTATACCTCAGAGGTGCATGGATTTCACAAGTGTCGTCATCCTTCCACCTTTAATTTGCTCCTTCTCTGTATTAAATGTTGATTCTCCATGATGAGGCTATATTAAGGCATATGCTTTCTGACCTAGCAGAACAGAGAATTTTCTCTCTGATTCCACCAATCAGAGAGATGAGAACCTCCCTTCTTGTACGAGTCTTGTTCTGAAATCTTCTATTGTTTATCTCTCGCCAAATCTCTTTGAAGGAGGAGGCGAAAGAGATGATATATATTTACTCGTTATATTTAGGAGTATGGTTCAGCTTCAGAAGCCAATCAATAGCTTATGTGAAAGTTGTACCTAAATTAGAGATAAAATTCAAATCCTTAATCTGCTCCCACATAAACTGTGAGAAGGGGCATTTGAAGCATAAGTGATCCCTTGATTCTAGCTCTGTCTGACATAGATCACATACTTGGTTAGTATAGATGAAGTGCATTCTATCTGTAGTACTCAACTTGTTTAGCACCGTAAGCCATGGGAGAATAGAGTAGCTTAGCATAAGTGACTTATGCCACACTATAGGAAACCAAATCTGCCCTGTATTGTTCCGATTCTGCCACTTCCTAAATCTTGCAATATTGAAAGTGTTTAGAGGTAGGTTGAGACATTGGAAAGTGTCCTCCCTATCTAGATTTGGTTGATAGTTAGGTATCAGATACTGTCACTCCACAAGTTTGTTCCATTGTCCTCTTATTAAGATGGATTTTACCTTTGCATTCATAGTTTCCAGAGTTGAAGAGCTTGGGGACATCTAGTTAGAGATCCTTTACTTGTCCAATTATCAAACCATAAGTAAGCCTTATCACCATTCCCAATCTTACAAAAGACCAAAGGTTCAAGCATAGGTTGTAAATGGATTTTTAAAACCAAGAAGGACTTGAAGGGTTAAGTTGAGAGATATAAAGTTAGGCTAGTAGCGAATGGTTTCACGCAAAGAGAGGGCATTGACTTCACTAAAACTTTTTCCCCTGTGTCTAGTAAAGATTCATTTGGAGTAGTTATGGCTCTTGTAGCACATTTTGATGTGGAGTTACATCAAATGGATGTCAAGACAACTTTTTTGAATGGTGATCTTCTCGAGGAAGTATACATGCAACAACCTGAGGGTTTTCAGTCAAATGGTAATGAGCATTTAGTGTGCAAATTGAAGAAATCCATTTATGGTTTGAAACAGGCTTCTAGGCAGTGGTACATGAAATTTGATGAAGTCGTTACCTCCTTGGGTTTTGAAGAAAATACAGTTGATCAGTGTATATACCTAAAGGTAAGTGGGAGTAAGTTCAATTTTCTCGTTTTATATGTTGATGATATTTTACTTGCTAGCAGTGATCTTGGCTGGCTGAATAAAACTAAACAGATGCTGACAAAGCATTTTGAGATGAAAATTCTTGGTGAGGCAAGTTTCGTGCTAGGAATTGAAATTCATAGGGATATATCTCATAACTTACTTGGCTTGTCTCAAAGGTCTTATAATAATAAAGTCCTGGAGAGAATTGACATGCAAAACTATAAACCTGGTGATGTGCCAATTGTTAAGGGTGACAAATTCAATAAAAACCAGTGTCTTAAGAATGAAATTGAAAAGGCAGAGATGAAGAATAGACCATTTGATAGTGCGTTGGGGAGTTTGATGTATGCTCAGGTTTGCACTAGGTCTGATGTTGGATCCCGTTCCCGGAACCTAACTCGCTTGCTTAAAATCGTGAAACTTCAGCGTGTGTGTAACCTTGAAGGGTTATAATTTTTTTTTTCCATTCTTAATCCATTTAAATCCTTGATAGACATCAGGAATACATCACCAATCTTACATCATCCCAAATTTCACTTACAATAGTTCCGTAGTGAGTCCATGCTACCTAATCACCATGCTTGAACTTATTTCTCCTACGCGTACACTGAATTTGGAAAACTTAAAATCTTAAATTCATTTTGACTTCTTCATAGAAATCATATCTTTATATCCCTTGTTCAATTTGGTGAAAGAATTACCTTAATTGGAGGTCGGATGAGGGAGTTATGATCAAAAGAATATACCGTGTTCATTCCTCAAAATCACATTGAACATACTTTGGCGCGATTGCCATAACTTTTTCTAAAAATATCCAAATTCCTTTGTTCTTGTGTCATTTTAAAGATAACATCGAGATCTACAACTTGTATTAGAGGCCTCAAAGCGAGATTCGGCCTCAAAA
>JAOTAX010000007.1:13296435-13312966 GCA_025629825.1 Erythroxylum guanchezii
ATTATTATTATTATTATTATTATTATTATTATTATTATTATTATTATTATTATTATTATTATTATTATTATTAACATTAAAAAATATTTCAAATTTTGATTCAGTAACTCTATTTATTAAAATATTTTATATTGTAGATATAATAAATAGTATTTAAAATATTTTATATTTAATTTAGCCTTTTAACTTTTCTTAGTTTACAATTCTAATATGATATTTTTTATTATTTTGACCTTCCTCTCTATACCAATTGATATATATGTAAAGTATATATAATTTACTTAGTATTTAACTACATATTCTATTCAAATTACATTAACTTACTTGGTTTTATGTTATGTTTTCTGCACTTATAAAAAAGATGCTTAGAAAATGATGTTGGCCAAAGAGAAAAGACTTTACAAAGCAAAATAAGATGGAAACTTAACTTTGGTTGAACACAACTTGATATACAGTTATGTATTAGAGTGTGTCCCTCCCTGGATAAAAATAAATGGAGGGAAGATTAAATACAACCTAACCCACAATTGTGTCATAATGACAGTGCGTGTCGAGTACTCTGCAAGTCAAATTCCTAAAGGAGGAGAATCCATCTGATCAGCCTTAGTTTTGCTTCTTTCTTTGTGAGCAAGTATCATTAAGCTACATGGTCAGAATAAACAATCACTTTAGCATCAAGCAAATACGATCGAATTTTTCTAAAGCAAAAACCATAGATAAGAATTCTTTTTCAGTAGTGGAACAATTCAATTGAGTTGGGTTTAAAGTTTTTGAAGCAAAGTAGATGGCATGCAAAGCTTTTCCCACTTTTTATCTTAGAACCGCCCCATTGTATAATCGCTCGCATCACATGATCTCGAATGGGAGGTTCCAATCTGGAGGTTGAATCACTGGTGGGGATGTCAAAAGTTCCTTAAGTTTGTTGAATGCTTCCTTGCACCTCTCGTCAAACTCAAAGGAGACATCTTGTTGAAGAAGATTGCATAGTGGTGTGGCTATCTTCGAAAAGTCCTTAATAAACCTTCGATAAAAACCTTCATGCCTAAGAGAAGAACACACTTCCCTCACAGTAGAGGGGTAAGGTAAAGAAGAAATAAGATCAACTTTGGACTTGTCTACTTCAATACCCTTAGCAGATATCACATGGCCTAAAACTATACCTTGATCCACCATAAAATGACATTTTTCTCAGTTTAACACAAGTTTAGTTTCTATACATTGTTCCAAGATAATGGCAAGATTCTCAAGACATTCATTAAAAGAAGATCTATACACGCTAAAATCATACATGAATAACTCGATAATCTTCTCAACATATTCTGAAAAAATGGTTACCATACACCTTTGGAATATGACAGGTGCATTACATAATCCGAATGGCATCCTTCGGTAGGCAAACGTACCGAATAGGCATGTAAATATGGTCTTCTCCTAATCTTCCAGTGTGATCAGGATCTGAAGATAATCTGAAAAGCCATCTAAAAAGCAATAATAGTCATAACTAGCCAATCTCTTAAGCATCTGATCAATAAAAGGAAGGGGAAAGTGGTCTTTACGAGTAGCAGAATTTAACTTTCTATAATCAATACATACTTGCCACTCGGTTTGCACTCAGGTGGGAACCAACTCACTTTCCTGGTTTGTCACAATGGTGATTCTAGATTTCTTTGGAACCACCTAGACAGGACTTACCCATTTACAGTCGAAAATCGGGTAGATAACCTTAACATCGAGAAGCTTCAACACCTCTTTCTTCACAAATTCCATCATTGGAGGATTCAGCCTACGCTGAGCTTTCCTTGTAGATTTTGCATCCTCCTCCAACAAAATGCAGTGCATGCATATGGAAGGGCTTATCCCTTAGATATCTGCGATGGTCCACCCGATGGCCTTCTTATGCTCTCTCAGCATTTGAAGCAACCTCTCTTCTTGACTTAAAGTCAACTCCGCTAAGATGATAACTGGGAGAGTCTGCTTATCTCCCAAATAAGCATACTTCATATGTGTAAGGAGTGGCTTCAATTCTAATTCTAGTTCCTACACATCAGAATGCAACAAGTTCTGGTGAGCTTCAAGTAGTTGTTAGAAGCCAAATCATACATTTTTGGAGAGCGTTCCAATGAGTCCAAGACGGCTGTCATTTCCACATGCTCTTCTCCCATCTCAACATCAGTGTTGGTTTCTACTTCCATATCCTCAGTTAAAACCATTTCCAAATGATCCCTGCAACTTAATTTAAATATTTCCTCCACTAAAGGATTAATCACATCAACAGAAAAACACAATGATCATTAGGAGGATGTTTCATGGAATAAAAAATATTGAAATTAATCACTTCCTTGTCAAATTCCATTGTGAGGGTGCCCTTACGAACATCTATCTTAGTTTGATTCGTATTAAGAAATGGTCTCCCAATAAGATAGGTATCAGATTACAAGAGATGTCCTCATTCATATCCACAAAATAAAAATCTATAGGAAACACTAACTTATTCACCTGCACCAAAACATCCTTAACCACACCATCAGGATAACTATTAGTGTGGTCAGCCAGTTATATGATTACACTCATTTCTTTCAAAGGGCCCAAATTCAAAGAAGAATAAATTGAATGAGGCATCACATTAATAGAAGCACTTAAATCCAACATAGCTCTATTGATCACAGTATTACCAATTTTGTAAGGAATGGTAAACATACCTGGATCCTAGCATTTTGGAGGCATCTTCTTTCTAAAGACCGCCGACATATTATCACCCGTCATCACTTTCTCATCACCCCTCAGTTTTTTCTTATGTGTACATAGTTCTTTGAGGAATTTGACATACCTTAGTACTTGCTTGATTGCTTCGAGCAAAGGTATATTGACTTATACCTTTCGGAAAGTCTCCAATATCTCTTTATCTTTCTCCTCTTTGTTTGGTCTTGTCAATCTGCATGGAAAAGGTGGAGGGTTAGTTTTAATAATATTGGGACTTCCGAAATTTACCTTCGTACTCGATGACATATTTTCTTTCTTTTCCAATTCCTTCTCAATCTCTTCCTCGGTAGCAATCTTTGATGGGGTTCTTTTGAGATCCTCAATCTCCTTTCCACCCCACAGGGTTATGACACCGATATTTTTCTGGTTTACCTTGGGTTGTGATGGCAATTTTCCTCCACCTTGCGATTCTAAGAGATTAAGCCTTACTGCCATCTGACCCATTTAGTGTTCCATGCTTTGTTGTCTTGTTTTGTCTCCCGTCAAATTTGTTGTAAACCTTGTTGTAACTGCTGCTGCATATTTTGTTGTAATTGCTGCATATCCTGTTGAAATTGTAGATTGTTAATAGCAAGATTCTTAGCAAGTTCTTCTAAAGATGTACCTGAATTGGAAGAAGAAGCTCCTTATGCTCCTTATTGCCTTGGTTGAAATCCTTGTGCTCCTTACGGTCGATTTTGGAAGTAATTTTGTTGTCGGTTCCCTCCATAACTCAAGTTAGAGTGATCCCTCTAACCTGGGTTATACGTCTGCGAGTATGGGTTGTATTGGTTTGGGAAGTTTCCTCTTGCAACATTCAAGTACTCCATACTCCCCTCTTACAACGTTGGGCACTCATCAATTGGATGACTCTTTTTTTAACATATCTCGAACACTTTCACTTGTCCCTGTCCAACTGTAATTTGTCCCATAAAAGATGATAGTTCATCTAAACGATGTTTAATAGATGAAGTGCTTACCTCATTTACTCGTCGAACATCATTGCGAATGCCGAATTGTTGGGTGTTAGTGTCCATCAGCTCAAGTAATATCCTGGCTTCAATGGGAGTCTTCTCGCAAAGTGCCCCACCGCTTGCCGCATCAACCAAACTCCTCTCCATCGGTAGCAATCCTTTATAAAAATATTGGATGAGAAGGTGCTCCGGTATGTTGTGGTGTGAACAACTGACACATAACTTCTTGAACCGCTCCCAGTACTTATAAAGAGATTCTCCATTGTGTTGCTTAATACCATATATCTCCTTCTGAATACTTGTTGTCTTTGAGGCTGAAAAATATTTTTCCAAGAATAATCTCTTCATCTCCAACCACGTATTCACGCTTCTAGCCTGTAAGTCAAATAGCCAATCCTTTGTTGCATCTTTGAGTGAGAACGTGAAGGTCCTCAATATGATCTGCTCATTGGTCACCCTATGAGGCTTCATCCTCAAACACACCACATCAAGTTCCTTAAGATGCTTATGTTCATCCTCACCTGCAAGATCACGAAAGTTAGGCAATAAATGAATTAATTCAGATTTTAACTCAAAGGTAACATGTTCAGCGAAATTTAGAAATGTTATGCATAATGGTCTTTGAGTAAAATCGGGTGCAGCCAACTCCCTTAAAGTTCTCGAATTTGCCATCGTGTTTTCAAATTATGATTCTAATTCGTCTTCCAAAGTTTACCTTGCTTCCCTATGCAATCTCCGCAATGTTCTCTCAATCTCCAGATCAAGTTGCTCAATTTCTCTATGAGGAGATCTGGTCATTACCATGCACCAATACTAACAAACAATTAAAAATTAACAAGTAACAAAAAGAATGATTATAAACAAATATATTCACAAAACACCAACTAAAATCAAATTCGAAAATTAAACGACCACAGTCCCCGGCAATGGCGCCAAAATTTGACAATGCGTGTCGAGTGCACTGCAAAATTTAGCTAACTCTACATACTAAAATTTGTAGTTAGGGTGAGTCAGGATCAAATCCACAGGGAATGTTCGGTTAATTTTCGTAACCAAAATTAATTGATGCAAGGAAAATATAAAAGTGGGTTTTGAATTTTTAGCAATTTAGAAACTGAAATAAAAGTAAACTATCAAAAACAAATTAAAACAAGCAATCGAAAATGAGAAAAATGTCGAATATAAGTAAGGTCTGATTCTAGGGTCAATCTTGGCCTATTCCATCATCCTTACGTCTTTACAACTTTCTTAGGACTATTGATCTGAGACTAATAGAACGCTCTACTAATCCTAGTTTTCACTTAGGTTATTTTTAATTAAGAAACGATCTTTAATTAAACCTAACTACCGAATAACCTAAGACACAATCTCTAGATTCAATTTGACAGTCAAATTACGAATTAGAAAATGATTAATATAGGCAGTAACCTCACACGTTTAGGTTATCTAACCTAAGTTATATTGTTCCTAATGATTAATGATTATTAGATGCCACTCATAAACATCAAAAGTAATGATTACGAATTACATTCAATGTTTTAACAATGGGTTCGAAATAAAACAATCAAAATAAACGTATTATAATCATTCATTGCAAAACTCAATCAAATCAACGCTAATAACACAACAATCTGAAAAGAAATTACAACCTTAAAATGATAAAAATAGCTTAACCATGACTTAACATCGATATTCCCGTTGAATAGGTGTCAGGAAACTAGCCTTTTATCTCCATTTTTATGCTTTAAGCGTGAGCCATCATTCCTTGCTTCGGTGCTGAAAAACAACTACCAAAAATCTAGCGTCTCCACTCTATTCCACGCCACCGCTCTCTTCTCCCTTTGTTACTGTTCATGTGATGTGACAAATAAACATTTGTGGTCCATCGTCACTATTCACTTATGTTTAAAACCATCTCCTGAAAGCTCTCTTCTGTTGCCCCTTCTTGTTTCTACCTCCCTTACTGTAGCTTGATGCGACGAATTAAGATTGATGGACCACGCTACTATTTATGTTTTTAAAACAGTCTATTCTATTGTGCATTTTAAGCTAGAAAATGCATCCTACGTTTGCATTTGGTCTCTTGGCTCTGCTGCTGCACGTCATTGTTTTCTGCTGGCATGAAACATCTGCATTCATGTTGCGTTTAACGCATACCGTCAACCTTCTTTGCCAAACTTTGTCACTTTGATCTCCTTGGCTGTATGTGTGAAATGCACATATGGCTGTGCATTTTATGCATGAACCATGGATTGTAATTTGTAAACATTGTTCATATGCATGGAGTTGTCCGAAACACACCTTTGCTATTGTCGTTTTATGCTTTAAGGAAGGCTACATTTTGCTTCATCTCTTCCCAGCCATCATTCCATTAACTTCACACCATTAAACTCATGTAAATTAGATGCAAAAACATGCACGTGCTCCCTCTTATTATTTCTTCATTTTTTTCAGCAAGCACTTTTAATTCTTTTTCTTTTTATTTTGATTTTTCTTGTCTTCTTCTTGTCTTTCAATTTTCTTCTTCTTGCTCCTTGAAGACAAGTGAAAATAAATTTTCAGAAAATTGCCCAAATATAATGCTTTCGACTCACTTTAATTTCTTTGCCTCTGAATTGTGCCTAAAATCACAAATGAGTCAAAGTGAGTATCTTAAACCTTTCTAAGACATTAATCAACAAGTATAGCATATCAAATGAATCAAAATTTAAACACGTATCACCTAACATATTCCTTTTAGATACTTTCATGTTCAAAAGAAGGCATGCAATATAAGCATGATAGAGTTCATATTCTTTTCCCTAATCATGTTTGCAACAGAAAGGTTATAAATAAAGTATATTAAGTAGGCCAAGTTTAGTTTAGTTTTACTTTATTTCAATTTGTAATTAGGTTTAATAGACAATAAAGGGAAAAAAAACCCTATAATAAATACCTAGTAGTCGTTTTCAATAAAGAGAAAGATCAAAAGTCATTCCATGAAAGCAAATCACATCAAGAGTTTAAGATTGTCATTAGGGAAAACATTTTATAATGAGTTCTTCTATTTTTATTTGTTTTTGTTATTTCAAAGATGATAAGTGTTAGAACTCTTTATATCCATGTTAGATAAAGTTGTAATTAATTTTTGTATGACTTGATTTCAGTTTTCTGGTAAAGAGTTCAATGTTTGAGAAATATTTATGTTGTTTTTAATGTTACTTAAATACAAGTGAGTGCTTAAACTTAATCTTAGTTTAATATACATGTTGAAAAAACTTGTATTTGGATTAACCTAGGAACCAATGTTAACAATTAAATGGGATAATAAAAATAGATCTATAAGACCGTTATAGTATTAGATAACCTTTTGTGATTTTTTAAATAACTTAACATATTGAATCAAAAGTACAAAGGGAAACTAAGGTTCTACATGTTTACATTATCTTATTTATAATTCTTGCTTGCTTGATTGATAATATCTAATGGTGTCTTAACTTTATTTTGTTTAATCTAGATCTAGTTCTAGTCAATAACACTCTCTTTATTATTGGCTACTTAATAGTAGAAGGGTTAGACTTAATAGTCATAATATCCTCATGGAATTGACCTCTATATATCCCTATATTACTGAAAACTAATATATCCACATACTTGTGGTCTTGTGCTAGAATAGTAAAAAAAAAAAATCAAAATCACTATTATAAATTAAAATTTTATGGTACAATCTAATATAAATTATCGGTATGGTATAATCTATTTCAATATCATTTTTGATATACATCCAATACTCAGAACATTATTTCTGACTCATTTTTCTTTGCAATGTACTTATCAAAATTGTTAATAAGGCAATGTAGAATAATCAAATCCTTTGAGTGTAGATATTGTCCGCTTTAGGTGAAAGTTTGTGAATTTTTCAATAACTTTTGGAATTGATGGTCTAAATGTATTCTGGGGTGTTATAAAATATATATAAGGAATGATAGTTTTTTTAAAACTAATGCATTCTTAACCCTTTGGAAACATATCCTAGTAGCACGAGACACCATTATTAAAGGCATCATTTAGGATATAGGCATTGATAAAATAAATCATCTTTGGATTGATAAATGACTTCCCTCGGACCATTGTGTAGAAGAATATAGACATTGCTCACAATATCTAGATTTTATTCATATGAGCATAATTTAGACAAAATCTAGATAAAGATAAAAACTAATTTGGTATAAAAGTAAATATAAAATGCGTGGTAATTATAACAAATTAGAATGTTTAGATATAATTAGCTTTATTATCTAATAAATACCCATCCATATTCTTATTTTATGTATCAAGAAATAAAATCAAAATCTAAAAGTAAAGCTTGTGAGGATTCTAATCTTTTATGTTATAAGTTACAAATTAATATATGTAACTTATAATTAGTGAGTTAGTTTTTAAATTATAATTCCTTTTTTTACTCGTAATAATGTGTCATATTTCTTTCAACCTTAATCAAGTTACAATCTTGCTCTATCTACCTAATCATTCTAATAAGTGGTATTGGAGTCTAATTAGAGTGTATAAATCTACTTATCATGTGCTTTGTGATTGTCACTATAAGTGGATCTTTCGCATAAAAAAATAAGTTAGATATTATTCACTATTTAAAAGTAATAAATGCTATTTACGTATATAATTAGTGTTTAAGTGAAATAGTGGGATCTATTTCCCTTACCTCAAAGACTCAAAGTAGTTTAAGATAGAAGTAATGGAAGTGAAATTTAATATTGAGAAGTTTAATAGGAATAATTTCTCATTGTAGAAGTTCAAGATGAAACTTATCCTCAAAAAGGATAATTACATTGTATCATTACCATAAGACTAATGTAATTTATAGATGACGCCAAATAGAATGAAATGGATAAGAATGCTATTACAAATCTTCATCTAGCTTTAGTTGATGAAGTTTTTCTAGGTGAAGAGAAGAAATAAACAACAAAAAGATACAAGATCATTCACAAATGTGTACAAGGTAAAGTCACTCTATAATACAATTTTTTCATATAAAACTTTATACTCTTAGGATGTTAGAATAGATTTTGATGAATAAGCACATTAATAATTAACTATTTTATTCTCTTAGCTCATATTTTTAGGTATAATTAGAGCCATATGAATGAGCTGAGCTTTTACTTCAAAATCTACTCAATTTGTATGATCAACTTAACCTAAATCTTTTATAAACTACCTAGTATTCGATGATCTTATAGCCTCATTTTTAGATGAAGAAAATTGATACTAAAATAAGGATTTTAGGAAGTTCAGTACATAATAATTTAAAGCCTTGACACTGACAAGAGGGAGATTAATGGATACTGGACCAAGTGGGAGCCAAAATCATGGTAGATCAAAATTAATAAGTAAGAAGAATTTGAAATGCTCAAGCTATAACAAGAAAGGCCACTTGAAAAGGATTTTTAGAATTTACATAAAAAAATTCTAGTCTTCAAGAAAATTTTGTTTGTGCTTCAAATGATGGCAATGATTTATTTTGTGAAGCCATAACAGGTGAAAGAAGGAAGTTACTACTTGATGTATGGTTCTTTGACTTAGGAGCTACTTTTCATATGATCTTTAGAAGAGAATGATTATATCATTATGAACCCATCTTAGGAAGATTTATGTATAATTATGATAATTATCCTTTAAAGGTTATTGGTATTGGAATCATCAAGTTGAAGATATATGGTGTTAAAATTTGTACTTTTTAGGAGGAACGATATTTGGAAGGTTCGAAGAAGAATTCATTTTCTTTACGGTGACTAGATAATCTTGGTGCAAATTAGAAATTGTTAACAAGATTTTATAAAAAATTTGATCTGTAGTTATAATTATAAAGCAAGAAAAGATTAGTGCTAACTTGTATAAGTTAAAAGGAAGACACTTTGCTAGAAGGAGAAATATTAGTCACTTTAAGCAATCTAAGTGAAGGATCTGCAATATTATAGCATCAAAAACTTATACATATATCTAAACAAGGAATAAAGATCTACTCTATAGACTCATAGAGGTATCACTACCCTTTTGTGGGCATTATGTTATGAGTAAACAAAATGATATAAAATTTAACATATTAAATTCAAGAAGCAAGGTTGTTATTGAATTGGTTCTCTCTAATGTATTGGCACACACTAGTTACATCCCTAGGAGGAGAAAAATACTGTCTTTTTCACTGATGATTATTCCAAAAAGAGTTAAGTGTACCTTATTACGAGGAAAATATTTGTGCTCTCAATCTTCAAATTCTTAAAGCTCATAGTAAACTTGATTTTGGTAGGAAGATCAAGTGTTTAAGGACAAATAATGGAGTAAAATATACTAACAATGAATCTGACACATTATATAAATTAAAAGGCATTAAATGATAATTCAATATTTTATACACGCCTTAATAAAATAGAGTGACAGAGTAAACAAATAAAACTTTATTAGAAAGAACAGGAGCGATGTTGAGAGCTGTAGCTCTAGATAAGGCTTTTGGATAACAAGTTATCAATATCTCTTATTATATGGTGAACTGGGTTCCATCAACAACAACTAAGTTAAAGAAGTCAATAGTGATGTGGAATGAAAAGTCAGTGGATTATTCTATCCTTCATATATATGAAAGTCCTATGTTCTTGTTGTACAATGATAAACAAATCACAAAGTTCGATCCAAAATTCAGGAAATAATTATTTTAGGATATGTTGATAGAAGAAAGGGGTATCATTTGTGGAATCTTACTGTCCATAGGGTTATTATCGATTGGGACATTATCTTTAAAGAAGATAAATTACTAAAGATAAAAGAAGACATTAAAACTCTACAAAGAAGTTTAAAGACAACTATACATGTGAAAAAGAAATTTGAAACTTATTTCAAAGCAATACCCTAGCAAGTTGTTCAGTAACCAATTGAGTTTGGAACTACAAAAGTTTAATTATTTGATCACACAAAAGACCAGTGGTAGTCAGATTATGTGATGGATGGAAAGATAATATACTAACATTTAAAAAGGGATAGGGAGCCATTACTCTCCAAAAATAACTTAGTAATCTAGATACCTCTTTGTGGATGGCAACAATGTATAAAGAAATTGAAATTATTCATAAAAATAAAACTTGGTAGCTTTTATTATTACCATAAGGAAGGAAGATAATTGGTAATAAACATGTCTTCAAAATCAAGAGAAATGATGATCAAATGGAGCGATATTAAGCAAAATTAGCGGTGAAATGACAAACTTAAAAATAAGGAGTTGACTTTAATGAAAGATTTTCTCTTATAGTTCGACTTATTACATTTAGAGTCATTCTGTCAGTATATGATGTGTTTAAGTTACATCTAGAATAGCTAAATGTGAATACTACTTTTCTTTAAAAAGATTTTGAAGAAGAAATTTATGTGTTACAATGAGAAGGTTTTAAAGAAAAACAAAAAGAGAAGTTTGTTTATACGTTAAACAAATCTCTATCGGGATTAAATAACATCAAGGTGTTATTAGAAAAGACTTGATTCCTTTATCGTGAACTTTGGATTTAATAGACTTAATACATACCCTTGTGCATATTTTAAGAAGTTTAGTGATAATGAGTTTATTTTCTTGCTATTTTATATAAAGGATGTGTTGGTTTTAAGTCTTAACAAAGATCATATTAAACAATTAAGGCACAATTAGCTACAAATTTTACAATGAAGGATTTGGAACTATCAAATAAGATTCTATGGATGCAAATTTACTATGATAGAAATAACTGAAAAGATTTGGCTTTCTTAGAAGAATTACCAAAAGAAGGTTTTACAACATTTTAATATTCACAAATATAAGCCAATATTTAACCATCTTTTTGTTAATTTCAAGTTATCCTCTAATATAAGCCTAACAACTAAGACAAGAGGATGGAGATGTCTAGATTACTATATGAATCTACAATAAAGAGTTTAATCTTTGTTATGATTTGTGCGAGACCATGCATTGCATGTGAAGTAGGAAAGTCTAGTTATTACATGAAAAATCATGTTAGAGAGTATTAGAATGTTGTAAAGAGGATATTAAGATACATTAAGGGGGCTATGATGTTGCATTACGATATGGAGGATTAGATTATTATCAAAAGATACTTTCACTCTAATTATGAAGGTGATCTTAATAAAAGTAAATCTACTATAAGTTATATGTTCACACTTACTCGTAGGGTAATGAGTTAGGTTCTAAAGACAGTCAATTGTGGTTACACCAATAGCAAAAGCAGAATATATAGCAGTTGCACAAGCTAGTAAAGAAATGATATATTTAAAATTGGTGTTAGAACTTGGGAATAAGAAATATAACATTTCAATATAAAAAACAAGCACAAACAAATTCAATTTTACTTCATTCATGATAAAGTGGAAGAAGGAATTATGAATATAGAAAATTTTCATACAAAAAGTAATATAGCAGATTTTATGATAACAACAGTCAATAATTAGAAGCTTATTTATTATCGATCCTCTTGTAGCTTCATGGAATTGTAAGCAACATGAAAATGATGAGTTATAAGAAAACTGATTAGTTCTTAATCACATCTTTATGTGAGAGACTCTTAGAAGAGTCTAGATATTACCCACAATATCTAGATAATATTCAAGTTGTAAGAATTTAGATAAAATATCTAGATAAAAATTAAAATTTTGTGGTATAAAAGAGTTATAAAAGGTGTGATAATTATAATAAATTCGAATATATGGCTATAATTAGCTTTCTTAACCTATATATACCCATCCATTTTCTTGTTTCATGTATGAAGAAATATATTCAAACTTCCAAAAATAAAGCTTATAAGGATTCCAATATTATTAGTTCTAATTTACAAATTAATATTTGTTATTTATAGTTAGTGAGTGTTTGTATTGCAACTCCTCTTTTTACCCATAATAATATGTTATGTCCTATTCTTTCAATATTAATTAAGTTATGATCTTACTATATCTACCTAATTATTCCATAACTTTGATCTTAACACTTAGAGAGGTATCGTTGATTGACCAATATGTCTCAATTTTAAATACAATAATTATAGAAAGGTCTTAACTCACTAACTCTTTGCTTAATAAAAATACTTGAAATTCAATCTTATGCCACTTTACTAGATAATAACATCGATGGCTCCCCTATTTAGAGTGCTACCAATTAAGATATCTTTTTGGTATGAGCAACAATTAATTTTTTACTAAAAAGGAGACCTTTAGCCACTTCCAAAGATGATGCTCTTACAAGCCTTTGGAAAGCTATATGGACTTCCCCAACAGTTTAAAGTACAAAAGTTTTTCTTTGGAAAATAGCTTATTGATGTTCATCAAATTTGGATATGCTTTTCAAATAGAATATGAAAGTTTGATGTTGTCTTACATTTGCCTAATTGGCCCAATTCGGGAGTGGTGTTCTAGAATTATAAAGATTTACAATTTAAATTCTGAGTCAATATGTGAGTGTAATAGGGTGTGAAAGGAATTGAATCACATTTGAATTCATCCATCATAGGAAAAGAAATAGATTGAAATACAAAAGATTGAACAACTTATTCTTTGTCCGATACAACTAAAAGCTTCAGGAAAGGTATGTTACCATTGTTAAGTTAAATATATTTTTTTAATTTCTTAATTATTTTATTTCATTTATTTATTAGGAATCTTAATAAAATAAGTAGTTCTGTAGATCTAATTTACCTTGATCATATCAATCTTTTGGTAGATTGAGTTTCTGAGGAATTGAATTTGATAGATGAAAGTGACTTGAAGATAATTTTGGATGAGAAAGTATTGAAATCTCATTTGTTGCAATGAATTTGAATAATGATGATGATGAGGCTTGTCTCATTGATAAAGATTTTGTACCAAATGAGAATTGAGATCAATGTTATTTGAGCAGATATTTGATTGAATGAAGTTTCAGGTTTTCATTTCTTCTCTTATTTTAATTTTACTTATATTTAATGTATATGTTAAATTTTATATATGAAATATAACTACAAATGTTTTTGTATCAGGTTTCACTTCTAATTGGTTGTTTCTTCTGCATAAACTCTTGTTGTAAATCATAATACTTAGAGAGTTATGAATATTTATTATTATTTTTATTTGATGTTTTGATATTTATTTATTATATAATGAAGTTTTAATATTTTAAGTACTTTGTATTGATTTTTAATTTTATATTTATATAATCTTTTTTATATTAGTTGTGGCGATTATTTGTATGTAAATTTGAAAAAGTAATATTAATAGAAATAAATAGATTGACGTTATTTCAAATATCTATTATTATAATTTTTGGATATAGGTTGATGTAAAAATATAAATTATATAGTACGATATATAGAAGAAATATTTTATAATTTTAAAAAAATTCAAAAACTATTTACAAATTTAAAAAATTGTTCGAAACGGTACACAATATTAACTGATATTGATATAGTATCATATTAAAACCAAATTCACTACACGTACCAATAGTCTAGGAGGTCAGCTATTCAAAATGCAAAACTATAGCTATTGTTACAAAGGTTTTCTTTCAAGCCCGAACTTTTCCCACAAGATGCATCAACTCCTTTGTACGATAATATCACTTAGCTCCGTTAAAGCAAGATTTAGTCTTGTTTCATGATCGTCGACTGACCTACTTGTTCTCGAACTCCTCAAGACCCTCGCAGTGTTTTACTCTCACACCCTTGCAAGAAAACTATGAAAGAACTAAATAATCACGACAACAAAAGAATACGAGAAAGAGATACAACTTAAAAGTCAACCTTCATTACTTCCTTCAAAGTATATAAAGGAATGCTCTTTCAATCTCTAAGTGTCTCCCACACTCACTTTCCACTTCTTGTTGAGAAGAGCAAGGCTCAAATGAGCTATTTATAGGCATCTCTAAACGATTAAGTTAGAATTATAATAGAACTCTACTAGTTAAGATCACAATCTTATAACATCTTAGAGATGTTAATGGGTCGGGTCAGGTCCGGGTCTCCTCTGGCTCTACCCGGCCTGACCCCGGGCCATGGTGGCCTATGACCAAGTGGGCCAGGATGGGTCGGTAGTGGCCCGACCTGACCACGGGCTGATCGACCTTGGCCTGGCCAACCCGACCTGCTTTTTTTTTTTAAAGAAAAGCTTCCCAAACTACGTCATTTTGAAAGTAACAGTCACAGGCCAGACCATGGGCCCCCCGTGGCCAATCAACCCAGGCCAAAATTAGCCTGGGCTAGGCCCTTTTTGACATCTCTATCCTATCTTATGTTTATTAGATTACATCATACTAACCAATAGATAATATCTTATCCAATTAGGACTCTATCTAATAGAATTAAGCTACACCTCAATAACAAGATAAAATATTACACTATCTAGGAATGATTATCCATATCTACGAAGATTTCCTTTATCTTTAGATGATCCTTTCACATGATCTTTATCTCTTAGAGCTGATGTTCATCCACTATGATCTTATCCTCTACATCATCCAAAATCTCCTTATCTCTATTCGTTGATGATGAGTCATCTAAGTTAATAGCACACTGGTCCGTCCAATGCTTATCCATGCCAACTCCATTAGCCATAGTCCGTCCACTTGAGCACACACTAAGTCCTTAGTCCATCAAGAACTTAACCTTCGCTAGGTCAACTTGTACAAGGTTCAAAACTCTCCCAAAACTTGCACCATGCTTGATCTATTTGCTAAGTCACCTTGGAACTCTCCCATATTCCCGTCATGCGTATGATCCAGCTAATCTTCCACCTGATATCCGTCTCAAGCCTTCATTTAATCTCACATTTGAATTTAGCATTTCGTTGAAGATTTTCACCAATATGCACTAATGAATGCCAACATTTAACATTGCCTCTTTTCGTTCTTGCCTCCTCGTAAGTCTTTGCCTTGTTTCATTATTCCTTGCGTCGGATACTAGTCAAAACTCATAGATACTGACACGATCCCGCTATAACAACTTACCCCATGTTTGGTTACTGTCCCCGTGAGTGGGGGCAGTAGACAGGACAAAAAAATCCTGTCCCCGTAAGCGTTTGGTTCATGTCCCCGGGTTTGTGTCCCCTGTCTCCGAAGGACAGGGACACGAATTTCTGTCCCCGACTCCGGCTCTCTTCGTCCTTCGTCCCCGATTGTTGTTCTTCTGTGTTGGATTGCGCACGCTGCTCTTCGTCCCCGACTGCTCTTTGGATCTCTTCGCAACAGCGTTCCCTCCGGATCTCTGCTTCCCCAAGACGTTGGTCTCTTCAGGGTCAAGTAAGTATTTGATTTTATGGCTTAAAAATGTTGGTCTTCCTTGCTTGACCGACACTCTGGTTGCACAACCATATCAGTATTGTCGGCTTCTTCTACTTTCTGTCCCTTTGTATGGTTCATTTTGACCTTGACCCGGAGACCCACATTATTCCTGGATCTAGCAATGCATGCCCCGATTCCAACAATGCATGCCCATTGGGTTTTTGAATTGTCTTCATTTGCATAATGTGAAGTTTGTATTAATTTTTTCTTTGGGGAAGAAGGAGTTTGGTTGGGGATTTGTATGTTTTGGGGAAGAAGGAGTTTTGATTTGTATTCTGATCTGTGGTCAGGTTTTGTTGTATGCGAAATTGGTGAGAAGAATGTTAGTTCTTGCAATAAGTTTGGTTGGATGAATGCATATAATGTCTGTGAAAATGTTGCATGTTATCAGTCGACAACTTGAACATGTTATCTGCCATACTTCTGAGTTATATACGGTTCTGAGTTATATACATGTCATTCATTCATTACTTCAACAGAAATGGTGTCT
>JAOTAX010000007.1:13313066-13342431 GCA_025629825.1 Erythroxylum guanchezii
AGTGGGTCATCGGGTCAAGCACAAAAACGAATCAGAAAGAGGGAGAGAGTCGAAGAAGACGACAATGTTGGGCAACCGGAGTGTCGGTCAAGCAAGGAAGACCGAGCTTTCAAACCATTCAATCAAATACTTACTCGGAGGTGAAGAGACGAACGAGTCGGGGAAGAAGGGCAGCGTGCGAGAAGGAAGGCTGGAGGCTGCAATCGTCAGGGCGAAGGAGGTTGTGGTGGTCGCGATCCGTGCCAATGACGAGGAGGTGTTAGGGACGAAGACAGCACGGACTCGGGGACGAAGACAACAAGGAGTCGGGGAAGGAGTCGGGGAAGAATAGGGCTAAGGAGTTGGACAAAAATGTAAAAGGCTTGTCGTATGTGTTGGAGACAGGGACACGTTGTCCCCTGTCCTCCCTGTTTAGGAGAGACAGAAATTTGTGTCCCTGTCCTCCGAGGACAGGGGACACAACACTAAGGACACGAACCAAACATTTAGGGGGCGGAATTTTTTTGTCCTGTCCACTGTCCCCACTTCCGGGGACAGTAACCAAACGGGTCGTTATAATTTCCATTCCTTTCAAAAAAAGAAAAAAGAAAAAAAAAAAGAAGAAAACGTCTATGTCGAGTGAAAGTGGGAACGGGCCGTAAAGCTACTTCTACATAACTACCTAATCTCCGTCGATCCAACGAAAATTGACTTCTGTTCTGGTTCATCGTCTCTTCTTCTTCGGCGGGTAACACTAGTAGAACATCGAGCACACATACACTCCCTAGTGCTCACCCCCTTACGGTGCAATTACGGCTGTCGAAGCGACGGTTACCTTATAGCTTATTGATCTCCTCCCCTCTTG
Source organism: Erythroxylum guanchezii (assembly GCA_025629825.1). Classification (NCBI taxonomy): domain Eukaryota; kingdom Viridiplantae; phylum Streptophyta; class Magnoliopsida; order Malpighiales; family Erythroxylaceae; genus Erythroxylum; species Erythroxylum guanchezii. The sequence goes on from JAOTAX010000007.1 coordinate 13,313,911, forward strand.
AGATGAATTTACTGACATCGATTCCTAACGTCTCTTATTCTTCCCTCCCACCAAAAGTCTCAGCTCTTCCCGGCGGAAACGGACAGAGTTCGTCTCCGTTGTCCGGAGGTGGCGGCGGCGAGAAATGCCACCTGGTATGGTACGAGATCGTGCTCGTGGCGGCGGCACTTCTGTTCTTGTTGTACTTAGCGATCAACGCAAAGAGGAATGTGAGGAGGCTTTGGAGTGGAAGGTCATTTATTATGATTTCCTATTATGCTCTTCTCTGGCTCGCTAGTTTTCTCAATCTCGCTTGGTGCTCTCTTCAGGTCATTTACTAGTGATTTCTGTGTGGATTGAGTTTGTAGAGTTAATTTCTGGACGAGTTTGTGGAGAGACTGTTCTCTTGGCCTTGGAGAATGTTCTCCGCTGAATTTTTGTTTTTCCAATTGATATATTTCTTGCCTGTTCTTTTGTTTGACAAACAGGCTTGGCAATGCACTCCTGGGAAGGAGATTGCTTGGAATTTGTTGTCATTGTTCACTGCATCTAGCATGGTGTTCATGGAAATCAGCATCCTGGCATTTTTACTGCAAGATAATTATGCTAGTCGATTGGCAGCCTTAGCTCGCACTTTTGTTGTTTCAGGAGTCGTTGTTGTTGTGGATATTCTTTTCAAGGTATTGCGTGTTTTTGTTTTTAATTGCCTAAAGCTGATTTTTAACAATATGCAGAATGCACTTCTGGACAATAAGCATTACTAGGTCGAAATGTTTTGAGAATTCCAAAGTTAGTCAGTGAGAGCAATGCTGAAAGTTTCAGGTTTATTGTGTTTGTTGGTCCTTTTTATGGTGTAAAGGTTCAACTTATGGTAAGAGTTCCCTTTTTCTAGCATTGGTAAGAGTTCCTTTTTCTTGCATACTTATTACAATGTCAATTTCTTTGTGTTAAGGAAATAACAGGGTAGTGCAGCCAGCTTGATGCAGTCAATTCATGTAGTACCAGGCAAACTGAATTCAGAATTACCAGTTTTGCACCTCTAGCAAATTCAGTTTTGGTATTTGTTTCATATTGTAGGTTTATAAAGATATCATATACAAGGCTATATAAAAAGGATGAGAAAGATGTTATGACAATAGAATTTATAAACAAGCCTAACATGCAAACTGCAGATTGATAACTCACTCAAGAAAAAAAAACTATTTGCTAGTACAATTTTTTGAATTGGTTGATGGAAACTTGAAATATTTTGATGGAAGATGTCGGTCTTGAATATGGGCTTAAATTGTCTCCCAACTGGAATTATACACACATATCAACCTGAAATCATTGAGACTTTTCCATGATGATGGATTTATAATTTTATATACCAGGAATAGTAGTAGAATGGAGATAGTGATTAGAATTTCCTGTTTTTGGATGTGTTTCTTCAATTTGAATAGAGTGATAATGATGCTACAGATTGACATTCAAGTTTCTGCCATATACTTTAAGGTGAATTTGTAATGCATGCTTGTGCAGGGTCAATGATTGTCTTTTGGATTTAACAGTAAAGGCTAGATTAGTTAGAGTGCTGGCATTTATACTTGAATTTGTTAGTTTTCTAGTGTTAAGACTGAATCAGTATGGATTCACAGAGAGAGAAAAACAGAAGGCATTAATGGAAAAACATAATAATTGATGAATGAAAATCTGGACTATGTTTTGTTGGATCAAAAGTATAAGGGCGTGTAAACATTGTGGTTTTATTTATCTCTTTTGATGAGTCTTTTGTTTCATCAAGAATTCATACGCTCGAAACCAAGTGAGTTGAATACTTATGGGGGTTGTACCGTTAAGAAGAATTTTTATGTTGGCAGATCTTTAGGCATGTCTCTAATATGTTAAACTTGATCCGCAAAAACTGAGGGGTTATGAAAGGGCATAGTAGGAGCTCTGTTACTCTATAACAGTTTTTCTTGTGTATTCTTTTGTTGAAGATATTAGAGAGATGAATTTAGCATTATTATATATTCGATAAAAGAATTTTTTTTGTATCATGTAATAGAATAGTTTAGATATTTTGTAGTAATATTGTATTACTTTATTATAGATATTATAGCATTACTAATAAATAAATGGGCTAAACTTTATGAGTAAAACACTTGGGTGCTCTTCTCTATTGTAGTCTGTGTCCGTAGACATAAGTTCACTGACGAACCACCTAAAACTTGTGTACATTCTTTTCCCTTTCTTTCTTCTTTACCTCTACTTGTACATGGTATCAGATCCAATTTCACTCTCATAATTGAAACATCTAATGGCGAATAACATTATTTCTTCACTATTACCTTGAGTTTCTGGTTTTTTAATTCTCTGTTATGAGATTGACTACTATTAATCGAGGTGGTAAAATGGTAATAGAGTATTTAGGCTATTAAGTTGAAAGGAAAACTGAAGGTACTTTCTGCCTCTGGGTTCATAAATGCTTTTGGTAGGGTGTGGGAGGCTATATCAGTTCGTTTACTGTGTGAGAAATTTCATACGCCAACTAAGGCTTTTTATCCACTTCAACTGATTGATTTAGTGTTTGCATGAAACTTGAGCAGTTATTTTTTTTCTATATATTATATTTACGTTCCCAACTTTTAAGATTCACTAGTTTCATACGTAAGATATTTTTCTAAACAATTCCTATATTTTCTGTAGCATTTTTTACTGTTTAATTTGACAGGCTTTATCCTTGTGGGTAAATAGTTGTTTTACGTCATCTATCATGTGTCAATCATTTATTTCGATGTTGTCTATATCAAACTTAACTTATAGTGTAGATCCATTTCACCACTTGTAGCTATTCTTTCTCAGGCTGTTTATGTTTTTGGGTTTGGGGTGCCACTCTTTATTGATGGTGTTGATGCAACACAAAGAATGAAGTGGGGCTTTTGGATCATACACAAATTATTGCTGGCTGGTGTTTATGGATATATATTATTTGTGCATTTCTCAAAATGGAGAGAGAATTTACCTCGTGAGTACAATAACTATGTTGTTACATCTTCTTTATCAGATTGAACTTGACATCTTCCCCCTTTTACAGTTAGGCCAGCATTTTACAACTATGTTACAGTTATGTTCATCTTAAATGCTGTGGCATTGTTTGCTTGTGGGTTTGCCGGAATTGGCGCCAGCATCGGCATTTGGTACTTGTGAAAAAACTGTTTATTTAAAAAAAAAACTATACATAAACTTCCATCCTTTCAAAGAGCCTTTCCAAATTCTGGTCTTTTTTGTCTACTGCAGGTTGTACATTTTCACAGTTATCTGCTATCACTGTTTCTATCTTCCCATCCTATACGTGGCATTCCTAGCAGATCTTTTCCAGGTGAATTTCTTTTTGCTCTTGTGGTTCTTGATTGTGCTACCATATTTCCTGTGCAGATCTTGATGACCTTAATTATGTAATATTCATTTGACATCTTCATAGGAGGAAGATTTTCTATTGGACAATGCATATTATTCTGAGATGAAAGATGCTGGATTCTTTGACGTCGAATGGGATTAATACATTAACTCGGGCTTGGAACGTCCTCTCTGGATGAAAAAGATGTCTATTTCTATTTCTTTTTCTTTCTTTCCTATTGTATTTAAACTGTAAATATTTTGGAAGATACTCGAACATTCAAATTAATACATTAATCCCTTTGTGTTAACTAGCTATACGTTGTGGTTACCAGCTAGTTTGAAACAAAAATTGTAAACTGAGGTGAAGAGCGCTTTCATGTTCGAGTAGATCCAATGGACGAGTATAAACTATAATGTTTGACATAAATCTCATCGGACCTGACATCTTAAAGTTGTATAGAAACCAGGAAAGTTTGCTTTAGAAAATAGTGTTAATGATTAAAAAATTTAAAACTTTCAAAATTTTATAATTATAGCTAGAAGCTTAAAAAGTAGTAATAAATATTTTAATTTTTTGTAAATTAGTCTTTTTATTATCGTGATGATATGACAAGCTATATAGTTGCATTTTAGTATGTGTAAGATTTTATATGTCATACAAAATTTACATCTTATTTTTATAAAATAATATTAAAATTTTCAAATAACCAAAAAAAAGAAAACAAACCTTTAACCTATCTTTCTCTTTTCTTCTGCAACATTATGCAGTTAAGGTAAATGGCTGAGGTGGAATCTTTTTTTGAAAATTAACCACTGAACTGGAATTGTGAGACTTTGGGTACACTCAACCACTAAAGTGGAATCTACAGAATACGAAAACAACTTAAATTTAATACCTACAGATAGAAATCAGAAAGGTATCACAACAAGACAATTGCGTTATTGAAGTCAAAGGACAAAGCTACACCATAGTTTTTTAACTAAAAAAAAATTGACAAGCAATGTGTTGCTTTCCTAAGAAGCAACAACTACCTCAATCTTCTCCTTCTACACACAATTTTCCTAAAATATTAACCAATCGACTAAAACTTGTTGTGGAAACTTGAGTTTATTTTTACCAATAATAACAAATTCACTTCGAGTACTATTACGTAAGTGAATAGAGTGTGAACGATTATACTGAAAAATTGCATTAGGTAAATTCTCAAGAAAAACTGGAAAGGTCACAAACAGTCCCACTTAAAACCTAATCTCTTTAAACAAAATTTTTCTAAACATGTAATTTAATAGCACAATAATTCACTACAACTATTCCAATAATAGCTATTAAATAAACTAATAAAGAACCTTAGAATTTAACAAGGTTCGACCAATTATGCCTATGTCCTCGGACAATATTAAATTAATGCTTAACTATTTTAAGAAAATAATACAAATGAAATATTATGGAGAGAGAGAGAGAGAATTTTTGCATTAAGAAAAGATAGACAATTTTGGGATAATTAAAACTAAAGCAGGAGGGTTTATTTTATAAGGGAAGTAACGTCCCACAAATCCATATTTTCCCAATGTGGGATTTGCAATTTTAGGATGAGCCACAATTGTTGACAATTCAACAAATCTCCACCCTGGCGAATTCCACATCTTCAAATCTCTCATAAAACTCGTCTTTAGTAGTAGCTTCAAATGCATTTCAAAGTGTCCATCTTCAATTTTTAGCAACATTGATCAAGCCCAAACAATGTTGGAACTTGACCGCAATCACTACCTTTGTCAACATATCATCAGGATTCTTAGTGGTTGTAATCTTTTGGATTGCTACTCCACCTTCTTACAGAACCTTTCATACAAAGTGATGACAGACATTGATGTGCTTCGTCCTTGCATGGTAAACCTGGTTCTTTGCTAAAAGGATTGCACTCTGACTATCACAATGCACTTTGATGTGCTTCTCTCGAACCCTTAATTCACCAAGCAATCCTTAAAGACAAATTGTCTCCTTCACAACCTCTGTAGCTATCATACACTCTGGCTCCATAGTCAACAAAGTGACTGTTGATTGTAAGGTAGACCTCAAACTAATTGGCACTTTTGCAAGAATAAACACATAGCCAATAGTTAGTTAATGCTTGTCCAAATCACCAACATCAGTCAGAATCACAATATCTAACTACACATTGACCACCTTATTTATCCCACTAAAATACCAAACCAACATCTATGGTGTTCAGAATGTACCATAGAATCCATTTCACAGCTTGCCAATATTCCTTTCTAGATCATGCATATATCTTCTCATAACCCTAATTGCCTGTGAAATGCCGGGCTTTGTACGTACCATATCATACATCAAGCTACCAACAACATTTTCATACAATACTTTTGGCATATCTTCCCATTCTACATCCTTCTTTGGAAGCAAAGATGGACTGAGCTTGAAATAAGGAGCAAGCGGAGTACTAACAAGCTTTGACTTTTCATTCAAACTAAAACATTTTAATACCTTTCTCATATACTATTTTTGAGTCAAAGTCTCCCCAATTCCCTATCTCTGCTTATCTCCATATCGAGAATCATCTTGAGTTCACCTAGATCCCTAAATCTTCAATCTCTCAATTTCTCTTAGATTTTTTGAATCTATCAACATATCGCCAAAATATAGGAGAAGATAGATGTAGGATCCATCTTGCAGCTTTCAAAAATACACACAATTATCGTATTTGTTTCTTGTATATTTCTAGCCGATCATAAACTTGTCAAATCGCTTATACCACTACCTTAAAGATTGCTTCAATCCGTATAATGATTTTTCAAGCTTGCACACCATATTCTCTTTTCCAACAACTTTAAAACCTTTAGGTTGAGTCATATAGATTTCTTCCTCCAGTCTCCATATAAAAACGCAGTTTTTACATCCAATTGAACTAGTTCCATATAAAAATGTGCTAGCAAAGCCAACAAAATTCCATTGGAGGAATGTTTTGCAACTGGAGAAAAAACTTCATTGTAATCAATTCCCTCTGTCTGAGCGTAGCCTTTGGCCACCGGCCTTGCTTTGTAGTAAACATCATTCTTATCAGAAAATCCATCTTTCTTTGCATATAATCATTTGCATCTGATTGTATTCTTTCCCTTCGGGAGACTAGCTAGTTTCCATGTCTGATTCTTATAAAGGAATTGTATTTCTTCATTCATTGCTATCCTCCACATATCTTCTTCTGAACATCGAACTGCTTCATTATAAAGGGTATGAATGACATCAATTTCAATTAGAGATGCATAAGCCACCATATTAACATATCGAGTAGGTACTTGAGTGTTCCTTTTTGGTTTTCTCAACACAATTCGTAATTGTTATTATGGAGGTTTTTAGGTTGGAATCTCTTATTCATCTGACTCCTCTTCTACCACAGGAGTTTCTGCATCTACTCATCATTTGCTGGGTGATATGTGTTTAAATGTTGATTCTTAGAAATGCTTAGGATACTCATTTTAACTCATATTTGATCTTAGGTACTTTTTAGAAGTAAAGAAGCAAAAGTGACTTGAAAGCATATCATTGAAGCTATCTTCTCAATTTCCATATTCTATTGAATCATGGAGCATGAAGAAGAAGAGGATTGAAAGGAGTAGAGGCAAGAGAGAATGTCAAATGAAGAGCAAAAAGAAGGAGAAGTCTCACGACCAAACATTGGATTGCATGGGTGAGAGAAATCTCTCACAACCATGAGAGATTTATCACAGCCGTGAGAGGCTTGCACAATCGTGCAATGACCTTGCATAACCGTGAATTCTCATACTGTGAGAATTAACTTGAGAAAGTCAGGTGTCCTTAATGGCCAGGTGACACTCGATTTAAACTTAAATTTTACTATATAAGGAAAAGGGAGTGACAACAGAAAGGACATTTGAGGACAAACTTAGTCGAAAACACTCTTCCCCTATTTTCTCTTTAGTTATTCTTCATTCTTCAACACTGAAAGTGGCGATGGAGAGGATGGTCAATGGTGAGAGCTTGAAGATGGAGATGAAAGGTTAACTTTCCTAACACTGATTCAGAGGTGTAATCAAGGCCAAAGAGCACATTAAGCAGATTGTTGTTATGTATTGTTTTCTTTACCTCTTTTCAGATTGTTTATGTTATCTTATATGGATTGATTGGGTATTGTATGAGAATGATTTTAATGCTTTATTGAATCTTTTTTATGAAAACCCATAGCTAGGACTTGAATGCGATATGTAATAGTTATGTTAAAGGTCATATGTGGCAACTAACAGTATTAAATCTTTAGAGATAACGTAACATAAGTTAAATAATCCGAGATTATGTGATTTTTATTTAGGTTGGTTTGTTTTTCTCACTTGTAATGCGGCTGTCTGGATAAACTTAGAGAGTTTGTTCTAGGTTTCCTAATAGTTAGGGTTAATTAATGAGTTCTTCTTGATTAACTACGATCTAAGGAAAAACTGGAAATAATAGAGCTTATTGTTAGTTCACGATCAATAGTCTTAAGAGAGGTGTAAAGACGATAATTTAACAACATCTGCAAAATTGTGCTTAGGCCGAGATTAAACCAAAGAATCGAATTTCAACTCATTCATCAACTTTATCACTTTGTTGCTGTTTAATTTGATTTGTTTTTATATATGCAATTTTACTTTGTCTTCTAATTTGCTTCAAACCAAAACCCCGTTGTTTTGCTTATACAGATAATTTAGGAAAGTAATTGGAATTAATCTTTGTGGGATTGACTTAGACTTACCGCTAGCTATAGTTTTAGTCTAGTTATTTTGGTAGTGTTACAACATGCGACCAATTTTGACGTCGTTGCCAGGGATTAATATCCTTTTTCTTTTTTGAATTTATTTGTTTTATTTTATTTTTATTTGTGGTTAATTTCTTTTCTTGTTTGGTTAGTTTCGGTTCATGAAACAATCTTATCACACTGGTGAATTAAAATTTGATCCAGAACTTGAAAGAACATTACACAGAGCAAGAAGACAAGTTGTACAAAGTTCCAAGGATTGATCATCATCTGACAGAATGACTTTTCACTAGGAATTCAAATAGCTTTAGATTTACTTTCTGATTCTTCTAGTGATTTTATTTATGATACTACTTCTAATATGGCTGGGCAAAATAATGATCATACTCTTAAATAATTGGCTAACCTTGATTTTAATCATCAACCATTGTGCATTGATTTTCCTGTTATTAATGTTGCTTTTGGGCATAAATCTGGTTTAATTCATCTTTTGCCTCCTTTTAGTGATATGCCAGGTGAAGATCCTCACAAGCATCTTAAGGAGTTCCACGTGGTCTGTTCTTGCATGAAGCCAATCAGGGTGCAAGAAGAGCATATTAAGTTGAGGCATTTTCATTCTCATTGGGAGACATTGCTAAGGACTGACTTTATTACTTGCCTTGCGGATCAATTACCACTTGGAATGAGATGCAGAGACTTTTCTAGAAAAATACTTTCCTGCATCTCAAGCTACAAATATTTGGAAGGAGATATGTGCAATTGGACAACACCATGGGGAAACATTATATTAATACTAGAGCATTTAAAGAGGTTGCGTGCTAGCTGTCCGTATCATCAAATTAGTGAGCAACTCTTGATATAGTATTTCGATGAGGGGTTTTTGCCATAAGAAAGAAATATGGTAGATGTAGCAAGCGGAGGAGCACTGGTGGACAAGATACCTATTGAAGCCAGAAATCTTATTTCCAACATGGCTGCTAACTCCTAACAATTTAGTATTCGAGAGGACGCCCAACCATTGAAGGTTAATGAAGCTAGTACTACTACATTGGAGCAACAAATGGCTAGGTTGACATCTTTGGTTAGGCAAATGGCTGCAAATGGTGCTCAACAAGTAAAGTATGTGGAATTTGCACAATGGCAGGACATCCCACTTATATGTGTCCAACTTTGCAGGATACATCTACAGAACAAGTGAATGCTTTTGGAAGCTTTCTAGGCCAACCACAAAGGAATCTTGGCAACCCATATACACATAACTTAGGATGGAAGAATCCTCTATTCAACACCTATAAGCAATAAGGACAACAATAAGGTTCCTATCAAGAACCATTATCAAAGACGAGCTCAACCATCAAGTTTGAGACCTTCGCTGGAAGAAATGATGAAAATTTAACTCATAATACCACTCAGCTCCAAAATAATGACATACAATTCCAACAACAAACAAGAGCTAGCATCCAGAATCTGGAGAATCAACTGAGTCATATAACTACTGTGGTGAGCCGATTGGAGAATCATAATTTAGGTAAGCTTCCTTTTCAAACAATTGTAAACCTGAAAGAGAATGCAAGTGCTATTACCTTGAGAAGTGTAAGGAAATAGAGGCACCACACAAGACTCCTGTTATTGGCGATGAGGAAGAAGTTGAAAAAAAACTTGAAGTGCCTCCAAAAGAAGCGGAAATGGGAACTCAAGTAAATTCTAAATCTCTTGTGATTAAAATTTTTACTAATACTTTGCCTCATTTTCTTAGCAGGTTTGCTAAATCAAAGAAAGAACAGCAAGATAGGGAGATTTTAGAGATGTTCAATAAGGTAGAAGTGAACATACCTCTAATTGATGCCATTGAGCAAGTTCCTTGATACACCAAATTTCTGAAGGAGTTATACACGTCTAAGAGGAAATTGAGGGGAGACAAAAAAGTAAGTGTGGAGGAGAACGTGTCTGTAGTCATTCAAAGAAAGCTTCACCAAAGTGTAAGGATCCAAGTACATCTACAATTCCTTGCAAAATTGGTGATATCCGATTTGAAAAGGCAATGTTAGATATAGGAGCTTCAATTAATGTTATGCCATATTCCATTTATACTTCATTGAATTTGGGATCGTTGAAAGAAACACATGTTATAATTTAATTGGCTGATAAATCTAATGCTTATCTGGAAGGGGTTGTAGAGGATGTTTTAGTGTAGGTCAACGAATTCTTTTTTGTAGCTGACTTTTATATGTTGAACATAAAGGGAGAACCTTCGTCTAATTCTACACCTATCCTTCTGGGTCAACCATTTTTGGAGACATCAAAGATGAAGATCAATGTGGATGCAGGAACACTGACTATGGAGTTTGATGGTGAAATTGTTCACTTTAATATTTTTAAAGCTATAAGGTACCCTAGTGATGTTCATTCTGTTTGTCAATTGATGTCATTGATTCTTTGTCTCAAGAAATTTTTGATATGGATGGTAAAGATGAGTTAGAAGTCATTCTTTGCATGAGTTTAATGGAAAATATGTTGCAAAATTCTAACTTGCTCATTACAGAAGAAATGGCAGAAATTGTGCTAGCATTGCAATCACTGCAAACAATACCAAAAAGGTATGTATTTCAAAATATTGAATTGTCAATATTTAATACGAATTCTTTACCTTCGATTGTGCAGGCACCTACAATTGAATTAAAGCAATTACCAGAGCACTTGAAATACGTGTTTTTGGGAGAAGGAGAAACACTTATGGTAATCATATGCAAGAACTTAACCAAGCTTTAAGAGGAATAGCTCATTCAAGTGCTTAAGGACCACATCACATCTATAAGGTGGACCATAGCTGACATCAAAGGTATTAACCCTTCGATATGTATGCATTGAATTCTGTTGGAAGGATCCAAACCATTAAGAGAATCACAAAGAAGGTTGAATCCTCCGATGATGGAAGTGGTAAAGATGGAGATTTTAAAGTTTCTTGATGTTGGTATAATCTATCCAATTTCGGATAGTAAATGGGTGAGTCCGGTCTAAATAGTACTGAAGAAAATTGGGATTATTGTGGTGATGAATGAGAATAATGAGTTTGTTCCTACAAGAATTCACAATGGATGGCGAGTGTGCATCGAATATAGGAAGTTGAATACTGCTACACATAAGGATCACTTTCTACTCTCATTCATTGATCAGATGCCTAAACAACTTATAGGATGATCTGTGACGCCCAAATACCCCCTGGGAGGATACGAGGGCACCACGCAGACAATAAAACATATATACTGAACCAAGGCAAATCCAAAACATACGGAACTGTTCATATATACATTTTCAAAATCTCAAATATACATACATTACATATCATAATTTCAAAAACTAGCCTGAATTAAGGTTATTACAAACCTTTAAACAAATCCAAGGTCATATACAAGCCAAAAACAAACTCCAAAAATACAATTTTAACAAAACAAGACTCAGACTCCATTGGTCATTGCAGTTGACTCGTCCCAGTCTTTAAGTCCTTCTCTTTGAACCTACACAGGGCAAATCCACCGTGCTAAGCATATAGCTTAGTGAGTAATAACTAAACTATGTGATATCAACAGATACTGAATCATATTATACAAAAGCATCCCAACACACTGGAATTCAGAACATAATAAGATTTATTTAAAAGAAAACACTTTGCATGCTGAAGTCAGGCATTTCAATAGCAGAACAAAATATATAGAAATTCAAACAATAGGGTGTTAGCCCATCAGATCAAAAATAAGGTTTGTTTCTTATCAAAGCTTATCAGAAATCAAAGTACAACACAAGTTAGGCTGTAAATCCATGAACAGAAGTGGGTGACGGGACTTATACAGAAGATACCATGATTGATATCACTAAACAGAAGAGACCAAATTCCCGACACTGAAGTGTCCAGAAGAGACCGAAGTCCCGATATTGAAGTGTCCAAAAGAGACCGAAGTCTTGACACCAAAGTATTCTGAAGAGACCGAAGTCCCGACACCGAAGTGTCCAGAAGAAACCGAAGTCCTGATATTGAAGTGTCTAAAAGAGACCGAAGTCTTGACACCAAAGTATTCTGAAGAGACTGAAGTCCCGACACCGAAGTGTCCAGAAGAAACCGAAGTCCCGACATTGAAGCGTCTAGAAGAGACCGAAGTCCCGACACCGAAGTATCCAGAAGCAGCTGCAGATCCTTCTAGGCATGCCTATTTACCCACAACTAAGACTTGACAGTTATAAAACCAACCAAGTTCATTTCATGTGCATAATAATTAGTCAATCATATTTACATGCATCAAACATTTCAGACATTCATTGTCCCAAGGTTCAGAACACAATCAGTATAAAACACAATTCATTTCAGTACTAAATAGAACAAAATAAAATGTGAGCATCCTAAAGATTACTGACAGCTTTGCAAATCATTCAATGGAGTAAAATCAATAGGAAACAAAACAGTCAAGCAAAACTATCAAAAATTTACTTACTGAATTACTTACAAAATTGACCATCTAAATACTTACAAAATTTCTTACTAGATTACTTACAAAAGCTCCCTTTTTGCTTATTTCCTCGAAATCCTGGCAATATCTAGAGTCGGTCGCTCTATTGGTTCCTCTAAAATATTTAATACAAACACATATCACTATTGTGCATAATTATGAATTCAATTATACACGTTCATGTATACTGAGTATGTACGATGCATTTTTATGACAAGTTCTCGAGCTTTTTATCCTTAATCTTATAACTTTATCAATCATGTGAAATCATACTCAATTGCTCAATCTAGATTTATCTCACAACCAACTTTCAGGTTTACTTTGCTCAATTATTCTCATTAGGAAATTAAGGTAATTAGGTAATACTTCCTTCTAGAAAGTTGTCACTCTTTGTCTTAAGTTTCCAATGATACTAAGTTCATCCAATTTGGGCCAGTATACTAAAAGTTATTCCTAAAAGATTTCAGACTGTCCTTAAGCTTCAACAGAATTCTTATCTCAATTTCCAATCAGATTCTGAAATTCTTAGAGGAAGAATTAGAATTCCATCACTTCATAAAATTTGTATCCTTATGACTATAGTTTAATTCAGAACAAGAATCACTCCATTTGGAAATCCACAGATCCAGATATAAATAAATTACCGAAGTATGCTAAGTAAAAGCATCCCAGTTATCATACTTCAGCATAGTCACACTTTCATTTAAATTATTCAATCAATCCAATTCAGAAAATTCTAATTTTTTTTAGAGATAAAGATAAATGTCTTATGAATCCATTGGTTCAAGAATCAAGTCATTTGGATATCAGATGAAGAAGTTATAATAAAAAGATCAAAGTATGTTCAGAAAATAACCTCCTTTGGATAAACAGGGAAGTCGCAATCATGTACATACACGACCGCGACACTCTGGGTGGTCCTGCGAAGCCGCGATCGTACACATGCATGACCTCGACATTTCGGATGGTCTTGTGAAGTCATGATCGTGCACATGCACTACCGCGATACTCTGATGGACCTGGGAATCCTTCTTCTTCACCTTACCTATTTTTTCCAAAACAGAATTTCGGGTTACTTTTACCTGATCATTTTGACAATGAAAACGAAAGATTTAGGCCAAACTTTATTCTAAAAAATTGTTCCTTTATGTCTCAAGTTTCTAACGACACCAATTTTGTGTAATTTGGTTTAGTATTTTGAAAGTTATCTCCAAAATAATATATACTATTCACAGACAATGCAGAATCTAGAAACTCCACTTCATGCCAAATTTTGACATACTTAGTGACAGAAATCAAATTCGATTCCTTCATAAAAGTTGTAGATAAATCTTTCTAGTTTAATTTGAATTTAACTTCATCCAATTTGGATATTCAAAGATCAAGTTAGGCCCTAAATATAGATGTATTTTCAGTAAAATATTGCATATAACACTCCAACACACTTCATATAACTCCTATTTCTACAGTCCTTCACCACACTTTATGCATATTTTTGTTTTGCCTTTATCACTGAAACTCTTCTTCCAACAACAACCACACATGCATCGATTCACAAGAATGAAAATATACACCATTCATGCATGCATCTATTAAAACATTAAAACATCCATGTAACTTACTTGATTTAAGCTTCTCTCTCTTCAGCGAAAATTTCAGAAATGGGGAGAACAACCAAGAAATTTTGGTGGATGGAAAGGCATAAGGATTTAGTAACAATTAAAAAAAACTCAAATGGCAGAAGACTTTGCAAGGTGTAACATTGATGTGAGAAGCAAGCATATAAACCAATACATAGAAATGAGCAAGATAGTTGTCTTCGGTGATGAACAACAAAGAGAGTGTTTTGGTGAAGGCAATATTTGATGAAACCAAAGAAAGAGCTTCATAAACATTTTTTTAATGACTAGGTGTCTCATTAAAGTCTTGACACATGTCTCAAATGCATGTCTTCCATTTGTCCACCAAATATGCTACCATTTGTCACTTAACTATTGGTCCACATGTCACACATTAATTTATCCGTTTATCACTCTATAATTTGTCCATTTGTCAATTAATTTCTAATCTAAAATACTCCAAAATTTCTAAAATTTTCAAAATAATTCCAATAGTCTTGGAATAAATTTTCCACAATTTAATTGCATTTATATGTCCAATTTACTCGGAAAAATGTCAATGAATGCATGCACAATTTATTTGAATGTGTTAAAATTCATATGCACTTATCAGCGAATACTCAATTACACAAAGCATAAAGTGCACTGAAATTCCATAATATTCTAACCCCTAACACGGGGTGTTACACGATCTCACTATTGTTTTTTGGATGGATATTCGGGATATAATCAAATTGTGATAGCTCCAGAGGATCAGGAGAAAATAACTTTCACATGCCCATTTAGTATATTTGCCTACAGAAGGATGCTCTTTGGACTCTGCAATGCCCTAACCATCTTTCAAAGATGTATGGTAAGTATTTTCTCTGAGCATGTTGAACACATTATTGAGGTCTTAATGGACGATTTTACTGTCTATGGGGATTCATTTGATGCATGCTTGGATAATCTGAATTGTATACTTGAACGTTACATCGAAACTAATCTTGTTCTCAATTATGAAAAATGTCATTTTATGGTCAAATAGGAATAGTTTTGGGGCATGTAATCTCAGCTAAAGGAATTGAAGTCAATAAAGCTAAGATAGAAATTGTATGAAACTTATTGTTAGACCCCTAAGTCCAGCTTGCGGGATCGTGCGAGTGTTGGCGAGCCTTGGCCAATGCTTGGCACGTAAGTCGGTACGAGGAAGGCATGTTGACGAGAGAACAAGGTAAAGCCTTGCAAGTAGGTGAGCAAAACCCAAGGAACTTGTGAAGTAGGCGAGGGATGCTGGAAGTATCGGTGTAGATCTCGAGAGTAGGTGAGATTCGATATACGTGGGCACGCGTAGGTGCGCATTGACGAAAATCTTCGACGAGATGTGAGATTCGGATGCGAGGCCATGCGGAGTTGGAAAACTAAGTCATGCGAGACTCAAGAGTGCGCGAGAAGGCGCAAAGGCATATAAGACCCCGCGAGGATGCGCGAAGGCATACGAGCGCTATGAGGCGCTTAAGCACTAGACTTCGGCGAGGCAGGTCGAAGGTATGTAAACTGTGCGAGATTTTATGCTAACTGGGTTTGTGACTTGTACTTAGTCATAGAGCGACGAGACGGCACCATAAGTGAGCTTGATCATAGAAGATGGACTTGTCCATAGACGTGGATTGATGGACTTATGTGCGGACACGCCGTGGTGAAAACACATCAGCAGTGACGTGACAGCTGTGGATGATGTGACACATAATGACGTGGTGGATAAGATCACGAATAGATGAACATCATCTTTAAAAGATAAAGATCAAGTGAAAGGATCATCTGAAGATAAAGGAGATCTTCGTGGATAAAGATAATCTTTTCTAAATAGGGTGTAATCTTTTAAATGTGATATAACTTAATCCTATGAGATAAGATAGGATAAGATTGTGATCTTTGCTAGTACAGTTCTACTAGGACTCTTAGTCATCTGAAGGAGCCTATAAATAGCTCATTAGAGTTGAGACCTATTCATTCAATAAATGAGGCATTCATTGAGAGAAATCACTCAGAGAAGAGAGCTTTGAGAGTTGAGAGCCTTTGAGGGAAAGTTTTCATTGTAAGGGCTTCGAGTAGGGAGTTCTTTGGGTGCTTCAAGGAAGAGGTACTCGTGTCTTTTGTTAACATTTTGTTAAGAGTTAATGAAAGAGGTAGCTTCGGCTACATTTAAAAATCTCTTGTTGCTTTCTTTACTCTATTACACTTGTGTTCTTTTTGTGTGTGAGGGAAACACTTAAACACTTGTGTGCACGTGAGTTGTTCGAGGGCTAACGAAATTGTTCGGTAAGAAGACTGAATCTTGCTTAAGCGGACCTAAACGGGATTGCCACATGAAGGCGGGCACGGCTTGTGATAGAAGTTCGAGTCCAAAGAAATCCTTTGTGACAACTGGTATCAGAGCCAATCTAGGGTGATGGCTGGTGGAAGTAATCTAATAGAACAGGTTACTCAAATAGAGGCGATTATTGAGTCTCTAGCCCCAACGAATGAGGGTGTTGTTCCTTTATTGGAATGTATGGCAGCCTTGGAAAGGGAGCTTCAAGCTACTATGAGAGCGCTGGAGGAACAGACAAGAGCTCGTGAGGAGATGAGCTATGATCTGTTAGTGCTCAAGCGTGCGATGGCAAAGCACGAGACGGATGTCCGAGTGGAAAGCACTATAGTGAAGGTGTGAGAGCCACAAGTTTTCGATGGTAAACGAAATGCCAAGGAGCTCGAAAATTTTCTGTGGGATATAGAGCAGTACTTTGTAGCGACAAAGGTGGCGGACTCGGAGAGGGTGTCGATCACAGCAATGTACCTGGTGGGTGATGCGCAGCTGTGGTAAAAAATGAGAACCTCCAACGACATCAGTGCGAGTAAACCTCCCATCGACACTTGAGAGAAGATGAAGAAGGAGCTAACGGACCAGTTTCTACCCAACAATACTTCATGGCTCGCGAGGGAAGCTTTGAAGGGGTTGAAGCAAGACAGCTCGATGAGGGAGTATGTGAGGAAGTTCACATCAGTGACATTGGACATGCGGAACATGTCGGAGGAAGACAAGTTGTTCAACTTCATTAGTGGCTTACAAGGTTAGGCACAAATGGAGCTTTAGAGGTAGAACGTGAAGGACCTCCCTAGTGTAAAAGCAGCGACAGATGCCTTGGTGGATTTCCAATTACCACCACCTATTCTAACCTGCAGAGAGGGCAAGAAAAATGGTGGAACCCGAGACAGCAAGGAAAAAGGCAAAGAGAAGGCGGGAGAATCTTCTCAACATAAGAAGAAGCAATCGAAGGGGAAGGTTGCATGCTTCATCTGTGAGGGGCCGTATTTTGCTCAAGAATGCCCGAAAAGGAAAAAGGGCGAGGAGCAAGTGAACTCCGTAGTCGCGAAGGACAAAGGAGGGAGCGATGAAGATGACTTGGGAGAAGGAGCTATCAACAACATCGCTTATATAAATTGTATAAGCCTCGTGGAGGAGCGCCCATGCAAGAGCAAACTCGATGGAAATAGGAGATGGTGCGAGAAAAAGGTGCGATTGGAAGAGAAGGCTTACTCCAGTATTCGACATTTGGCGAAGGAGTCTTTGTGGGAACCGCTCGTGGAGGAGTGCCCACAGATTATTTCGACGAGGGCGTCGAATTCTTCTAGTAGGAGTGGTTTATTAGACCCCTAAGTCTAGCTTGTAGGATCGTGCGAGTGTTGGCGAGCCTTGGCCAATACTTGGCACGCAAGTCGGCATGAGAAAGACGTGTTGACGAGAGAACAAGATAAAGTCTTACAAGTAGGAGAGCAAAACCCGAGGAACTTGCGAAGTAGGCGAGGGATGCGGGAAGTATCAATGTAGATCTCGAGAGTAGGCGAGATTTGATATGTGTGGGCACTCGTAGGTGCGCATTGGCAAAAATCTTCGACGAGACGTAAGATTCGGATGCGAGGCCATGCGGAGTTGGAAAACTAAGTCATGCGAGACTCGAGCGTGCGCAAAAAGGCGCAAAGGCATGTAAGACCCTGCGAGGATGTGCGAAGGCATACGAGAGCGATGAGGCGCTTAAGCACTTGACTTCAGCGAGGCAGGTCGAAGGTATGTAAACTGTGCAAGGTTTTATGCTAACTCGGTTTGTGACTTGTACTTAATCATGGAGCGACGTGACGGCATCATGAGTGAGCTTGATCATGGAAGATGGACTTGTCCATGAACGTGCATTGATGGACTTATGTGCGGATAGGACGTGGTGAAAATACATCAGCAATGACATGGCAGCTGTGGATGATGTGGCACATGATGACGTGGCGGATAAGATCACGAGTGGATGAACATCATCTTTAAGAGATAAAGATCAAGTGGAAGGATCATAAGAAGATAGAGGAGATCTTTGTGGATAAAGATAATCTTTACTAGATAGGGTGTAATCTTTTAAATGTGATGTAACTTAATCTTATGAGAT
Source organism: Erythroxylum guanchezii (assembly GCA_025629825.1). Classification (NCBI taxonomy): domain Eukaryota; kingdom Viridiplantae; phylum Streptophyta; class Magnoliopsida; order Malpighiales; family Erythroxylaceae; genus Erythroxylum; species Erythroxylum guanchezii. Next base: position 13,332,606 of record JAOTAX010000007.1, read on the forward strand.
AAGATATGATAAGATTGTGATCTTTTCTAGTAGAGTTCTACTAGGACTCTTAGTCATCTGAAGGAGCCTATAAATAGCTCATTAGAGTTGAGACCTATTCATTCAATCAGTGAGGCATTCATTGAGAGAAATCACTCAGAGAAGAGAGCTTTGAGAGTTGAGAGCTTTTGGGGGAAATTTTTCATTGAAAGGGCTTCGAGTAGGGAGTAGGAGGTACTTGTGTCTTTTGTTAACATTTTGTTCAGAGTTAATGAAAGAGGTAGCTTCGACTACATTTAAAAATCTTTTATTGCTTTTTGTACTCTATTACACTTGTGTTCTTTTTGTGTGTGAGGAAAACACTTAAACACTTATGTGCGCGTGAGGTATTCGAGGGCTAACAAAATTGTTCGGCGACATTCACGTGAGAAAGCTGAATCTTGCTTAAGCGAACCTAAGTGGGATTGCTACACGGAGGCTGGCGCGGCTTGCGGTAGAAGTTCGAGTCCGAAGAAAACCTTTGTGACATTTACCCTACCCTACAAATGTGCGAAAAGTTTGTTCTTTTCTTATCCATACAGATTTTTATCGCAGGTTTATCAAAGACTTCAGTAAGATTTCAACAAAACTCTGTCATTTGTTACAAAAGGATGTGCCCTTTGAGTTTGATGAGGGATTTTGAGAGATTTAAGGAAGCATTTGACAAGTTGAAAGAACTTTTGACTTCAGCACCGATCATTCAACTACCTAACTGGGGTCAACCATTTGAGATTATGTGTTATGCAAGAATTTTTGCTATAGGTGCCATCTTTGGTCAAAAATATGGAAAGATGACTCACGTTATTTACTACACTTCCCGAACACCCAATCCAGCTCAATGCAACTATTCCACCACTGAAAAGGAGCTTTTATCTATTGTGTTTACTTTGGATAAATTTAGACCTTATTTGCTTGGTTCTAGAGTGATTATGTATTCTGATCATGTAGCATTAAGGTACCTTTTATTGAAGGAAGAAGCGAAACCAAGGTTGATTAGATGGATTCTCTTACTTTAAGAGTTCGATTTGGAGATCAAAGATAAAAAAAAAGGTGTAGATAATTCAGTCACGGATCACTTGAGTCGAGTGGTGAAGGAGGATGATTCAGTACCATTGAAAGAATTGTTTCTAGATGAGCAATTTCTAATACTTCAAGGTAAGGTTCCATGGTATGCTAATATTATGAACTATCTAGTGAACCATGAGATACCTAATGATTTGCGTAAGGCTAAACGGAACAAGATAAAGAGTGAGTCGAAATATTATATTTGGGATGACCCTCAATTATGGAAATGTTATTCTAACCAAGTGATTAGGAGATGTGTGCCTGAATATGAATATGAATTAATTTTGAAATTTTGCCATTCGTATGCTTATGGTGGTTATTATGAGCCTAATAAATTGCTAGGAAAATTCTTGAAAGTGTTTTTTATTGGACAAATATTTTTCGAGACTCCTATACGTTGTGTACAACATATAAACAATGCCAGAAATAGGGTAATTTATCCCATAAAGATCAAATGCCTTAATCTCTAATACTTGCATATGAAAGTTTTGATGTATGGGGGCATCGATTTTATGGGATCATTTCCTTCTTCTTTTGGTTTTGTTTACATTTTGTTGGCTATGGATTATGTTTCTAAATAGGTGGAAGCTAAAACCACCAGGATTGACAATTCTAAGGTTGTTGTATAATTTGTCAAGTTTAACATTTTTGCTAGGATTGGAACATCGAGAGCATTGATTAGTGATGGGGGTACTCATTTTTGCAACTGATTGGTAAAAAGACTTTTAAAGAAGTACCATGTCACTCATAAGGTGTCTACGACCTATCATCCATAGAAGAACGGGCAAACAGAGGTGTCAAATAGAGAAATCAAGTCCATTCTTGAGAAATTGGTGAGCCCAAATTGTAAAGATTAGAGTCAGCGACTTGATGATGCTCTTTGGGCATAGAGGACTGCATATAAGACACCAATTAACATGTCTACATACTGAATGATCTATGGAAAGCCATGTCATCTTCCAGTAAAAATTGAGAATAAAGCCTTTTGGGCCATTAAGCAATGCAACATGAAGATGGATGCGGTGGGTGAACAGAGGAAACTACAATTGCAATCATTAGAATGCAGATATTTACAAGGAAAAGACGAAACAATTTAATGATAAGATGATTATTAGGAAGAATTTATGGTTGGACAAAAAGTTCTTCTCTACCATTCACGACTTAAGCTTTTTCCAGGTAAATTATGTTCCCATTGGATTGGACTTCTTGTTGTTACTAATGTGTTTCCTTATAGTGCAGTTGAAATTGAAAGCTTACAGACAAACCAAAAATTCAAAGTCAATGTTCATCGATTGAAACCCTTTTATGAAGGATTCCAAGTGGAGGATGTGGAAGTGATAAGGTTTAAAAACCCTCATTATGAAGATTGAGCAACGTGGAGTTGAGCCAATGACGGTAAACAAAGGCTCTGCTTGGGAGGCAACGCAAAGGAAGATGATTTTTATCTCTTTACAATTTTGCAATTGCCATTTTCCTTAAATGCACCATTTCTTGCATTTGATGTTACATTAGGGACAATGTAAGTTTTAAGTGTGGGGGTGAGGCTCTTAATTTGATATTAGTTTTCATGCATGTTTTAAGCTTAATTGTTACTTATGTGACTTCTTAGGTGATTTTTAAAATCAAACGAACAAAATAAAAAAATTTCTTTTTTCTATTTCATTTAAGATTTTTTAGTCATAATTAGAGTGTGAATTGACTAGAAAAATCTATGGCAACTTTAACATGTACTTTTTCTCTTGTGATTGGTTAATCTGCATTATTCTTTAGAAGAGCGGTGACTAGTGGTAGACAAAAACCAATGAGGTTTTGAGTCATATTAGACTGACATATTCATATCAGTCTCATTGTCTTTGTTTCGTGTGACCTTTATGATATATACATCCTTACTTTGTATTGACTTTCTATTCGAGACCAGATTTTTATCACATGCATTCTTTTGAAAATGATTAGGCATTCTTTGTTGATTACTACCTACATTAGCCACATAACCTATCCGTTTATGTGAATTTTCCTTTACTAACCCCATTTGAGCTTTATTAGCCTTTTCTTTTATATAAACCACATTACACGCACCTAACCAAATACATTACCTGAGCTTAAAGCTAGTAGAGCAATTGTTCATTCTTGATGAATGTGATTGTATAAAAGCCTAAATGTGAGGGTATGCATACATATGGGTTGGTTATAATTGTTAAATTTTCATATTATGAATCATATGTTGATGTAGCTTCTATCACTTTTATATTAAAAAAAGATAGAAAAGAAAAGAAAATTGTGAGTTTGAATAAAAGTTGTAAGGAGGAAATACAATCATTGCAAAAAGTTGTTAATTAATAGTTTATCCTCCTTAAGTTGTATTGATTGGGTGTTTGAATATATTGCATATGAGGAGGATGTTGTTTTGAATGGAGCATTTTTTGTGTTATTTCATTTGGCTTATGTATGAGAGTTGAATAAAGTTGGGAAGCATAGTTGTTGCATTCTTCGTGGTTGATGGTACCCAGTTTTAAATGAATGTTAACTTGTGCGCTTGATATCTCATTCAATGTTGCTTTTGCTTCACTATTTTGATGGCTTTTATGCTACACTACCCAAAATACATCTCACCTTACCCTTACCCTAACCCATATTATAACCCTAGAAAAGTCCTTTGATTCATGATTATGCATGTGAATTTTAGTGGTAGAGAAAGGAAATGATATGCAAAGTTGTGGATTGTTGTGATTATGAATGGTTTTTGAGTGTACCTATAGAAATATCTTATTTAAACATCTTTTGTCCAAGTCTACCTCTAGATTACTCAATTTCTAAAGGTGATGAATGTTGATTGATCATGAGTAGAAACTTTGAATGTTGAGTTATTGCTATAGGTTTTGAAAGTTATTCATCTTTACTTATGGTTATCTATTCTTAGGAAATATGGAAAATGAGTAAAAGTTTTGATTTGTGATTTTGATTTTCACGATTTGTCCGAGGATGGTCAAAAGCTAAGTGTGGGGAACTTGATATGTGATTAAATACTGATTCATTTGATATACTACATTTAGTGATTAATGCCTTAGAAATGCTTAGGATACTCATTTTAGCTCATTTTTGATCTTAGGTACTTTTTGGAAGTAAAGAAGCTAAAGTGACCCGAAAGTATGTCATTGAAGCCATCTTATCAATTTCCATATTCTATTGATTCATGGAGTAGGAAGAAGAAGAAGAGGATTGAAAGAAGAAGAGGCAAAAAAGAATGTCAAATGAAGAACAAAAAACAAGAGAAGTCTTGTGGCTAAACATTGGATTGCATGGGCGTGATAATCTATCACGCCTATGCAACATCTCTCATGGCTGTGAGAGATCTCTCACAACAGTGGGAGGGCCATACATAGCGTGAATTCTCACACTGTGAGAATTAACTTGAGAAATTCAGGTGTCCTTAATGGCCAGGTGTCACTAAAGCCTAAATTTTACTACATAAGGAAAAGGGAGTGATGGCATAAAGGACATTTGGGGACAAACCTAGCCAAAAACACTCTTCCCCTATTTTCTCTTTAGTTATTCTTCGTTCTTCAACACAGATAGTGGCAATGGAGAGGATGGTCGATTGTGAGAGCTTGAAGATGGAGATGGAAGGCTAACTTTCCTAACATCGGTTCGGAGGTGCAATCAAGGTCGAGGAGCACATTAAGCAAATTGTTGTTGTGTATCGTTTTCTTTACCTCTTTTCGGATTGTTTATGTTATCTTATATGTATTGATTGGGTATTGTATGAGAATGATTTTAATGCTCTATTGAATTTTTTCATGAAAACCCATAGCTAGAACTTGAATGCGATACGTAATAGTCGTGTTAAAGATCATATATGGCAACTAACGATATTAAACCATTAAAGATAACGTAGCATAAGTTAAATAATTAGAGCTTGTGTGATTGTTACTTAGATTTGTCTGTTTTTCTCACTTATAATGCGACTTTTTGGATGAACTCAGAGAGCTTGTTCTAGGTTTCCCGATAGTTAGGGTTAATTAGTGAGCTCTTCTTAATTAACTATAATCTAAGGAAAAACTAGAATTAACAGAGCTTATTATTAGTTCACGATCAATAATCTTAAAAGAGATGTAAAGACGATAATTCAACGACATCTGTGAAATAGTGCTTAGGTTGAGATTAAACCAAAGAACTAGATTTCAACTCATTCATCAACTTTATTACTTTGTTGTTATTTAATTTGATTTGATTTTATAGATTTAATTTTACTTCGTATTCTAATTTGTTTCAAACCAAAAACCCCCATGTTTTGCTTATACAGATAATTTACGAAAGTAATTGGAATTAATCTTTGTGAGATCGACCTAGACTTACCACTAGCTATAGTTTTAGTCTAGTTATTTTGTTAGTATTACGACACTTGACTACTGGGTGATTCTTCTTTCAAACTCCACCTGTTTTAGAGTATCATCTATTTGCTCAATATTTTTAATTGTAACCTTTCTTAACATGGTAGATTCATCAAAGATAACATCCATACTAAAAATTATTATTTTAAAAATTACTATTCCAAATTTTACCCTTGTCTCCTTCCATTTGACACAATGCTCACAAAAATCCAATTTGCAAGTCTTCACCCCTTTCAACAATCCTTTATTAACTAAAAGATTCAAGGATTTTTCACCCACATGCCCTAAGTGCATATACCATAACCTGGTTGCTTCTAACTCCTTCTCATCACTAGAATCTACTGCTGCTGCTCAATAATAGTAGTACCTAAATAATGATATAATATATTATTCTTCCGTACTCCCTTTAATACTATAAGTGCACCAGAGATGATTTTCGTCATTTCATATTCTACTACCACCTTAAGGCCCTTTTCTTCTAGGGCCCCTACAGAAATGAAATTCTTCAATAAACTCAGCACATAACGAACATCTATCAAGATTCTGATTGATCTATCTTGATTCTTCAAATGAATGGAACCAATCCTATGTGTTGGAAGAGGGAAGTCATTTGTTGTGTAAATAATTACATCTTCTAGTTCTCTAAAGTCATAGAACCAATCCCAATTGAGACATATATGATGACTGCATCCTGAATTAATTAGCCATACACTAGAAGAGTTAGTTGATGATGTAACATCAAGTGAAAATTTTGAGTCTTCATTATTACACTCAGCTATATTTGAATCTAAAACAAACTTACTTTTATCAGGTTGGCCTTTATTTTTAAGTTTAGGACAATCCTTCTTCCAATGCCCTTTGTCCTGAAAAAAGGCACATTCATCTTTGCTCAATTTGAACCTCGACTTCGATCTCCCTTTCTTTCTTTTAGTCTAGCTCTGTGAACAACCTCTGACCACCAAAGCTTCTGCTACTCCACTTGTACATTCTTCCTTTGTCTTCCTTCCCAATTCATGACTGTACAAAGCAGTTGTAACTTTACTAAAAGACACAACATCCTTCCCATGAAGTAAAGTAGTTTTAAAAAACTCAAACTCTTCAAGAAAGGGTCCCAGCAACATCAAAGTTAGATCTTTATCTTTAAATGTCACATATAAATTCATTAAATTAGTAACTAACTAATTAAAACTGGTGATGTGATCATTTATAGTGGTACCCAAGACATAAAAGATACAAAATAATCTATTCTTCCTATAAAGACTACTCTGAGTCCTTTTCTTCAATAATTTTTCCTCTAATGTATTCCACAATTTATATACAAAAGTTTCTTTCAAGAAAGCATATTTTTGCTCTCTGAAAAGACACGATCTAATTGTACCACATGCCAAACGATTTATGTCTTCCAATCTTTCTCCTTAACAACATCTATTTCTTTTCTTCAATGGCAATGTCAAGTCCTTGCCAAAAAAGAGCCTCTTGGACCTTACTTTGCCATATGCTGAAATGAACCGTACCATAAAAATCTCCACCACAAATCTTGCATTTGTCACTATAGTTCTCACTAGAATGGACGCGGAAGAAGTAGTCAGCGTAGATGGCGTGGAATTTTTTTGTCTCCTGTCATCTCTGCTACGATTTCTATTTAATAGTTGTCAATGCAGGATGCCAAAAGCCCAAGGAAATCTTTTGCGATGTAAAAGATCAAACTACGCTGTAACCACAGAGCATACTAAGAAGAAACCTTAGTTATGATACTAATTGTTTCGAAAACTCAGGTTAATTTCCACTAATAATAACAAATTCACCTCAAGTACTATTAGGTAGGTGAATAGAGTGTGAACAATTGTACTGAAAAATCACACCAAGTAAATTTCCAGGAAAGACTAGAAGGATCACAAATAGTCCCACTTAAAACCCAACCTTTATAGACAGAATTTTCCTAAACATGTAATTTAATAGCACAACAATTCACTACAATTATACCCGACAATAGATATTAAATAAACCAATAAAAAACACAAGAATTTAATAAGGTTTGGCCAAATATGCCCATGTCCTCGGACATTATTAAATTAATAATTTACTATTTCAAGGAAATAATACAAGTAAAATATTAGAATGAGAGACAGAGAAAATTTTTGCCTTAAAGGAAAATACGCAATTTTGGGATAATTAAAACTAAAAGAGGATGGTTTATTTTATAAGGTAAGCAACCTCCCACAAATCCATATTTTACTAATGTGAGATTTGCAATCTTAGGAGATGAGCCACAATTGTTTACAATTCAACACAGCTTTACAAACATATTAGTTTAATCTTCAGGAAAAACGTAGGAGAATGATAGTGGGGAAGTGTTCCAACGAGAGTCCAACTTTCTGCTTGCTCCAACTAGAAGAGAGACAAGTAGAATGACATCATCGGATGGGGGCAGATGGTATGAAGGACAAAATGAGTGTGGTAGAGGAGATGGTGTTCGGTGGTAGAAGGGTGAGTGTTCTGAGAGTGGAAGAGGAGAGGAGAAACGTAAGTTAGGTTTTCTTTGTTATTTTATTCCTTTAATATTATTTTATTAAAACCAAATGTCTATTTCACGCGACACATACCATCCTATTTGTATAATAGCACAATAGACGTAACTTACTATATATTTGTGAAAAATAAAAATTCAGATATTTTATTGAAAATTTTAAAACTTTGAGTTATACTTATAAAATTGTGTAAAGTTGAATTTTTTTATAATTATTCTTAGAAATTATATCCAAGAGTTCTGTCATAGCAAAATGTTTAGATTGTACTCCAAATGTCGTGTTTAATGATGTGTCTAGAAAATCTTCAAAGTTCTTTGCAGTTTCTGTCTGTTGAGACCTAAATCGGGTCTTCCAGAATGTGCTTATTAAAAAGCCAAGTAAGAATATAAAACTAGCATTTACTCTATGCCCTAGAAAAAACAACGGTATTAGAGAAGTTTATATGAAAGATATGAAGGTTAGGCATTTGACTTTCAAAGTCATTAAGAATCGTGGTAATGCCATATTAGTGACTAACTGACTTAACATATTGTTTAGAGTTGATTAGGATTGACTAGGGTTATGTTCCCAACTAAAATACTGTCATTCAAGAAAACGACAGTAAAGAGTGTCAAAAAGGAGAGAGTGCTTTCAAGTAAATTATGATAGTAGGAATGTTATGTTTATTGCGAGGTATTTCCTTTTTATAAGCAATCTTACATAAAAATAAATTGGTCTCCAAAATTCAAAATTCGTAGCTTGATAATCTTTGGTGAAGACTCTATTTTCACTTATAGATGAACTCTGTCTTGATTAATGTTATCTTTTATGGATAATTGAGACTCATATGCAGACTTGAACCCAAAAACTTAAAGAAAGAAGATATGTGGTGTTGAATAAATCAAATATATATCATACAGCAATTAAATGTGTCTCATTTTCTCTTTAATCTCTTTTCAAGACTATTAGAGTATTATCATCAACATAATAACTTTTCAAGCCAATCAAATAAACTTTTAAATATTATGAATCATTTTTAATGTATATCTGCTGTGAGACAAACGAAGGATCAGATAGGAACTACCATATGAAAATCCACCATAAGTATCCTTATAGGCCTGCATATATCAAGTTAAGAATTGAACGTGAATCATCTTTCGAAAGATTTCTTATAAACATTTCATGTGAAATTTAGTTGTCCCTCACTATTTAAAGAAGTTTTCACTACCCTCAAGGGGATAAAAACATCTCTTAATGTTGACCATTAATATGAATCAATCATAACGAATGGAATAACTATGTGTACATTTAGGATCCTCTGAAAGGAGCTAGGTGATATGTATTCTCACTTGGATAGGAACAATGCAATCCTGAAGTTCAAAAATTAGTAAATTCAAATTGTCCCCTTTCATCTTAAGAGACACTCTTTCATGAGTTGAGTTTAATCTAGTCAATAGTGTCTTCTAGAGGAGACTCATCCTTATAGGTTTCTATTATGTTTAAATTTCTCATTAAATACCTTGTTATATTAGTGAACTTAAATAAGATACTCGTAAGGACCAACATGACCAAAAGGAAAAATATGTTGGGATCTTCCTTCAAAGAGAAGAAAAAGTAGAAGGTGACCCAAATTGATGATATCACTGTTATTGAACCAACTTAACATGTGATTGAGCCCAAGTTTATCATATAAATTGGCTGCACTTTTATAGTTTTTAACATACTTTTCGACTCTTAATTCATAATTTTGTGCTTAAATTAGTCCTTTATGGTGAGCTTATATTTTATGCAATTTGGCAGTAAAATTGTTGCAAATTGACATTAATTGCATTATAATTTTTCTAAGGA
>JAOTAX010000007.1:13351902-13371639 GCA_025629825.1 Erythroxylum guanchezii
ATATTAATGTGCAAAAATGTGCATGTCACAATTAATTATGCATGATGTGCATTTTCCTAATTTCTCAGAAATTCTCATAATTTACAATTCTAGCCCTAACATGGGTAACGGGATGCTACAGTAAAGACTTCAGAAGAGGCTATCAAACTTTTTGAGGACATGGCATCCAATAGTTATCAATAGCCATTTGAGAGATTAAGTGGAAAAAGAAGTAGAGGAATACATGGTGTGGATCAGATTATGTAATTATTAGCTTAAATTGAAGCATTTACTGACAAATTTTCCAAGTTTGAAAATAAGGAAAAGAAAATGGAATAAGTGGCAGTAGCTGTTTCTTCCCAGTATTATCAAAAAATTGAACAAGAATAAGTGAATTTTATAAATCAAAGAGGTTATAAGTACAGGCCTAATCTAATGCAAAAACATTATAATAAAGGCTTTAGAAATTAAGATAATTATGAATATGAAGCCAAATATGAACCCACCACCAGGTTATGGACAATAACCTTAGGTTGAGAAGAAACAATCTTTAGAAGAGATGCTTGGTGCATTTACTATAGAGTCAAGAAATCAGTTTAACAAGCATGAGAACTTAATAGATAACATAGAAATGCAAGTGGCAAACATTGGTTCTTCTATGAAAAACCTTAAAGTGTAGGTTAGGAAATTGGCAAGGTAAGTGGGATCAAGTTAACAAGGCAATACTCCTAGTAACACAGAAGTAAATCCTACAGAACAACGCAAGGCCATTACACATTGCAGTGAAAAGGAATTGGAAGAAGTGCCACTTAGAGTAAAGAGCTCCACTCAATCCAAGGAAGAAAAACATTCAAGGAGGAAAGATATTGATATTGAAAATTAGCAAGAAGAATCAAGAAAAGAAGAAAATGAGGAAGATTTCATGAAGACAAAAGAGGTGATAATGAAGACGAAAGATGAACCAAAATTGAAGATCAGTCAAAATATTTCTTGTCTTTAAAGATTTAAGAAGAAGAAGGTAAATGATCAATTTGCAAAGCTTCTGGATACTTTCAAGAAGTTATAGATCAACATACCTCTTATTGATGTAATTAAACAAATTCAAAACTATACAAAGTTCATCAAAGACATTGTGACAAATGAAAGAAGTTTTGGGATTATGAGACAATATTGATGATAAAAGAATGTAATGTTGCCTTATATAGAAAGTTACGTCAAAAGTTAAAGGATCCTGGTAGTTTCACCATTCCATGTGAGATAAGCAATACTCATTTTAACGAAGTACTTTGTGATTTGAGGGTAAGCATAAATCATAAATCTCATGTCTCTATCCATTTTTAGTAATTTAGGATTCGAAGAGGTTAAGCCTTCAACAATTTTTCTCCAATTAGCTCATCAGTCATTCACATTTCCATAAGGAATTATTGAATATGTTTTAGTGAAAATTGGTATATTCATTTTTCCAACATATTTTATGTTATTGGATACATAGGAGGACCAATCATTTTTGGGAAGGCATTTTTAGCCACAGGAGGGACTTTAATTGATGTTCAATAAGGAGAACTTGCTTTGAGAGTCAATAGTAAGGAGGTGGTGTTCAACATCTACGGAACTCTTCAAAACCCAAATGAAACACGCTTGCAGCATATTTGGCATAGCTTCTTCTTATGTGGTAACATGTCTCCCTTATTTAAAAAAATATTCTTTGTTGACTTGTTTAGAAGGTATGGATGAAATTATTCGTGTGAATATTTTAAGTTATTTATGATAAAATCTCTTGAATATTTGAAACCAATAAAACATGTTGAACTTTTTGAACCTCTTTTTCTTATTGATGATATTGATGAGATGCTTTACCTAAAATAGATTTGAAACCATTGCCTAAAAATTTGAAATATGCATTATTGGATGATCATTTAAATTTTCCTATCATCATTTCATCTTCATTGTCATCATTGGAAGAAGTAGCCTAGGCTTTAAATAAGCTTAATTCACAAATGGCTATATTGGACCAAAAATGGAATGAGACACTATGCCTTCATCAAGAAATTGTTCAAACCCAAATCTCCAATCTTTAACAAAGGGTAGAAATAATAGAAACTAACGTCAAGACTTAAACATATTCGAGTTTTCTCCATATAGGTCACTTTATCATGAAGGCTAGTCTGTATAGTACTACATACACTAGATTTGTGGCTAATGGAATTCATGATCAAGACAAACAACATTTCTCAAATAGGGAATCCCTTTTTAATTCAATACCTTTTTTACTAAAGGCTCAATATGGAGACCCTAATGTGATGCAGCTAACACCCATGGATTTGTATCATCCATCTATGAATCCAATATGGCCTTGATGCCAACATAACTACCAGCACCCATCTGGAGAGTCTAATTAGCCCTCCAACTCCTACCCAAAGTGGTAAGATTGATATAGGTGCACCAATTCCACTTTCACTTGATATTTATATTTCCTAAACATTGAGGACAATGTTTAAGTTAAGTGTAGGAGTAATTCGATTGTATATCTACCTCTAATTTTCGTTAGGTGTGGATGTATAGTCTTTGTAGGTCATTCTTTGTATTTAGCCTTAGGTTCATGGCATAATCATATGTTTTTATTTCTTTTCTTTTCATTGTTAATTTCTTTTCATTTCTCATTTCAAGCATATAGTAGCATGATTAGGATCGTTTAGATTGCATTTAGGAATTGTTATACATTTAGGGACCATCCCAATTGATGATTGTTGCTTTATAGAGACAGAACACCTTGTTTACTTAATAGTGTCAAATATTTTTAAGTAATTAACGTGTCCTTTTGTTGTAATGGGTAGAACTTGAAACTAGTAAGAAATTTTGTAGCCTAATTATCAATCATTTATTGATTGTGAATATCTCTTCCTTTAAGTGAGCTTTGCTTTATAATGGATTTAGAACTTACTTGAGGATCTTTGCAAAGATACAATGTCACATATGGCCTAAGGAATATAATGACCATTTAGGTAAAACCTCACTTCCAAATAATCAATCTTATATTGATTTTTTCCCTTAGAGAAACCTCTTTAAGACTATGGCTCATACATTAAAACCCTTTATCACTTTCATTTGCTACCCATATTTGACCTGAGTTAGCAAAGTATAATGGGTATAAAAAAGTATAGATAGATAATGAGGGAGAGTGATAAAAACAGTTTAAGTGAATGGGTAAAAAGCTACAAGGTGACACATAAGATGAGAGTGTTGGAATTGGTTTAAGTTAATGAGAAGAAGTGGCATGGAGCATGCTTTCTTCGTATAAGTCATCAATTAAAATTTGCCTCATAGGTGGAAATGTCTTTCTTGAAACCAAAAAAAAAGAGTTAAATTTTAGAAAAGGAGAAAAAGAATAGGAAAATAAAAAATTCATGCATGTTGTGCAATAATGACAAGTTAGAGAGTATAATAAGGGCAGTTTTAGTACATAGTCTAGTTGTTTTAGGTCATGAATTATATTTTACAGCGTGTCGTAACACTAGTCAAAATAAACTAAACTTACTATAGTAGTGGTGAGTTTAGGTTGATCCTACAGAGAGTGTGTGTAAAGTTATTGAAATGAAATTAATCAGTATTTAGGTTAAGGGGTCTTGGTTTTTTTAAATAAGAAAATAAAATAAAGCTAAACTAATTAACAAAAGCAATTTAAAGAAAACATATAAAAAATGATAAAAGTAGGGAATTCGATAGGGACCTAGTTCTTTGATTCAATATCGGCCTACATCCAAATTAAAAATATTTCATTGATTTGTTGTTCTTAAACCTCTCCTAGAAACTATTAATTGTGGGTAATAATCAACTTGATTTTTCCTTTAAGTAGTGTTTAATCAAAATATGATTGTTAATTAAACCTAACTATCGAATAACCTAGAATATGATCTCTAGATTCAATTGGGTAGTAGCATTATAAATTAGGAAAACCGATTAATCAAGGCAACAACCACACAAGATGCATCATTTAACCTAAGTTATGTTATCCCTAATAATTACGAACCATTAGTCGCTACAAATGAATTTCAACATAACAATTTTAGATTATATTGAATATTTTAACAATGGGTATGTAATAAAATTATCTAATGAACGCATTAAAATCATCTTTTCATAATATCCAATGGTTTATACACAAATAATATAACTATAAAGATAACACGATCATTCATACACGAAACCCAAATCTATATGCATAGGATAACATAATCAATTTCTAAAGAGATAAAGAAACAACAAAATAATGGAAGGAATGCTTAACCAGGTAGTGGGCGTCAATGTTGTCTCTGAACTAGCGTCAAGAAGCTACCCCTCCATAGGTCTCTCAATATTGAGAGCTTGCTCCCAAAAATAATGTTTGAGCCCCCACAAATACGTCCCAGCCAAAGACCCTCTTGCTACTATTCTCTTACTACTCTCGTTACTGTTGTTTTTTGTTTCTACCTTTTATTGTTTTTCATTTCGCCACTGTACGTCTACACTTTGATTTTTTTGAACGTGTGTTATGTTTTTGTTCCTTGTCCATATTGCCTGCGTTGTTGTTTTCTCCTGGCCATTTGCGTTTTTGTTGCACGTCGTTTTGGTCTGTATTTCCTATCCACTTGCATTGTATTTATGCTGCTTCTTGTTTGTGTATTTTGCTACTAGCTTCCGCTATCGTTTCCTGTTTCTTTGCTTCCTACTACTGCTATCATTTTGGTCTACGTTTCTACTCCTTGGACATCTCTTGCTGGCGTTTTCTTCATAGACTGCTCTTGTTTTTTGATTCTCTTCCAACTACCTTATGCATTGTCGTTTTGATCCTCTTATGTTGTTTTATTTGGCAATTTCTTTGTTTTCTTCTTGACTGAATTTGTTTTCTTCTTACTCTAATTTTCTTCTTCCTACTCCATGAAGACAAGTGAATATTAATCTTTAGAAAATGGTCAAAATATTGTGTTTTTGACTCACTTTCACTTCTTTGCTTTCGAATTGTGCCTAAAATCACATATTAGTCAAAGTGAGTATCTTAATCATTATCATAGCAATAATTGCTAAGTGTTATGGAATAAATTCATAATCAATTAAGCACATATCAATTTTCCCCACACTTAGCTTTTGGCCTTCCTCAGGCAAAACATCAACACTAAGCTCAAAGACTCAAAACATTTACTCAATTCCCATATGTTCCAAGAATATATAATCATAAACAAAGATGAATGACTTTCAAAAATCATAGCAAGAACTTAACATTTCAAGCTTTTACTCATGATCAATCAACATTCAATACCTTTAAAAACTAAGCAATCTAATGGTAGACTTGGAAAATATGTTTAAACAAGATATATTTATGGGCACGCTTAACACCATTCATGATCATGACAATCGACAACTTTGCATATCATTTCATTTCTCTACCACTAAAATTCACATGCAAAATCATAAATCAAAGGACTTTCCAAGGTTATAATGTGGGCAAGGGTAAAGTGAGTTGTATTTGGGGTAAAGTACCATGAAGACCATCAACGCTAGTGAAACAAAAGTAACACTCAATGAAATATCAAGCACACAAGTTAACATCCATTCAAAACTGTATACCGTCAACCATGAAGAATGTAACTATTATGTTTCACAACTCAATTTAGATCTCACACACAAACCACGTGAAGCATAACACAAAAGGTGCTCCATCCAAAACACATCGACCTTATATGCAATATATTCAAACACCCAATCAATACAACTTAAGTAGGATAAACTATTAATTAACAACTTTTCACAACAATTGTATTTCCTCCTTAATACTTTTATTTAAACATTTTTTTCTTTTTGCTTTTCTTGCTTTTCTCCTTTTTTTATAAACATTAAAAGAAACTACATTAATATGGAAATTTTAGTGATAATACATAAAATAACATTCCAACCTTATAATCAACCCACATATATGTATACCCCCACATTTAGAATTTTGTACATCCACAAACTTAACAATCACAAATGCTCCACTAGCTTTATGGCTTAGGTATAAATTTTAGTTAAGTTTAAAAGCATATAATGTGGTTTATACAAAAAGAAAGATATAAAGCTCAAGGAGGCTTAACAAAGGAAAATCATATAATGGGTAGGCTATTTGGTTAATGTAGTTTGAAAAAACAAAGAATGCCTAATCATCTCCATGTTAATGCATATGATAAAAATGTAGTCTCGAATAGAAAATGAAAGCAAAATCAAGATGTACATGTCATGAAGGTCACACATCAACAAAGGACACTGAGACTGATATGGATGTGTCAGTTTATTAAGGCTCAAAATATCACTGGCTTTGTCTACCACTAGTCACTACTCTTTTAAAGATAATGCATTTTGACCAATCACAAGAAAAAAAAGTACATGCTAAAGTTACTTATTTCTCTCGTTTTGACTAAAAACTTAAAACAAGCAAGAAATAAACAAACATAAAACTACACATGCATATAAAAAGTAATGTGGAAATGTAAAGAAAAGAAATTTACTTCCCTTGGGTTGCCTCCTAAGAAGTGTCTTTGTTTAGAGCCACTGGCTCGACTCCATGTTTCTTGGTCACGTGACAAAATTATGGTCTTCTGGTGACACATGCAGCTCCTTCACGTGAGGTTGTTCAAGATAGGGCCTCAGTTGATCATTCCTATTCAACATCTTCACTATCTTCAAAATCTTGATCTCCACTAAGTCCATACTCTCGGGAAATATTTCGAATGACTCTTCACCTTTTTCTTCCTCGTTTAATTCCTCCAATTTGCTATTTAAAGGTGAAGAGTTAATCTCAAAAATAATTATAGACTCAGTGTTCACCTCTGAGCTAAAAGATATATCATATTATGCTTCGAGCTCCTCCTCAACTTCTTCTTTACAAGTAATTCCTTGAGTATTGTCCTAAAAATTCTCAAGCTCCTCATCACTCTGTAAGGTTTCTGCACCAACATCCATTAGGTACACCTCGGGTTGATACGACTACTCCTCTTCGCTTTATGATTTTAGATGATTGATATCTCCCAATCGAGACAATGCATCTTGCCATAACCATTTTACATCCTACTAAAATTACGAAGTGTTAATAGTGACATCATCAACTAATTCTTTCAAAGAAGTACCTGAGTTTTGTTGGCTCTCCCAATTTTGAAAACTAGACCAAATTGCCTTTCATCCTGCTAGAATTATTGGATATCCTGTTGGGTTTGTTGTATATTCTATTGAAACTGCTGCATATCTTGTTGAAACTACTGCATATTCTGTTGAATTTGAAGATTGTTAGTAGTCATAATATTAAGCATATCATCTAGAGATGCACTTGAATCTTATTGACTTTCCACATCTTGGACCCACAGACCTTGTATCGCGCCAAAATTAGCATCCATCCTGCTGGAATTGTAGGGTATTCTGTTGAAATTATTACATACTCTCTAAGTTATTACGTACCCTATTGAAATTGAATATTGGTAGCATTACAGGTTTTGATATAGTAGTCAAAAGATGTACCTGAATCGTGATAAGAAACTTCTGGTCTATAATGGAATTGCTGTGCATTATGCAAACTATCATAGAAGTAATTATGTTGATTATCCCATCCATATCTAAAGTTAAGATGATCAATCCAACCTTAGTTATAGGATTGAGAATAAAAATTATAAAAGAAATTACTTCCGTCCATATCAATTTTTTCTTTTTTTCACAAACATGAAACAAAAAATGAAAAGATTAATTTGAAAAATAAACTAATTATGAACAAATATATACAAAACACCAATTGAAATCACAAACAAAAACTAAAACACTGCACTCCCTGACAACGACGCCAAAATTGACAACATGTCATAATGCTAGTCAAAATAAACTAGACTACTACTATAGTAGTGTTGAATTTAGGTTAATTCCACACAGAGAGTGCGTAAAGTTATTGAAATGAAATTAATCGGTATTTAGGTTAAGGGGTTTTGTTTTTCTTAAATAAAAAAATAAAATAAAACTAAATTAACAAACAAAAGCAATTTAAAGAAAACATGTAAAAAAAATGATAAAAGTGGGGAATTCAGTAAGGACCCGGTTCTTTGGTTCAATCTTGACCTACACCCTAATTCAACATATTTCATTGATTTGGTGTTCTCAAACATCTCCGAGAAACTATTAATCGTGGGTTAATAATCACCTGAGTTTTTCCTTAAGGTATGTTTGGTTGGGAGTTTAATAATGGAATGGAATGGAATATAATGTAATATTATTCTATCTTTTAGGAGAAGGGTTTATAATGGAATTGGATGGGATGGGATGGAAGAGAAGGGTTCCATATTACATCTCATTCCATCCTAAACAGTAAAAATGAAAAACATCTAATTTAGAGGGTTTAGGATGGAATGTAAAATGATAAGCAACTTTACACTATTACATTATGAACCCTTCATCCAAACAACATTTCACTACATTACATTATGAACCCTTTCATTCCTCCCATACAACAACTTTCTAATATTACATCTATTTACATTCCATTCCATTATAAACCATTCCATTTCGTTCCATTCCATTAAAAATATTACGTCCAACCAAACAGAGCCTTAGGTAGTGTTTAATTAAGATACGATCGTTAATTAAACCTAACCACCGGATAACCTAGGATATAATCTCTAGATTCAATTGGGTAGTAGCATTATGAATTAGGAATGTGTCATTTAACCTACGTTATGTTATTCTTACTTATTACGAACCATTAGTCACTACAAATGAATTTCAACATAACAATTACAGATTATGTTAAATATTATAGCAAAGGGTTTGTAAAAAATGATCCAATGAATGCATTAAAATCATCTTTTCACAATACTCAATATGTTCATACACAAATAATCGGACTATAACAATAACATGATCATTCATACATCAAACCCAAATCCATACATATAGGATAACACAATCAATTTCTAAAAAGAGAAAGAAACATCAAAACAATAGAAGGAATGCTTAATTGGGTTGTTAGCGTCGATTTCACCTTCGAACCAGCATCGGGAAGCTACCCCTCCATAGGTATTTCAAGAATGAGAGCTTGTTCCCAAAAATAATGCTTCATCCCCCACAAATATGTCCCAACTAAAGGCCCTCTTGCTACTGTTCTCTTGCTACTCTCGCTGCTGTTCTCTTACTCCTCTCGTTACTGTTCTTTTTGTTTCTGCCTTTTATTATTTTTCATTTCGCCACTACACATCTACGTTTTGCTTTTTTTGGCCCAAAGTTCGCTACATTTATGCTCCTTGTCCATGTTGCTTACGTCATTGTTTTCACCTGGCTATTTGCATTTTTGTTGCATGTCGTGGTCTGTATTTTCTATACAACTATACTGCGTTTTTGCTGCTTCTAGTTTGTGCATTTTGTTGCTGGCTTCCACTGTTATTTCCTGCTTCTTTGCTTCCCATTGCTGCTATCATTTTGACCTGCGTTTCTACTCCTTAGACATATCTTGCTGGCATTTTCTTCATGGACTAGGCAGTGCCTTATGCATTGTCGTTTTGATCCTCTTGTGTTGTTTTATTTGGTAGCTTCTTTGTTATCTTCTTTTTGGGTGAATTTGTTTTCTTCTTGCTGTAATTTTCTTCTTCTTAATCCATAAAGACAGGTGAATATTAATCTTTGGAAAATGACCCAAATATCGTGCTTTCGACTCACTTTAACTTCTTTACCTCCAAATTGTGCCTAAAATCACATATGAGTCAAAGTTAGTATCTTAAGCATTTTTATAGCAATAGTCACTAAGTGTTATAGAATAAATTCATAATCAATTAAGCACGTATCAATATTTTACTAGTAGCTTGAAATCTACTAAAACGGCCTCCAATAGTTGCCCTCCATATTAAACCCAGCCTTGTTACAACCAAAAGAAAGACCATTATGCCCAATGTTTATGTGCAACACCTAGTATGGGAGCTTAAGCTCTTCTGCAAGCATATGGTTGAAATTACAAAGTAAAATGCAAATTGCTCATTGTTCACATGAAGCATTCAAGAAGGGAAAAAACTAACGTAGTGAATCTTTACCCATTAAAGCAAGTATACAACTTTTCTTCCTTAAATGGAATTTTCATTTATTAAAAAAACATGACTTATTCTTATTTTCATCAACAGTAATCTAAATTGGATAGCTTTTTTTATTGCTAATGTTTTTTCTTTACTAACTAGGATTTTTTAAGTACTAGCAATTGACTAAGTAAAGGAAGTGATATTTGTATGAAATTGATATATGCTTAATTGATTGTTTAATTACTCTATAACACTTAGCGATTATTAACATGAAATTACTTAAGATACTCACTTTAACTTATATGTGATTTTAGGCATAATTCGGAAGCAAAGAAGTTAAAGTGAGTTGAAAGTACGATAATTGAGCAATTTTTCAAAGATTAATTTTCACTTGTCCTCATGGAGCGAGAAGAAGAAAATTAAAAGACAAGAAAAATGAAAACACGAAGAAAATGATGCATAAAAATTAATGGACAAAGAAGAACACCAATACAACTGTGTATAAGTAAAAGTTGGTTAGATGATAAACATCAGCATGTTCATGTTTTTGCATGCAAGGGACATTTTACTTAAAACGCACAGTAGCAGATGCAAATATCCGTAGGTTTTAATAAATGAATAGTGAATTAGACCAAGAATTAACTAGTCACATCAAGAACAGTGGCTTACGTTAGAGAATAAAGGGAGGCGCAATAGAAGAGAGCTGAAGGGGGTCTTTGGGTGGGACAATTTTTATGAGGGCTAAAGCATTTTCTTAGAATAGATCCATGGAGGGCTAGACGTCCCGACATTGCTTTGGAGGTGACATCGATGCCAACGACCTAGGTTAAATGTATTTCACCATTTTTGTTATTTCTTTCTCTCATTAGGAATTGATTACGTTATCTTGTGTTGATTGAATTGGGTATTGTGAAAAGATGATTTTAATGTAGTCATTGAATCATTTATTTGCAAACTCATTGCTAGCATGTCGATATAATCTGTAATTGTTATATTGAAATTCATGTGTAGCTACTAATGATTCGTAATCATTAAGGATAACATAACCTAAGTTAAATGACGCATCGTATGTGGTTGTTATCTTGATTAATCGATTTTTCTAATTCATAATGCTACTACCTAATTAAATCAAGAGCTTTTATCTTAAGTTATTTGGTAGTTAGGTTTAATTAATGATCGAATCTTAATTAAACAAAACCTAAAGGAAAACTCAGGTTAATTATTAACCCACGATTAATAGTTGCTAGAAGTGGTTAGAGAACAACAAATCAATGCAATATGTTTAATTAGGGTGTAG
Source organism: Erythroxylum guanchezii (assembly GCA_025629825.1). Classification (NCBI taxonomy): domain Eukaryota; kingdom Viridiplantae; phylum Streptophyta; class Magnoliopsida; order Malpighiales; family Erythroxylaceae; genus Erythroxylum; species Erythroxylum guanchezii. Next base: position 13,363,222 of record JAOTAX010000007.1, read on the forward strand.
GCCGAGAATATCAATTTCCTTAAAGCTTAGCCTTTGACTGTCCTCGGGCAAAACATCAAAATTAAGCTTAAAGACCCAAAAACATTTACTCGATTCCCATATGTTTCAAGAATATATAATCATAAGCAAAGATGAATGACTTTCGAAAATCATAGTAAGAAGTCAACATTCCAAGCTTTTACTCATGATTAATCAACATTTATCATCTTAAAAAACTGAGCAATCTAATGATAGACTAGGAATATATGTTTAACTAAAATATATCCATAGGTACACTCAATACCATTCATGATCATGTCATTCCACAACTTTACATATCATTTCATTTCTCCACCACTAATGTTCACATGCAAAATTATGGATCAAACGACTTTTTAAGGTTGTAATGTGGGCAAATGTAAGGTGAGATGTATTTGGGTCAAGTAGCATAAAAGTCATTAAAACTAGCGAAACAAAAGTAACACTCAATTTATATCACCAAATGTACAAGTTAACATCTATACAAAACTGGGTACCGTCAGCTATGACGAATGCAACACTTATGTAACATCCCAGATCACCCGCTTACAGATATTGTCTGCTTTGAGCCTTGGGCCAGCCAAGCCCTCACGGTTTTGCTTTTCCTGAGGCCTTCCCAGAAGGTCACCCATCCCAGTACTACTCTCACCTAGGCACATTTAACCTCGGAGTTCTGATGGGATCCAGTGCATTAGGCCATGAAAAATGCATCTATAAGGGAGAGGTATCCATACCCTTATAAGGCGTACTTCGTTCCCTTCTCCAACCGATGTGGTATCTCACACTCTCCACCTTAGGGCCCAGCCCTCTTTGGGGTCCAGTCTAGCTAGCACAATGGTTCGGGTACCGGTTCTGATACCACTGTAACATCCCAGAACACCCGCTTACAGATATTGTCTACTTTGAGCCTTGAGCCAACCAAGCCCTCACAGTTTTGCTTTTCCCGAGACCTTCCCAAGAGGTCACCCATTATAGTACTACTCTCACCTAGGCACATTTAACCTCAGAGTTCTAATGGAATATGGTGCATTAGGTCATGGAAAATGCGTCTATAAGGGAGAGGTATCCATACCCTTATAAAGCGTACTTCGTTCTCCTCTCCAACCGATGTGGGATCTCACATTTATATTTCACAACCCAATTTAGCTCTCACACACAAACCACATGAAACATATACCAATCCAAAGGAATCACTCATACAATTGATGACAATACGTTGAAACCATAAAAGAGTTAACCTTCCAAGCCAACATCTACCTCATATTCAGCATACTCCAATAACACATTTATTACAACTTTAGGAGGATACGTTAATCATAAACGACTTTTCAATACATACACAATTCCTCCTTTATACAATTATTTAAACATCTTTTTCTTTTTCTTTTTCTTTTTCTTTTTCTTTTTCTTTTTCTTTTATCTTTTCTTTCTTTCTTTTCCTTTCTTTTCTTTTCTCTTATAAAAATTAAAATAAAATATATCAACATGTCATCAAATAGAAATTCAATACAAGTCATGAAGGTCACACATTATCAAAAGACAATAAGACTGATATGAATGTGTCAGTCAAATAAGGTTCAAAATCTCATCGGCTTTGTCTACAAGTAATCACTACTCTTCTAAAGATAATACACATTGACCAATCACAAGAGTAAAAATACATGTTAAAGTTGCTATGAAGTTCTCTAGTCAATTCACACTCTAATCATGACTATATAATCCTACAAGCAATAGAAAAGAGAAAATGATTGTTTTGTTGTTTTATTCTTTCTCTCATTTTGATTGAAAACTTAAAACAAGTAAAACAAACAAATTCAAAAACACACATACGTATAAAAAGTAATATGAAAATGTAAAGGAAAAGAAATTTACTTCCCTTAGGTTGCCTCCCAAGAAGTGCCTTTGTTTAGGGTCACTGGCTCGACTCCATGTTTTCTCTTCACGTGACATAATTGTGATCTTCAAGTGTCACATGTGGCTCCTTCACATGAGGTTCTTCTGGATAAGGCCTTGGTTGATGATCCTTCATATTTAGCATCTCCCCTATCCTCTGACTTTCAATCGTGACTGAGTCCATGTACTCTAGAAAGAACTCAAATGTCTCTTTGCCTTTTTCTTCTACATTTAATTCCCCCAATTTGCTACGTAAAGGTGAAGATTTAGTCTCAAAAATAATCATGAACTCAATACTCACCTCTGAGCTAAATGATATGTCTTTTTCTGGTTTGAGCTCATCCTCAACTTCTTCATCACATGCAATTCCTTGAGCATTGCTCTCAAAATTCTCAAGCTCCTCATCACTCTATAAGGTTTCTGCAGTAACGTCCATTGGATATACCTCGGGTTGATATAGCTGCTCCTCTCCATTTATGATCTAGGTAATCAATCCTCGCTGCCATCTCACCCATTTAGCTTGCCATGTTCTGGTTTCTAGACGTTATATGTCTCATTTCCTGCTAGAACTGTTGCAACTGTTGTTGTAGGCTCTATTAAAATTGGAGATTGTTAGCAATCTCAGCATTCATCAATTCTTCCAGAGATGTACCTGAGTTTTGACAAGAAGTTTCTAGTCCACATGGGAATTGTTGTGTGTGTCTTGCAAACTATCACAGAATTAATTCTTATGGTTATCCCATCCATAACCAAAGTTAGGTTGATCATTCCAACCTTGGTTATAGGATTGAGAGTAAGAGTTAAAGAAAAAATTACTTCCATCAATGAATTCTTTTTACAAATAGAAATACTTTGTTTTTTCCCATATTTAAGCTTACAAGTACTTTTATTTTGCAGTACTCTAGTTTAATTGTTGTTTTGGTGTAGGAATGAAGTTAAAAATGTTAGGGACGAACTTTTGAAAAATGGGTGCAAGTGTTGTGCCACTTTCGTCTTTAATATTGTAGCACCAATATGAAGTTTTAGTTTTGAAAATATAGAGCAAGCTGGAATTTTGATGTTATAGCATCAATTTGAAGCTATGGAATTACTGGAGCAAAAAATTACCAAGTCAAATCTTGATGTTATAGTGAAGAGCATATTCAACTTTAAAGCTACAACATCAGTACAAGGCTATAGCATCAAAATAAGAATTATTAGGATTTAACAGTTGTCAAGAGAAATAAAAGACCAATTTACCCAAGATGGATAAAACAAGGATGATTCACATCTAAAGAAAAGAAGGGTTAAGAAGTAGCACCAGAAAAGGGGAAAAAAAACAAAGGAAAGGCTAAGGAGACTTGGAAAGGTTTGGGCAATCAATCCAAAGGTTTAAAGATTCATCCTTTGGAGTTTTTCTTCTCTTTCCCTCCTACATTCTTGTATTTTATTATATTAAATTGGATTAAATGTTGGATTTTGAGTTAGTAAACATGATTTAGTGGCCAGATTTCCTATGTTCTTCTAGGGGATTTAAGATTATGGTGATTTTTGATATTTTGATAAGTTAAATATATGATTTCTTTTCATTTCCTTAGTAATTTATCTTTATGCTTAAATGAAAGTCCTTAGCTATAGATTTAATTGCTTAGTAAAGTACACCTTCAGTAGAGGGGTGATTTTGCTAGAAGATAGGAGAGAAATTAGCTACAATTTAGATTTATGCTTAATGCCCCTTTAAGAAATTACTTAAGTAAAGGATTATCTGATTTTTCTAAAGAGAAATGGTTGGCTCACCTTTAAGGGAAAGCGGTTAATCACTAGTGGGTAAAAACCTACAAGGAAAATTAAAGGCTATCTATAGAGTAGATTTAGTAGGGCAACAAAATTTAGTTACAAGACGTAAACCCTAAAAAAGCACGTATCCTAAGCTAACTTCATCTTTAGTTTATTGTTTCATTTTATAGTTAGTTAATTACCTCAACTTAATTAGTGAGTTTTGAACTAGATTTACATTACTTAGTCATTATATTTCTGCTTTAGTAAGAAAAACACTAATTAAATTCATTTGCCTTATAGTATCAAAGCTAGTTTAATGCACTTTTTCACTCAATCCTTATGGACATCGCTTAGTCTCATTGGTTTTTATTATTTGAATGACGTTGTTATACATGTAATTTGCAACAAAAGTCATTCCATCAAACATGTTAACTACATCCCTTAAACTACCATAGTCATTATAAACCATCAATAATGTATTACCCACGAAACATCCAAGTCAAAATCAAGTTTAACCATATCCTCATAAACCTCTATACCCTTTTAAATATTAAAACTATTGGCATATGCCTTGACAATAATAGGGAAGGTGTGATCATCAAATCTAACTGTTTGAAAATCAGGGCATACATGCAACAGAAGAAATATCAAATTTTTTCATTTAAATTTTTTATAGTCAAGATAACTTTAAATTTCTATAAAATGGTTAATGTATAAACATAATAAGGATAAATATAAATTGTACCTTATTATATAGCTTGATCCTTTTCTTTTCATTTTTCTCCAACAGTTTATGAAATTGATTCATCACAACCATCATATTCATGCGTGTGTCTAGCCGCTAACTATATCCATATGAACGAGTTAAGAGAAATCTATAAACGGTATACAGAGGGTTAACCAAGAAATGTTAGCTCTTTCAAAGCTCGAGTTTCTTTATAATATAGTTTGGACCTTTTAGTTACTTAATTGAAATAAAAATCCTAATTTCAATTTACTTATAATTATACTTACAATTAATTTTAATTAAATATCAATTATCCCAAATAAGATCCAATATCTCATATATGTCTTTTTTCGTTAAATATGTTATATTTAATCCCAAAATTTTCCCAAATTTTATAGTCAAGTCCAACTTAATTAAATTAGCTTTTCTCTCCTCAATTGTTCTCCGTGTGTGACCCATTTTGTTCCTGAATATGTTAGCAATGGATAAAAATTATAACTTTAAACCATACTTAGGATTAAATAAATTAAAATCCTTTAATTTATATTTAATTTTTTAATTAAATAATCTATGTTCGTGGATAAAGATTGGTGTCTAGAAACACGTCATAACCACTCAAACATTAAGAATATCATAGTTGTTTTAACTAATGTTTTCGAGTATAATTTTTCCATATAATTCAACCTTTTCGTCATACCATGTTCTAATTAGAGATAAATAATGGAATTAATGTCTAATCTATTTAAGTCTAATCACATTAGTTCTCTAACATTAGTAATTGATTCAATTAATGATATTTAAAAAATATTTTCAAATTATCACTCTACCTTGACTAAGGATTTCTCGAATTAATACTAATTGAGAACAACAAAACACTCTTTCTAATCACTTTAGGGTGATAAATCCTATATTGATCACTCATCTACCTTCATATAGTTCGTACTATATCCAATGGCTACTGATTGAGTTGTCCTTAACTAGAATTAATTCATAAGTAACATGAAAATATAACAATCTCTATATGAGATACTTAGAGATCTCAAAACAAATCTTCACAATGAGAATTTTCATAGACATACAAGTAATGTTCTAAATGGAATTCTTATATTGGGTCAATTCAATGAACTTATTTTTTAACAAGTATTCATATGTTTGTTTAAATATCTCCATACTTTAGCCTATGAGATCAAATTTTTTCTTCATAAGGAAGAAACATAATACGTGCTAGTCTTTTATGCTTTATTAATGTCCAATCTCAATAGAATAACAACTGGTCTTATCATAATTTCATTTACAATGTATATTTATCTAATGGACTATATCATATATATTTGAATATGTATAAGATTAAAAAATACCTTTAAATAATTATATCACTAAAAGCATAACCAACTGATTAGGTTTAAGGTATAAACCAACATTAACAACACCATTTTAATCCAATATGTTATAAAATTTAGATGGGTTGTAAACTCTAACAACAGAAAATGATCAAATGAGATTATTTTTTAAGAAGGAAGATTTGGAATATCGAATAGTTTCATCAAACAAAAAAAAAAAGATAAGCTATGTAATGAAGAATGGTTGCATTATTAATGAGATGGCCGCCAACAATTTTTAGATTGAGTTGGTAGATTTTGTCAACTAGAGATGGCCATTAAAGACAAGGAATTAGGGATATTTAGATGACGTGGATGGAGAAATTAAGATTACAAAATTAGGATTTTTTAGCTAAATTATGGTTTAAATGGAGTATTTTAATTAAATTAGGGTTATGATGTTAACTAGTGTTAGGTCAAAACAATGAGAAATTAGGAAATTTTTTATTAATATTAATTTATGTTTAACTAAAATGAGTGTCCATTGCCACTTATACACTACATGAAATATAGGTAGCAAAGTGGAACCCACATAACTAATATAAAATAAAAAATATGTGTCAGATCATTAATGATGTAACACATAATGAAGACATGGTCCCATAAAGATCTTCATCTATCTGAGGTTAAAACTGAATGATTTAAAATTATTAGAGTTCATTTTGAATACTCCAAAATATTAGGGTTTGACATGTATTTTCATGTAAATGTTAAGGTTAAAATGCATTTTTTATTTTTTGTCAAAGAGTTGTCTCACGAAAGAGTTACTATCATGATGTCTTTATGAGGGTGAGGTAGGGACCTATTATGTGCATCTTAGAAGGTTATGTCGAAGTCCTTTAACCTTTTCTAAACTTTATTTATGTCAACTTATTTGTCACAACTCTCCTCTTGTTTCCTTTTTTGGTGTATTATCACCTACTTCCTAAGATAAAATGTTAACTCCTTAAAATGTATGTAATATTAAGAGTAAGGGTTGTTCCTATAGAGAGTATTTAACCAAGATATATACTGTATAGACAAGTTTTTTTTTTATTGTGATAAAATAATACCAAATATAATTAAGAAAAATTTGAATCAAAATATAAAAAAAGATAAAATTGAACCTTGGTCTAATTCCACATACATTATTGAAATGATATGTTGAGCATCTATGCATTTATAAGTCAATTTATACTTTAAATAGTCACCTTTGAAATTATTGCTTATATCATTTTTATCATTGTTAATTATAGAGAAATGCAATCTAATTAACCTAAACAGCCAAAAGACCCTAAGTCACATGCCAAATATTTAATTAAGTAGCAACTTTAAAAATTAAAAAGATCGATGAAATATAATAACATAAGCATATGCTTTTATTTGGTTCAATCGATTGTTTGTCCTAGGATCTAAGAATTTTAATACAATAATCTATTAAACTCTAGTTGCTACGCAGATTAAAGGGATTAAGTAATTAAAAATCTAATATTTAACTTACCATTTAATTATAACAAACAATAAACTAATAGGCCTTTTAGAAATTAAGTGATATAATCATACAAGATAACACATAGAATAATGTTTAATACTCAAAATATAAATCAAACAAAAAATAAATCAAATTTCAAGTTTAATACTTCCCAAAGTTTTAGTTTTCTTTGACTAGGTGAAAAAATGTTAGTCGCACATAGTCATGGCTAAGAATAGAGAATAGAAAAAGAGAAGGAAAAAAAGAGAAAAGAAAGACAAATATTTATTCTAAAACTTAGAAGAACTTAATACAAAAATTTTCACGAAAATTAGTGTTTTTAACTTTTTAAATATGGGCACATCATTGTTTTCATTAACATAGTTGGGACACAACTATTCTCCATGTCTTGTAATATAATATTTCTTTGTAAACCTTTCTAAGGATGACCATGGGCTCTAACATGTTTGTGTTATAGGTCATATCTCTTTTGGTAATTTCTCTAGTATCTAAAATAGTATTTATTAAACCATATAGCATGTCATGTCCTCAACATCAAATTTTTTTTATAAAAACACACCTTAGCATACAACTGTGCGTCTAGTCACATGTCACATTGGAATTTTAACTCTTTGACCAAATAGTAACATAGAGAAAAGAAAGACAAATATTTATTCTAAAACTTAGAAGAACTTAATACAAAAATTTTCACGAAAATTAGTGTTTTTAACTTTTTAAATATGGGCACATCATTGTTTTCATTAACATAGTTGGGACACAACTATTCTCCATGTCTTGTAATATAATATTTCTTTGTAAACCTTTCTAAGGATGACCATGGGCTCTAACATGTTTGTGTTATAGGTCATATCTCTTTTGGTAATTTCTCTAGTATCTAAAATAGTATTTATTAAACCATATAGCATGTCATGTCCTCAACATCAAATTTTTTTTATAAAAACACACCTTAGCATACAACTGTGCGTCTAGTCACATGTCACATTGGAATTTTAACTCTTTGACCAAATAGTAACATAGGCTCTAACATGCTTATGTGACACGACCCGACTTTTTGGGCCGTGTTTGCACTAGGGAATGGGTAGGCTTAATGCCACCAAACCCGTAGTAAGCCCAACTTTTCTATATTCTACTAAAACTCCGGCATGACCCATTCATTTATCTGATAAATCCTT
>JAOTAX010000007.1:13371739-13384720 GCA_025629825.1 Erythroxylum guanchezii
CATACATCATTAATTTGATGTCACTAAAATTATTATTCACTGTTCTGTGAATTTTAATGACATCAATCTCAAATACTGATTTATTTCGGTGTACCGAGTAAACTAGATACCGGGTGTTACATTATGTTCCTTCAAGTTTGGTTTTGAACTTAATTTAACTAGTAGCTCTCAAGACTTAAAACATGTAAGTTTTATATATCTTCCAAAGTTTTCTATAGAATCTTAAATCATCCCAATTAGACTTTGGATGAAAAGGTTGTCCATTTTTAAAAAAATATCAAAATTGTCCAAGATTGACTAATTACCATCAATTTGCCCTTAACATCACTAATTGCACCCTAAATCAAAATATAGGATTAATACGGCATAAAGTAGGTGTAAAAGATTAAATACTAAGAGACGAAAGCATATTATTTTGTATTCTAGTCACCTTCATTAAATGGGATCTTAGCTTTTTATGATCCTCACAAATGATTATGTGAATCACCTTTTAGATAGGGTGGGGTTCTCTCTTTAGTTCACTAGTTCTTAATTCCTGTGGGGAACTCCTTCTATATTACTCCCTTATATGGCCATCCATGCTATTTTCTTTTAAAAATTGAACTAACCTTTCTTGTTCGATCAAGTCATTTATGGCTTATCTAAAACTCCTACAATCCTTAATATAATGTCCCTTATTATGATGTAAATGACAATACATATTCTTATCCCTCTTGACAAGGTTGGTGGCAACTTTTTTGGATTTGCAGTTAAGTCATTATCCAATATATAATTAATTGCCCCGTCTAGTGATATATTGAACGTGGGGAGATCTTCCTTAATCTTTTCTTTATTTCATGTTTAGTTTGTTATGCTAATGATTTCTTATTCTTTGTTTCATTAATCAAAGATGCACCCCTCTATCTATTCTCATTATTTTTATTAGTTAGACTTGTCACATTTCAGTTAATGTCCTTTAGATCTAGAAATTTTTATGCCTTGATATATACCTCCATAAAGCTTTATGATCATTTTTTTTCATAAAATTCCACCTAGTTTGACAAAGTCTTAGCCTAATTGCAAAGGTTATTACTGCCACCCTTGCTTTGAGATCGAGAATTAGGCCTCAAATCTTAAGCATTATATATAGTCCTTTAAGCTTTTCTCCTTCCTTTAAGTTATATATATTAAGCAAGTAGAGTTTTTTGGTCTATAGTTGTTGGTGACAGTGTTTGAAACTATGAAATTTTAATAAACATAGATTATTAGAAACCATAAGACCTTCGAGTTATACTTTACTTAAGGTTCCAAACATGAACCTGCATCAATTATCTTGTTATATTTATTTCCTTTTTTGCACTAATTGGTTGACTATTGTGGCAACATCTTGATTACATCTTCCTAACCCTTGGGTTCTTTGTTAATCAAGTAGTTTTAGAAGTATGGGATACTCTAGTGAGATTAGTTATAGGTCCCTTCTTTGGTGCTCATAGTATTTTTTTTAATATATGTAAAGTCCTAAAAACATTGTTGATAAGACTCGTTAGCCTGAATAGCATCTAAAAATTCAAGAGAATTGTTTTTGACATTGGAGACTCTAAAGATCACCTCTTCATCCCCTACATTTAAAGTTAACTTGCCTTTGCTAACATCTGTAATTGACTTGGCAATCGCTAGGAATGGTCATTTGAGGACTAAACGTATTTTTAAATCCTCCATTATGTCAAGAATCCACCATAGACGCGTCTTCCTAAGGGTGGGAAGAGCAAAACCATGAGGGGCTTGGAGCCCAAAGCAAACAATATCTGTGGGTGAGTGGTCTGGGCTGTTACAAATGGTATCAGAGCCGGTATCCGAACCGTTGTGCCAGTTGAGCTGGGTCCTAAAGGGGGTGGAGAGTGTGACATCCTATATCGGTTGGAGAGAAGAACGAAGTATGTCTTATAAGGGTATGGATACCTCTCCCCCGAAGACACGTCTTCCATGGTGTGGGAAGAGCAAAATCTTGAGGGTTGGGCCCGAGGGGTAACCCAAAGCGGATAATATTTGTGGACGAGTGGTCTGAGCTATTACAGTGTATCACCTAAAACCCTAAAAATTACTATAAAAAGACATAATCAGAGGCAAAATAGAAGAGCAGACATTAAGAGATGATTTGAGAGATCACAATCGTACCAAAGGGGCGATTTTCATTTAGAGAAGTGGAAAACATGAAAAAATCATTGAAAGATCCATTAGAATACAAGATCAAAAATCTACCTTGCAAGAACATTTGATGGGAGCTAACAGAGGGATTTATAATTATGAACTCTTTATTTTCTATTTGTTTATCTTTCTGTTTATGTTTGATTTTATTTTCTATCTTGTGCAACCAAACATCTTTAATGTCTAGGTAAGATGAACCATATTTTGTGTTGTAACATGTTTTGATTCTTTTACTTAATGCAATTGTTTTTATTGATACATTGTGATTCAATTACGTGTTTAATATATGTTCTAATAGATTCAAAATATTAGTGCATAATTTGATTTCAAAACATAAAGACTGAGAAATCTTGTGTATGAAAATGTCTATCATAATTGAAAGGAATTGATTGCAAACTTAAAGATAGGTCAACATAAATCCTCTAGATTAAGGTCAAACTAAATAATGAAATTCACAAATCGGTAAAACAATCTGAGTACATTTAACTTGAATAATGTCGTTTGATAATTCTAAGATTAGTTGTTAGTAGTCTTAAGTGAGTTTATTAGCATACGATAGGAATTTCCATGATCTAATAGTCAACAAAACAAATGCATAATGAAAGGTCAGTTATTTAAAGGTTTTTAGGGAGATTCATAAGTTAGTCATTGATTCTTGATATCGATCATTTTCTAAGTGATTTCTTGTTTCTCTGTTCAATATTGTTGCTTACTTTATTTTAATTGTTTAAGTATTATTTTTAATTAAAAATCAAAATCAAATTCATAGACTAGATAATAAGATAATGGTAATTGCTAATACTCGTTGTCTTTGTGGGAGTCGACTCGTACTTACCAGTACTAGCTACAACTATGTTGTTCGCTTTCATAATTGACTAACTTAAATTAAGTCGATCAACAATATTCTCTTTGCATCCCTTATTTGAAGTTTTCTTAAATTGTACATAAACCTAGAAATAAGACTAATACAAAAGAACATTTTTGTTCTTATATTTGTGAGATACATAAGACCTCTCATAACGTTTTTGAACTTCTTCTCACTTTTTTCAATCCTATATTTCAATAAAAAAAATTCATTTTCAATCTTTGACTTCTTGACAAGCTTATAATATGTTGTACCAACTTTTTTTTAATAAGTCATTTAGGATATGAAAATCCTATGAGAATCTTTCATAACCTCAACTCTTAAAAAATAATGCAATAAACCTAAACGAACTTCAAATTCCTATTAAAAAATAAATATATGACATTCTTAAAAGTCATCCACAAAAAGCAAAAACTATTAACTCCCATTTAAGAAAAAAGTCTACATAGGATCACAAACATCTTGATGAATTGACATCAAGGATCTTGTGGCCCTTTATGCTTTGCTCATAGGAAAATTATCTCGATATTATTTTCCTTAAACATATGCTTCACACAGCCTCTTGTCACCTTTTAGAATATGGAAACTAGAAACCATCTCCCTTTTTATCCAATAAATCTAAACCACTAAAGTAAAATTGACCAAATTTCTTATGCCAAACTTTACAATCATCAGATGAAGCACCAAATATATTAACACTCAATTTCAACCAACTAATAGGAAACATCTTATTTTCATTTTCTTGTAATAATCTTTGTCAACATGATTATATTTCTTATAATAGTAGCACTAAACAATATTTTTAGTCTACCATACCTATTATCTCGATAACTTTTACCTTTCCAATTATTTCGTTTACGGTATGAGTAAGAAGATAAGCTATTAATAAAAATGGCAATAGGTAAAGCCAACCTAAGTTTCATACTACTTAAGCTTGACCAAAAATTTGATTAAGCTTAAGGTCGTTAGCCTCTAAGTTTTTTTTTTTTATATACAATGAAGAGAAACTAAAACTATCGCATAAAAAAAATACCACAAGCATCAACTCATGCAATCAAAGAATCTACTAATTCTAAGCCTTAAAAATCGATTAATGAATGTGTATTGTCCTACTCGGTAAAGATACACAACTTGATGGTTCTCTCTCTCTCTATCATCTGCATCAAGTTGCATTTACTAATAGTTAAACGCCAAAAGATATTAAGTATTAGCAAAGCAAAAATTGAAAAGTTTGATGCGTTTGAGGATCAATAGTTGTATAGGAGAGATCTCACTAGAACTAGTAGAAAGTAGAAATCCATTAAGATAAACCTACCATCCCATCTGTGAAGTGGACCTCAATCGAATCAACCAGAGAATCATGCTACACTTTTGAGTAGGACCTAGAAGTATGAAAAGAAAGAAGGAAAAGAGTAAGATCAAAAAGAAAACTAGAAAATTTAGGTAAAGTGCGAAATGAGAAGAACAGATGCCAACCGATAACATTAATCGGTTTCAAGTTGAATCGGACCAGTTTGAATTATAAAAAAAAAGGGTATTGGTTCAATGGTTCTATCTCGGTGTCTCTGACTCTTCCTCTGTAATGGCATCTGTCAATTTGATCTCTAACGACTTTAATTGTCTGTTTGATGAACTTTTGAAAAATTAATAAATACTTTTACCTATACAAAATTTTTATTTTTTAAAAATAGGTATTTAACAGTAAAATTAAAAATATTTCTTTAATATATATTATTTTTAACAGCTAAAATACAACTTTTTAAAAAGCTTAAATTTGGAGCTTCTCAAAAAAATATTTTTTTGGTGAATTTTTAGATCAATTAATAAGCCTATTTTAGGTCCTTTTTTCTTTATGTTTTACATATAATTCTCGCAATATCCACAAATTTATTTTTTTGTTTATTATATATTTGACTATTTATTCAACTTGAATATTTATTTTGAAATTTATATAATATTATTTAACTTTTTTATATATGTTAATATTTATTTTTGATATTGGTTTACTTATGTTATAGTCTATGTAAAAGATTTGTTTAAATATATTTTTTTTATATTTCATATGGTTTAAAATTATATAATAATTAATATATTATGTTTAGCATATTGTTTAATATACTTTAAATAATATTTATATGCATAAATAATTTTTATTACAATATAAAATATAGTTAAAATTAAAAATTTTTATTTTTATGTTATCAACTAGTCTATTATATAAAACTCTTTCAAAAAATGCTCTTTTTGAAATAATAATTTTTTTAAAAAATTCTTCTCATAAAAAAATTATAGAAAAAAACTCTATTTATAAAAACTCTACTAATATAAACTTAACCAAATATAAGCCAATTCGAATTATTCTCTCTTGCTTCATATAGCGTCTTCTCCTTTGAATCAAGTGTCACCTGAAATGCTTTTCTTTATCAAAGCTTTTATATGTCTATTCATGTGTTATTCACGTACTTTCTGAGGGTGGGCATAGTATACATGTTTATCATGTCGCTTCTGTTATGCTACGTGCCATGCTCGTTGAAACAATTAACATATGGATTAGTGATACATAGAAGCAGCAATTTCCTAAATAAGCACATGGGGGGGTGTATTTTAGCTACATGACACTGATTATTACCTCGCAAACGAATTGTGAATAGGGATTGCTTCATGATGCAATCAAAGAATAATGATGATAGCAAAATGAGGAACCGATGACGGGGGCTCCACTGCCAACCTGGTGTGTTTGAATTTTGGTTCATGGGAATAAGCTCCCTCGTTATGTTTCAGCATATCTTCCGTTAATCTTACAGTCACCGACTCCACTCACGTATGGTTTGATCAATCAATTTTACTCGCCATACATCCCATGCGTCCACTGCTCCCTGCATTTTCACTTTAGACAAAACAAGAAGGTTTTGTGGCTCAAGCTTTGATTTTTAACCACACAGATCAAAAAGGATGAGTTTTCACGACTCCCGAGGATATCAATTTCCATCATATATACGTATGTGTGTGTCTTTTTTTCGTTTTCTCGAGAGACGATAAAGATGGAGAAATGATTAGTATATAGAGACTACAGCACAGTTACACGAACCCCCCACAATAAATAGAGCGATAGTACACTCATCACTGTGCTACAGGCTCATAATCCACAAACAGACAACAACCACGGTCACTTCCGCCCCACAATCTGCTATACATCACTACTGTATTGTCTTGTTTTCTTTTGCCTGCACACCTAACCCTGTCCATCTCTCTCTCTACCTGCAAAACAAACTGCAGCCAACTTTATCTCCGCACTTGTGCTTTGTGCTCTGCAGCTCTCATCATACTCTCAAAACTCCATTAGCCCTTTTCTTTCACCTACATGGCTGCTGCTTTCTTAGCTCTTGCTATGCTTATGTTGGCCATGACTGGCCGCGCAAGTAACCCTCGTATATTTACCTTTTTCCTTTTTTCTTCTTTGTTCTTTATGGTTTTTCTTCCTTCCCGTTTTGTGTGGAGGTGCTTTGGGATGACTGGGTTGGTTTGGACTCTGAAGTTTACCTATTTTCTTCTCATGAACTGCTACAAGTTATGATCTTTTCTTGTTTCTGACACAAACATTCTTGTTAATAGTCACTTTTCTCGTAATAAACCATTATTAGTAGCCTTTTCTTCTGTCTTTGGCTGGTTTTTGGGCAATGCCGTACTATATGTTTAACGCTGTAAATTTTGGCCATGAAACCAGTTTGCTTTCCTCATCTTCTGGAATTTAGATTGCCAGAATTAAAGGGCTAGCGGAGTTTGCTGCTTCTATCTCATTGTTATTTATTTAAGTAACCATAGTTTTTCGTTTACTTGAAACTACTCCATATTTACTGAAGAAAAACTTCTTCTTAGGTTGCACATGGTGTGTTTGCAAGGAAATGCCCGACTCAGCCCTCCAAAAGACGCTAGACTATGCTTGTGGAGCTGGGGCTGACTGCGCTCCAACACACCAGAATGGTCCTTGTTTTCAGCCCAATAGTGTGAGGGCGCATTGCTCTTATGCTGTCAACAGCTACTTCCAAAAGAAGGGTCAAGCTCAAGGCACTTGCGATTTCTCTGGCACTGCCACCATTTCTACTAGTGATCCTAGTAAGTTGCTTATTAAGTCCCTGATGACCATTTAGAACACAGTTTCTTGATAAAGAGGCACTCATTTCGTGTTTGTGTGTATTGAATGTAGGTTCCAGTGGCTGTTCTTTCCCTGCTACTAGCAGGTAATAATTTTTTTTTTTGTTACCATTTATCCTTTTATCTGTTTTCTTTCTCTAGATTGTTGCTCCGATTTTCCTCTGGATAAAAGCCTGTTTGTGTTTCAATTATATTTGTATGGCATTTAAGTTCTGTTTTCTTTTCTAGCTATAAATGTGTGTCAGATCATCAGCTCAGATCTGAAATCACTTTTAAGATTGTCTCTACTGGTGCAGTGGTGCTTTTTTATTTTTAAGTTCTGAACGTTTTCACTTTCTTGGTTAATTATGGGGCCAAACTCCATTGTCTGGTGGAGTTAAACTGTCAAAACGCTTGATTTTCTCAATGGCTATTGGCATTCCCATGTTGTTAAAGAAACTCCGCCATCCAGCAAAAAAGCTAAAGCCTTTGCATTGGATCGGTAATTGGGAATGTGAAACTCCCAGATTACCCGAAGCAGAATGGTTTATTTATTCAAATAAAGGAATCATGTATATATGTACCTCTTAAGGAAGTATGGATATTTTTTCTAGAAAAAAGAAGTATGGATTAACTTTTAGTTCATTCTTAACATCATGATGTTGTTGCCGATGCTAAAGTAAGATAAAAGCACGTTGAGTATATAATTGTACAGATGCCTAGTATCCTGTAGGTCGCAATTTGTAGCTTACAGTATTGACTAGCTTCATAAGATTTTCTCCATGTAGTTCTGTGTAAGTAGCTTTATATAGTTGCTGTAGCTTACAGCTAAAATCATTTGATGGATGGTTTATCACAAGCAGTGAGAAATTAGTGGATAATTACCTCTTATGTGGCCCAGATATGAATCAAAAAAGGGAAATGTAACAGCATTTGATTATAGACTAACTTTTGCATTTAAAGGCTTTTTTTTTTCTTTTGAGCAATGGCTTTTAATAGTGTCTTTTTGGTCAAAAAGAGCGTTTTGAAATAAAGCAGTTGTCAAGGAGTTTGTTTCACATTGAGTAGCATACTGCTTAGTAAAGTGGGGTACATTACTTAGTGAAAGTGATTTTTCATTAGTAACTTGGCGTTGGGATGATCAAATTTTGGAGATTTAACCCAACTTTTTGAAAATTGGGGGATTTTGGGAACTGCAAAGGTGTGTTTGTACAGTTCTGTAGGGTCTCATGAACGCCAAAAGAAAATTATAGTGGTTTTCGGAAGTTCTGGGGGCTGCCAGGAGAAAAATGTTTAGTGGTTATTTGTGAGATGAGATGATGAATGGGAGCATCTTGCTCCAGAATGCAATTCAACGTTCAATTTGGCTTGGAGCTATGCAAAGCAAAAGCAAGTCTTTTGTGCACCGCAGAACATGCGGCCAGATGCTGGCTCCTATGTATTCAGGACAAGTTTTGAAACCCATTTACTGCAAGTGAGTAAAAGATAATTGTTGATTTTATTTATGGAAAATGAACCGTTCAAGCACCTCCATCCCACAAGAATGTTTAGATTAGTTCGACATTGTTTGCTGCAATATATGTGGAAAGGTATTATTAGATTGATGATGTTGGGTAATAGTGAGCATATGGCTCCCTGTCCCTGGGACGGGAAGTTCAAACTGCTTCCTTTACCAGGAACCACATATTGGTGGAATCTGCCTTTTTATGTGAAAGTTGATCAACTATAGGGACTTGCTTGTATTGACCTTGTGTTGGCATCCCAGTCAAGCTTATACACCTGTATTCGGCAAATGCTCTATGTTTGAAATTAGTACATAGGAAGTTGTCCTGTCGTGCAAAGGTCTTCCAACATCTGCCAAGTCCCTACCAGTCAGTTTTCTGTGTTTAGAGATCTAGGAAATTAATCTGAACAAACCTAAAGTTTCTCTCAAACTTGCAAAACCCGATATCTTGTTTTCTTGTGTGCCATGGTATCAACTGTATTATGTTGACTTGTATGTTTCTTCTGTGCTTAATTTTGACAATCCTGTTGAACTTCCAACTTTAATGCATTTCCTCATTTGTTTTCTTTTGTTATGAAGGTTTAAGGATTATATGTTGCCTGTTGTTTGTTTTCTTGCTACAGCGCTGCAGGCTCAGGCACATCTACAACTCCGGTTACCCCAACAACTTCAACTCCAACTACTACCATACCCTCAAACACGACCCCGTCTACCACCACACCAACAA
This sequence comes from Erythroxylum guanchezii, assembly GCA_025629825.1. Classification (NCBI taxonomy): domain Eukaryota; kingdom Viridiplantae; phylum Streptophyta; class Magnoliopsida; order Malpighiales; family Erythroxylaceae; genus Erythroxylum; species Erythroxylum guanchezii. Next base: position 13,381,151 of record JAOTAX010000007.1, read on the forward strand.
CAACAACTCCTTACAGTACAACTCCTTCAAATGGAGTTTTGGGAGGAATCGGGTCGGGTGTCAGTCCAACAGGAGCTGGAATCAACACAGACATGAGTTATGGTGGGGTGAGACTACATTATAATGGCTTGGTTTCTGTCTTCACAACCCTCTTGGCTCTAGGATTGCTGCGATTGTGGGGTTGAAAGGTTGGCCATGATAGTCGTTACAGTGGGGTACAGTGGCCACCACTGATGCTGGATATCAATGTTCGTATGTGGCTATGTATTTGCATTGCATGTGGATTCTCTTGTTTATCAGAGATATACTATCATAGCTTAAGTTCCATGTTTGTTTCTTCTCCAACCTGGTTGGCTAAAAGATGGCTTTGATATTGTGTTGCTGTTGATGGGACAACTTTCTAATGTGTACCATTTCCCTTTGTTTTGTAAATCTAGATTTAGATCTAGAGAGCAGTATTTATTAATGTACGAGAGTTATGTTCTCTCTCTCATGTTCTTTAGTTGTCCCCAACAAAATTCCGCTTCCTTGTGAAATTTGCAATAGGTCTACACACAAGTTCAAAAGTTTAATCGAGGTTTTGTTCTAAAATCAAAGTAGTCCATATATTAGTTTTTTTAATCTCTTTTTTTAATATGGGATACATGTGGGTATTATTAATACTCTCTTTTAAGTGCAATTGAGATTGGTTATTTAGATGAACAATTGGAAAATTAATAATTCAAATTAAATTTGTTATAATTTCATATAAAATTAACAATGAATTTATAAGTCTGCAAAAGAAAGAAAGTTAGATTACATATAAGTTCAAGTGAGTTTTTATTTTAAAACTAATTGGTTATAAATAGAGTAGTTTATTAGATTTATATATTAGTTCTTTTCTTTTTTCTTTTTTTAGTGCCTGTTTGGTTCAGCTTTTGAAAAGTGAATAAGTACTTTTTTTCACAGCAAAAGCTGTTTTTAAGAAAACTGAGCGTTTGGCTGTAAAATCCAAAAGCACTTTTTTCACAGAAATGGCTTTTTTGGAAGCTGAAATACAGCTTTTTTAGAAGCTCAAATTTGGAGCTTTTCAAAAAAGTACTTTTTCAGGTAGATTTTTCAGATTAATTAATGAGCCTATTTTTTAATTCTTTTTACCTTTACGTTTTATACATAATTCCCACAATACCCACAAACACATATTCACGTTTATTTTGAAATTTATATAATATTATTTGACTTTTTTATATGTTTTAATAATTATTTTTTATATTAGTTTTACTTATCTTATAATCCATATAAAAGATTTGGTTAAATATATTTTTATTTATGTTTTATATGATTTAAAATTATATAATAATTAATATATTGTACTTTACATATTGTTTAATATATTTTAAATAATATTTATATGCATAAATAAATTTTATTACAAAATAAAATATAATTAAAATTAAAAGTGCGTTTTATTTTTATGTTGCCAAACAGTCTATTGTATGAAGCTCTTTCAAAAAAGCTCTTTTTTAAATGACAGCCAAACAATCAACTGACTTCTTAGAAAAGCCCTTTTTAGAAAAGCTGTATTGACAAAAGCTCTACTAACAAAAGCTCTACTAACAAAAACTCATCCAAACAGACCCAGTCATTGTAATATGCGATCCCTTAAATGTCAAAATAAAGATGGTAATCAAGGAGTACATGTGATATTGTGAACATAAGGAGCTAACTGATATTCTTAATGTTGTTACATGTGATATTGTGAACACAAGGAGCTAACTGATATTCTCAATGTTGTTCCAAACTACAAGCATAACTCCTCTAAAGAAGATACTATGATCTAGTTGAGATACAAATATATGAAATTAACTAACTTCATATGTACTTCTCTATTTATAACGCCTCTTGAAGATGTTTCTTGGAGCAAAATTTGGGGTTTAAAGGCATCATTTATTCTTTGGATGACCATAAAATTTTTTTTTATAACTTTCAATAGAATCAAATGAACCCCTACCTTAATGTTTCTTGTACCTTTTGTTAATCTGCTCCTGAAAGTTTTGATCACCTGGTTGCATTGTCTTATGTCCCTACACTCACTATATGGAGGCATGTGCTTCACTGGTAGAATTTGCAATCTCGTTAAAACTCATAGGAATAAGAGATTAATTGGGTGCTAAGAGTTAAATATTACAACAAATTTAACTTGGCCATCTTTAAATTGTGCTTCAGTTGCTGCATATATAGGGTTTAGAAGGAAAGGATTAATAAAGTGTTTCAAAGCCAGAAAATTGACGCCCTTGTTTTGTGCAAACTTATTCGCAACTATATTTAAGGGGGATCATTGTTGCTAAGGAAGTCAATCTGAAATGCGATGGATGGTTTAAAACTACCTTAAACCTCCTTAAACTCTTAATTACTTGAGCCCTTCTATAATTTATTCAACATGGTATTGGTAGTTCTATTCTTCTACTGCAAATTGCTTTATTAAGTCATAAGGTAGCTATTGTCAGAGCTAGTTATCTTTATTCTCCAATTATCTGGTTTTGTCATTAATATCAATCTATTGTCTGTTTGTACTTAGTTAGCCCCTAGTTTTTTTTAATCTATATTGTATTTGTTTTGGATTTCTTATATCACTTATACGGTAGGCCCCTTTCTTTAATACTACTTCAAATTTTTAATTATTTTCTTAATTAAATTTAAAATATTTTATTTAATTTGAAAATAGTTTCCGTAAATATTAGAAAACAATTTTCTAATTAAGAAAAAGTTATTTCTAATTAGATTAGAAATATTTTCTAATTACGTTAATAGGATGTTATTTGGTTATATTAAATGGATCTATCTCTTTTATTTTGACTATAATTAGTGCTTAACTAGACAAATTAATATTTATTTTATTTTAGGAGATCAAAAGTGAAGATTGGATTGAATGAAATTGGAGCATTATTTTTCAAAATCATTAATTTGAAAAAAGTGGACAAATTGCTGTAATAAATAAGGTGAGATCATGTCTAATGCTAGATTCATCACCTCAAGAGTTTTAATTTAATTAGGAAACTTATTTTCAGCCTTGTTACTTAGGAATCTTGATTTTTTAAGATACGAATCTCTGCAACATAGATGGAGGCTAGGTTTTAGAGTAGGAAAAAGGAAGGAAAATGTGACATACACATTCTACATCATTCTTTAATTTTCTTGATGTTTTTTTTAATCTTTCATCTTTTCTTCTATTTTTGGTGTTATAACTATGCTATGAGTGACTAATTCTAAATATTCTAATTCAAGGAGAGTCGAAACTCTAATTGTAACCTTATAAGGTTTTGTTCTAAACCTATATTTTATTTTAATTCAAGTTTTTCTTATTTTGTGTTCTTTTATTTCATGAGTAATCAATATTAAATAATGTGATAAATTAATTTAATGTTGATTATTCTATAGTTATCCATGAATTCAGTGATTCATAATTGTCACGAAGGATTGGTATTGTTGGACCCCGAACATTTTCTTGGAGATATGATTTATTAAATTTCAATTAAATGAGGATTTGTGGTAAATTAGTCATGTGCTAAGAAAAAGACAGTTTAAAAATGT
>JAOTAX010000007.1:13386466-13398339 GCA_025629825.1 Erythroxylum guanchezii
TATATGCATAAATAAATTTTATTACAAAATAAAATATAATTAAAATTAAAAGTGCGTTTTATTTTTATGTTGCCAAAAAGTCTATTGTATGAAGCTCTTTCAAAAAAACTCTTTTTTAAATGACAACCAAACAATCAACTGACTTCTAAAAAAAGCTCTTTTTAGAAAAGTTCTATTGACAAAAGTTCTACTGGCAAAAGTTCATCCAAATAGACCCTTAATATAGGATATTTACATGCAAAATACTGTTCAATATTTGGGTTAAATACTTCAAATTTAAAATTGTTGAAGGTAAGCCGGTACATATATTACTTTTCTTTAGATAAAGCTAATAAGGAATGTTTCTGATTCATGGAAGGTTTACCAGAAACAAAGTGGGGATGGATGAAAAAATGTAAGTGAAAGAGTGAAGGGGACGGCTAATGTCTTTAATGGAGTATTTATTGCCGTGTCAACTTCTGGACATTCTGAGTGGACATGTAAAATAGTAACTTACCTAAATCAGTCCTGGAAAATCTCCGCAGTGGCCCTTCTCAGAGTTTGCCAGATCATGTACAACAAAAGTAGAGTGATGAATCAATGAAGTTTGACGAGCATGAGCATTATAGGATAGGAAAGGCCTCAGGGATGCTAGCACGGCTGCATCAGAATCTCCACGTGGTAACACATCACATCACATTCTGCTTTTCTTCCTCCAACCAACATGGGATCAGATGAGATTATTTATTTTCTTTCCTGCTCGCTCCCTCTTCCTCCTTCTCCTCTGCTCGTTCTTGCCGTCCAGCTGTTTCTGTCTGAAGGATGTATTTGTATTGTTCCCATTTTGCTATTTCGTCGACTTTTTTTTGTTAATGAGTCCCTCTGTCTTACTCTTGTTTTTCCTTTTTTCTTCTCTTCTGTTTGTGCTGTACTTGGCCTGAAAGATTCTACGTTTCAATTTTTTTTCATTTTAGTCCAATTTTTCTTTAGCTTTTGTTTAATTTTTAATTTATACCTCTTTATTTACATGTGAGATATGATGTATAAAATTTGAAAAAATACTTAAAATACCACGAACTCCGAAATCCTTAACTCGATAGCAATTTAAATTCCTAAAATCATTGCTACTTCTCACTCTAAAAACGAGATCCCCTGTTTTTATTAGGCTGTCTCAATTATGGGATTTTTAATTTTGTCCACATATTTATATGAATCTTACGTAAATATGTACATAAGATTTAATAAAATAAGGTTAGAACTGATTAACTGAAATATAGGATCGATTTCTCTCAGTCTAACAGCCTATTTGATACACTGTAATAAAATAGACAAGAAATAGAATAGTTATTCTTAAGAATAGAAAAGACGAGAGATAGAAAAAAACTAGTATTACTTTGTTTGATTTAAGGAATAGAATAGATAAAGAATTTCTATTCCAGTGTTTTGTTTGAAAATATAAATTTAAAATAAGAAAAGAATAAGTAACAAAAAGACCCAAATATCCTTATTATTATTATTATTATTAACTTTATTATTATTATTATCATCATCATTATTATTATTATTATTATTATTATTATTATCATTATTATTATTATTATTTATTAGTTATTTATTATTATTATTATTATTCGTATCAATTTAGCTATTCATTAATTACTTAAAGATATGTTGAGGTAGGGTTTGGATATTCTTCAAATTTGAAGAATAACTTTTACCCAAATTTAGTTATTACTGATTTTCTTTTTAACCAAATACATGTTTATGAATGAGTTAAGAATATATTAGGAATAGTTCCACCGTACCAAACATGCCGTATGTCTCTGTCATTACGCCATCATCGTACCATACTCGTATTGCATCGGATCCGTTACGACACCATTGTTGCATCGTCTTCGTCTCTTACATGTGGCTGTGAGTCTAATTAGGGAGGTTATGTATGATAAAGGAAATTGATGCGGTAAAAGAAATCTCTCAAATTTAGTCTTTTCATTCTTAACAAAGGATATTCCTTAAATTAAGTTTTTTTGCTTTTATTTTTTACTTACCTTATTTACAGCAATTAGCCTCTTATAATTTTGTTTTTCCCTTTTGTAGAATTGACTTACACTTGCTTATATAGGGATGACAACGAGGCGGATATGGGACGAGTATGCCATCCTCGTACCCGCCCCATAAACCTGCCCCCACCTTCATACTCACTCCATCCTTGTCGGGAATTTTTTTGATACCCCTATACTCGTACTCGTTGAGGGTTTGACCCCCATCGAGTACCCATTTACCCGCCTTTTTTTTTAAGATAAACTTATTTAATATGAATGTATATATATACATATATATATAACGAGTATATAAGTATGTATATATATATAATGGCAAAATTGTAATTACTATATAACGGGTAAACGGGTATGGGGATGGTATCCCTATACTCACCCCATACCTGACGGGTATTTTTGTTAACCCCCTATTTCCGTCCTACGAGTAAAAATTTGCTCCCCATATTCGCCTCTGTTCGGGTAATTTTATCAAGTACCCATCAAATTCGGGTATAATTTCCTTTCTCATCTTTGTCTTCTTATCCTATTTTGTCTTCTTTCTTTCTTCAAGGACCAAGCACCCACCACGGAGATTTGTAAACTAATTAAACAATTTATATCTGTGCGTTAAGATTAGTATCTAAAAATATATCATAATATAAGAATGTCAAAGTTATTTTGATTAATCTTATTATATATAATTTTTTTATATAATTTAATATTTTCATCATATCCGATTAGATACAAAGTATGAAATTGATATTTATTCTATTTGAGATCAATTATATTAGCTTTTTATTATAAATAATTGATTATATTAATAATATTTGTAAACTATTTACAAAGTATTATTCCACCTAAAATCAATAATAGTTAAGAACAATGAACATAATTACTTTATTAATAAGTCAATTATTTCCATATAATTTATTTTATATCTAATAATTATTGATTGAGTTATCTTTGATTATAATAAGTTACAAGTAGTATCATAGCATATTAGTCTCTATATGAAATGCTGCTCACAGACTCCTTTTCACGATTCTATCTTATCATACTGTTTACTTTTTAAAAAGTAGTTTATTTTTTTAAAGTAGTTTTGTTAAAGATATGATGATTGTATTTTAAAGTTCCTTTCTTTTTTAAAATTTTACAAATATACAAGTAATTTTTTAAACGAATCTCTCATATGAAATCCGTTTAGTAAACTTATTATCTAATAAGTACTCACCTATTTGTTTAAATATTTTCATATTTTAGTTTATAAGATTGACTATTTCTTTTATAAGAAAAAATATAGTACTTACTAGTCCTTTTTTACGCTTTATTAATGTTCAGTTTTAATAAAATAATAAATAGAAACAACTTAAGTATAATATATAAATACAATATAATCTCATAATTATAATCTTATTATAATTTTATTTAAAATGTACATTTATTTTATAAATTTTATCATCTAGATGTTATAAAATAAAGACTACAACTAATCAATTGATTGACTATAAGAAGAAACCATTAATGCGTCAGTAATTGAGGAATGCAGACCAACTCTCTTAAGGCATGGAAAATGTAGAAATCAGATGTTAAAGTAGAACGTTTCAGGGTGCCTAATGGCTATAGCAGCAGCAATGCAGAAGGACTCAAACTTCTGGAGAAAAATTAACATTTACAGAGAACTAGGCTTCACACTTTACGGTCCAATTTTGCCTAGCCTTTGCAACAAACTCTTCTTCCCTATTTCCTCGTGAAGCTCACCATCTTTGCGCCGCTCAATTAGGCTTTCGTCTTGAAGGAAAATCATAACTTAAAAAGCACGAATATGATAAAATGGAGCTGTGTTTATGCATGGACACTCACAAAAAATGTATATATATGTTATATATTTTTTTAGAGGGGCTTATAAAATATAAAATATATATGAATTATTAAAATATTGAAAGTCTTGAAACACATCAATCAATATATATTATATTATAAATTTTAAATTTTTCTTAATTATATATATATATATATATGTCCGTGTCCACCAAATTTTAAAAGATATGTCTCAGTATCCGTGTCCATGTCCATATCATATTGCGTGTCATGTATTCGTGTCCGTATCTATATTCGTATCCGTGTTTCGTAGATCATAACTCCTAATACTACCCATCTATTATTATTGGTTGCTTCCTTTTTTTTTTGTTTTGGATGTTTTCAGGTAACTAGGCACCATTAGCTTATTTTATTGTCTCGCGGGAAAGAAGAAAGAAGGTCAAATAGTACAGTACACATTTGGAGCGTAGGAGTGTACATGGACAATCAGAATGGATGTTGGCGGGCACGTTATGTACGATTTAGTTCACACATGTTTCGTGGGCGCAGGGGTGGCTGTTTGCGACTCTGTCACCCCTGTCCTGTGCCCCTGTCGTGTGCCCTATCCAGCTCATTTATTCGTAAGATAATTATTCCTGATTTTTAGAATCCGAAACAGAAATTTTGATCTCGTTTGGTGACGGGACAATTAAAGATTGAAGAGACGGCTTATCATGTTATTTTTGTAAAAATTTTAAAAATTTTAATATTATTTTTAAATATTTAAATAAATTATTTTAAATAAATTACACGAGACAACTTCGAGGAGAAGTTTCAAGCTCCAGCGCCATATTCTGAAAACTGAAAACCAACAGTTTCTTTTCATTTTGGCTCGTCTTTCCTTAAAGACCAAGGGACCAAATGAACGAAGAAATTAAAATCGGAAACCACCAAGTCCCACATCAAGCTCACACTTTGATGATGACCCAACTGGTGTTGTGAAAAACCCAAGAACTCTCTGTGCATTCTCTCCATTTTTGTTTCTGTTTCTCTCTTCTTCTGCATGCCAACTATCAAATGCTTTTTCTGCCTAAAGTGGCTGTCATGACATTGTCTTATTGTTGTTTTGCGGAACTAGGATTCTCTCAGTCAAGTGAAGCTTTTTCAATATGCAGGTGAAACGTTGTGAGATATGTGGTGGTGTTGGTAATCAAAAGTTGATAGTGACTTGCTCAGCATGTAGAAGAACCCGTGAACATGTGTAAGATGCTATATCTATGTTTCTTAGCCTGCCTTCTCGTTTCCACCTGCCTGCCTATTTTTCCCCATGAGTATCTATGTGCAATACTTGGCGTGGTTTGTCATCTTTGTACATAAATTCCATCATTTTGGATTTACTTTTTGCTTGATTGACTTGTTCTCATCTTTTGTGGATATTAACTTGGATAGACGTCTATAGGTTGAAATGGTTGTGGTTAGGTTTGATTTATAAGGCTCATGGTTCAAATTATTGCTTGTTTTACTACTCCTATAAAATCGGTGGTCCAACGTTTTTCTTTTTTCATTTTGTGTTAACATGCATCTGTTCTCAGTTAATTGTTCTGTTTTGTAGTGTGATGAAACATGCGGATTGTTTCTAAGTTTGCCCATTTTGCTTACTTCTCAGTTATTGCATGCGGAAATTAACATTGACAATCCCAGACGCATGGATTTGCGATAAATGCACATCAGGCGATGAATGCACATCTAACAATAACATTTCTTTACTGGAGCATGGTGGGAAAGAAGGGTTGAGGAATTCCTACAATGTATTCGAGAACAATATGGATAAAGGCATTAGAAAGGGCTTTGATGATTCGATTGGAAGCAATCGCTCTAGAAAGCCAAAGACTGGCAAGGTGAAGTTTCTTAATATTGAAGAAGTCATGAGACTGAATTCAGAAGCCACAAAAAGACAATCACCATTAAAGACTAATTTTGGATACAAACATGGTTCTTCAAATCTCACTTCAAGGTACCCCCATCCAAAGCCAAAGGCTAGAATTGTACCTGCACATCTAACAAAGCCTGCAAGTGGAACATCACAATTGACTAGTATAACCACTCCACCGGCGCTGCAAATGATTAAAGGTAATATTGTAAGCTGTCTTTTGTGTTCAATGTCCACATGCAAAAGGTTGATGAATATAAAATCTTGGAATGTCATTGCATTTCTACGATAGCAAACATTTTGTTCTTGATTCTATTGAGCATAATGATGGTGAGATTCTAGGATAAGAAACTATCTAAAATTGGAGATGAAAACCAACGTACAAAGTCTATTAATGTGAATAGAGAAATTGCCAATGTTTCATTTAAGAAACTACCATCTAAAGTAGTTGACTTGAAATTAAATCATCTATAACAAATTGTTGGTTTGCATGCCCATTTATTCCACGCTCTACCTGACAAAGTTTATGTTATATTTCCATTCTGTTTTTTTGTCTGTGCCTGCATGATAAACATGACTCGATTGAAGTTTGTCTAACTTGGTGTTTTGACATTCAATTTGTAATATTCCTCTTCCCAGGGGGTTAGGGTGGGGGAAGAAGGAGTGGAAGTGAATATCCAAATTCTAGGCATTCAAATTAAGTCTATAGGTCATATTTGATATTTCTTTTTCGATGCCTAACTTGTCTGCTAAAACTGTAGTATTCTGTGAGGGATGAGAAACAATCACGTGTTCCATTCATTTAAGGAAATGTTATGTTAGGACCAATGTGGTTGAGGATAATTCAAGAAGGGGGAAGAATAACAGAGACATAAATAAGGTTATGATATGGAGAGTATACTCGAGGAGAAAGAAAGAGGGGACAGAGAGGAGTGAATTAGTTAGTTAGTTAGTGTCTGAGTTGGCACAAGGGCTGGGTTGTAATAGAATGGCCTCAGTGGGTAGTTTTGAGGCAAAGAGGGAGAGGGGAGAGGGGATTGGAAAGTAAGAAGAGAGATATTGTACACAAAAAGAATTTCCTTCTTTCTAGGAGCATTTTAGCTCTAGAAAGGGTGTCCTGTGGAATAACCCTTGTAATAGCAGTAGAGTGCCTTTTATCTATTCAATAACATACACTTTCTCTAGTTTATAAAGCTAGAGTTCTATCATGTTCTGATGAACTGTATTTTGTTTATATAAGCACATATGGGTATTTGACAATTTTCACTCATTAATCTCAACGCCTTGTGCTACAGTAAGATCGTCTCCTATCACTCCTGCAGAGGAACACAGAAGCAAGAAACAACAAAGAACCGACCCAATTATAGCTAAAGGTGTCAACATATATGAACTTAATATACCTTCAAAAAAAGTTGAAAGTTGCAATGCCGATGCCAAGAAAGCTACAAAAAAAACATCACAGACATATTCCGAGTTAGTACATGGTACAAAAAAAACATCACAGACATATTCCGAGTTAGTACATGGTACCATGATCATTGATATAGTTGATGGAATTTCTTTGATATTTTACTCAAAATAGTCAAGTTCTATGTTATGGCTGCACCCTTAGTAATTGGGTGAAGTCTCAGTGACTTTTAGAAACTTGTCATGTTAGAATATTAAGCAACTTGTATGTATTAGTTTAATATATTATGGTTGACGTAAGTTAATATTTCGGTAGAACTTGTTAGTTGAAGCTCAAATCTAGGTAGTAATTGTTATTATTTTTTTCTACTAAGGGGTGTAGTCATCATATGATGTGAATTTTCTTTTCTTCTGATAATTTTGGTACATCCTTCTGGTCATTTTTGTATAATTTGAGGTTAATCAACTTATTTTACTTGCATTCTTCCCCTAAATTAAGTTTTTAAATTGTGATAGATACTCCAAAGGTACAACCAAGAGGAAACTGTTGGTCTTGTAAATGGGATGAGAAAATTGAAGCTAATGCCTTCTTATTTGCTTTTAGTGAATACTGATTTTGGTATTTTGATGAGTATTTGCAAAATATAATTGTAGTTTTCAATGAATGCATTACTTTTGTGATAATTGGCCAGAAAAAACTGCCGGTCTAGCTTCTACTGGGAATTCTCGTATCAAGAAGCTAAACATCACTGTATCTGCTAAGGAAGGTGAAACTGCATATACATGCATAGACATGGGAATGGAGAAAGAATTGGCGATTTCTACCCCAAATTTTAGTTCAGGCAAGGCATTTTTTTAGTCTACCTATCTGAGAGTTGATATTTTGGATACTATAGATGAGTAAATTGATGTTTTTGGAGCTTTGAAAGGAAGAATTTATATGTTTTTTTTCAGTCTTCCTTTGCACTGTAGTAGTAAAATGAAGTTGGTTGCTAAAAATAACAATTTGATATAATTCCTAATTTGGATCTTCACTAGCAATAATTTGATTTGATGACTAATTAGTCAACCTATTATTCCCTCTTTTGCTTCTTGTATACAGCTAGTAGCTCAAGCACCATTGCCGATGCAAAGCACCTGGATGTTAATCAAGGAGATCTTCTGTCTATTTTGCCCAAGTTACATGTTTATCGTCCTTGGTTTCCTGCTTTGCATGCTACTTGGAAGTGCGTAACTTGAATCCTGATTACAGTAGTCTTCGAAAGAAAGAGATATTATTACTGGGAGACCCTATACTTTTTCTACTTTGACTTTATAAATTCCAGTGGTTCTCCAAGTATTAGTTGGCATCTGTTGTTTGGTATCTAGAATGGAAAAGTTGTAGTTATGGAATTAGAGTTTCTCTTAAGCACAAGTTTTACTCCTATTTATCTTCATCATGAAAATTGACAATCAATACTTTTAAGTCCTTAAAATGTTTTTACTCCTATTTATCTTCGTCATGAAACGTAATCAATAATTTTAAGTACTTTAAATGTGACCATTAGTGATCCTTCTTTGTACTTAGTTTTTACTCCTATTTATCTTCATCATGAAAATTAACAATCAATAATTTTAAATCCTTTAAATGTGACCATTAGTGATCCTCCTTTGTACTTGATTTTCACTTCATGAGTAGTCAATCTCTTTGTTAACCATATGATGATTTAGCTAGAGGGTGAGCTTTGAAGCAATTGGTAAAGTTGCTCCTTTGTGACCATAAAATCACAGGTTTAAGTCACAGAAACAACTTCTTTGTAAAAATATAAAGGGAATGTTGCGTATATTATGACTCTCTCCAGACCCCTGCAAAGCGGGGAGCTTTGTGTACTGAATACGTTGAATTTATGATGATTTAGTTTCTTAGACTACAAGCTCATAATTTGTGATTCGAAAATAAAATGCTTCCAAATCCTCTCAGTCCTCTTTGTAGCTACAATTTGGACCAAAGCGCTTTTAAGGTTTTCTTTTAATGTTATTTTCTCCGTCTATCTTCCGTCAGTCCTATGAGGCCAGGAGCCATGCTGCCATGTCTAGGAAGCTCCTTTTGTTGGCCAAAAAATGAAGCATATTACGCTTATCAAGCAATACTTTAATTGTTTTAGTCAATATATAATTTCCGTCACCTATTATGCTTCCTTTCCTGTAGGGGAGGCTTCAAGTTCTATCCTGATGGCCAATTTTATTGTGGATTTAAAGCTCAGCCTTCATCCAGAGTACACAGGAAGGCTTACAATTTTTCACTTAAGATGCCTGAAGTCCTTCAGGTTCAGTTGGTGCCTCAACAGCCTGTTTTGACACATCTATTCCATTGTGATTATCCGGAACTTCATGACATCGCACTCTATTTTTCCTCTTCTTCATCCATTGAGAGGTATATCAGTTTTTAGCATCATTATATATTCATTGTGTTTTAATTTTTGAAGTTTTTGGAGATTTGTTGTTAACTTTGATATACACTCTGGAACTCATATTAGATCTGAAGAGACCCTGTTTGAGCTTATGAAAATGAAGAACTCGGTGATGATAAGCTGTATTGATGATGTGGAGTTGCTAATTTTTACATCTAACCAGTTGCATTTCGACTCACAGAGTGAGCTTTCTTTCCTTATATAGTTTTCCTGGTCCTCTATGAAACAGGCTTCCCAGAGGCTTCTTATTTGATGTCTCTAAATTTTTTTTTTTTTTTATAAATGATGGCTCCTTTAGATATTGTCCTCATCGTTCAGTTTAATTCTGGCATTGATGGATGACCTAATTGTCATAATCCATGTGCTCATTAGTTCATTGTAATCTGAGAAGCTGGAGTAAAGAAAGACTTTGGCAGTAGTGTGTTAAGAGAGAAGAGAGAAACGTACAATCAAAAGGAAAATTAAGAGAGGTTCTGAGAGTGTATCATTTGTATAAGGAACATAAGGTGGAGAAGAGAAGGCTGCAATCATCAAATCCTTGGATATAAATACCCGTTTCCTAATTTGACTTTCCCCTTGGTTGTATCCTCATACATCTTATCTCTGTATGCACGACCTTGATTTTTTAATATGGTGCACTAAGAACTTCAGAACTCATGATACCGATTTGGATAGTAATAAACACCTCAGTTTTACTTACTTTGAAAAGGCGCAGACATATAAATTGCATGTATAAGCAAGGAAGAGAAACATTGCTTTCTAAGTAGCTGTCGTAGTTGGTAAAACCCCCCTTCCAAAGCACACACACACACACTCACGATAAATGATGGGAAAGAAAAGGACTTTGCTTCTTAACCTGCTGCTGGAGTCTTGTGGCAGTCCTTATAACGTTATGTGTAGCAGAATATGCAAACCATGTGAGTATATTTTTCTGAACATCTTCCTTAATCTGATGCAAAGTCTTCTTCTTACAGCTATTATGGCAAGGTCAAGCTTGAAACATTTCTTATGGGGAGTCTTCCGTCACGCAAAAGGTCACCGATTACCTTGCAAGATGCTTGAAGAACAATTTTCAATACTTTCTTCTGTCAGATACAAAGAGTCTGAAGGTGCACACACAGATTGCCGCGAGTATGAAGATATGAAACTTGACGTGGAAGGTAGAAAGCCTATTGGGAGAGTTGATGTAGTTGTTCCCAAACACCATGAAGGCAAGTCTGGAGCGCCTGAAAAAGTATCTGTTGATAAGTTGGAGACTTTACGCAGCATTGCATCAAATGCTCTAAGGGAAATGGACTCTGAGATTCAAAAGTTGCGGCAAGTGTCGTATAATACTGATAAAAGGATCTCCTATATACCTCCAGAAGTTGTTCGGAGGATTAACCCCACCTTGCCTTCTGCTGATCATTTACAAAATTCACTTGGTACACTTTCTGAAGCTACGGAGAAAGCTGATATCCCCCCAGGTTTTGAGGACAAGCCGAGGGCAATGTTCAGACACTGAATATTTTGGACATTCTGGGTTTAGTTACTTTTTTCCAGTAGGATTCGACAATCTAGACATTAGTCATAGAATTCTGGAGTTACTTTCTTTTGGTGTACAGGTAAAGACTTGAAAAGAATTGAAGAAAGATGTATCCAGATAAGAGTGCAAAGGCCGTACACTTAGTGTCTAGTGTTTGCTTAGAGCTCTGATGATTTGGGATTTGCTTGTAAAGCAACAGACCTTAACTGCTAATTCATCTCCTTACCAACTACATTAACTCCTCCTCTTCTATCGGATACAGTTTTGTGTGACATCAAATTAATTTCCCCGCACAGCCAAGTGAAGTGATACATTACACGATCAGTGTTATATAAACCTTTTCGCTTCTAAATTTCTCATTTTGTGGTTTCTTTCATCATATTGATGGCAAGAACGTTGCCAGAAAGTTAAAAGTCAAAATTTTGAGTATGCTTATGCTCAAGGGCTCTTCTGATCTTGCAATTAATGTTCATAAATTCCATAATTGCTTAAGCTTACTGTTACGAATACTGGATCGTACTAGCCCCGAACCAAAACTGGTATGGAATATTGGGTTTTGATATCAGATTTAAATACCGGTCAGTACTAGAAATTTTAAAAAATTGGAAAAAAAAATTTGCAAAATTTTCAAAATCTCCCTTCCTTCCTCCTACCTCTCATTTCTCTCCTTTTTTTTTTCAAAGTTTTTAAAATAATAATAAATATTTTTATTACTAATAATAATTATAAATTAAATAAAACTTAAA
>JAOTAX010000007.1:13401845-13413721 GCA_025629825.1 Erythroxylum guanchezii
TTTTGCAGTTAATGGACTTTGCTCAAGGAAAGATTGTTTTAGCATTGGAAGGAGGGTACAATCTTGACTCCATAGCAAATTCATTCCTTGGATGCATGAAAGTATTACTCGAGGATAAGCCTATTTCCGGATCTTCAGAAGCATATCCATTTGAATCCTCGTGGCGTGTGATACAAGCGGTAAACAGACATGGTTTTAATAGCTTAGCTAGGGGCTGGATCTCTCTGTATTGTTTCTGCTATTGTTTAAGAAGTATAATAATGGTATTTGCTTTCTCAACAAGTTACATGGAATCTGTTCTCCAGGTTCGCAAGGAATTAAGTGCTTACTGGCCAATACTTGCGGATGAATTACCAACAAAATTAACCATGCAAAAAGCCTTACCTCCGGTAAATAAGACAGCAACAATTATTTCTTTGGTGCCATTCTACTTCTGCCCATATTGAATTTCTAATAAAAAGAAATAAATCTTTATGCCCATGGTTGCATTGACATCTATTATTTTTGCATCATGTTTAAACGTCTCGATGAGTTGATTGCAAGCAAACATGAAAATTTAGTTTTCTTTTACCAATAAAAGAGTATAACTAATTCCTTATTCATGTTTATTAATCTTCTATGACCTAGAAAAGAGTACCGTGATTAATCTTTACAAGGAGAAGTTGTAAAAAAGTTGGAACTGCTTGCTAATAACTTAATGGCATGAATTAACCCATTATTTGTAGTTCAAATGGAGAAAGGGGTTTCAGAGGCTTCAATTATTTCTTGTACGTACACTCCTTGAATACACCATGCTAAGATGGAAATTTTGTTCCAGCAACTGCTGATTTCAAGTTCCGATTCTGAAGGCGAGGACAAAACACACAATATTGTGTCAGAAAACCTTTCGGCAGCTGTTCAAGAGGTTATGGAACCACTTCTGAAGCTTAAACTTGAAGACACTCAAGGTAAAGAAAAATAACAGAACTCCTGAAATCTCAAAGTCCTTAATTTTGTTCTGTTTCCTGCACCACAAACTGAAGTCCAACTCAGTATTGTTTTAGGTAGTGTTGTAGTGAGCAAATGAGAGAGATGGGAATGTGTTGATGGAACGGAGACCTCCAATGTTCCTCAGTGGAATTTCTTCATATGAGTTGACAATAGATCTGCAGAGTCTTCGGTGATCGTTAGTTTAAGTGTTCCTATAAATTAGTGTAGGAAGGAGCTCCGGCGTAGACATTCCTATGCTAAAGTCAGTCTCCGATTTGTTTTTGAGGGAAAAAGAGAAGATTAAAGATGTGTTCATTTATTTGGTAAAAGAGATTTTCTTAGGATAGGTGGCGGTTAGAGGTAATGAAACAAATTTACATAGTTTAGGTCTTAGAGACATGTCCACGCGTATGAGAGGCGTCATGTGTTAGGGATAAAATAAAGGGAGGAAGCGTATGGCAGAAGATTAATCAGAAAATGGGCTGCCGTTAGAGGTTCAAGACGTGGACTGTCAGTAGACCCAGGAAAGGGGCCATCTGACGTTCATGAGGCAGGCTGGATAATTAGTGTATAGGCTTTAAGGTACGAATTAACTGTTAAAATTTTTCACAAACATTCAAATAAACATGTAAACCTTTGACGTTTATAGTTGACTCTTTACGTTAATGTTCGTTCACAAAAAATCTCGTTGCTTAAAAACGGAAACAGATATTGAATCGGTTAAAGAAAAGGTTTAAAGTAAAAGTTTAATTGGTATTAAATTGTTATAAAATTAATATACAATAAATAAGAAGTAAAAATTATAAGAATAAGTAAAAATATAGTATAAAATAAAATATCTTATTAAAATAAAAATATACTAATAATGTCTATTCATATATAATAGATTAATAATAAACTTAATAATTTAAACTAAGATTGAATTTAACATAAATTTTAAAATAATAATAATAACAATAATAATAATAATAATAGTATTTCAATATTATAATTTATTTTAAAACTTATAAAAGTTGAAACATATTATTAAAAAATAAAAAAAAAGACTAGTATATTCTAATTGCCTTTTTAATGTCCTTCAAATATAATTATTTTATATGTTAAATATTATTTTAACATATTTTTAATTATTTTAAGTAAAATTACTTATATATATTAACTAATAATTTAATTTATTAAACAAATTTATGATAAAAATAATAATTGGATTCTAACAATAATATAATTTAAAAAATTTCAATTAAAATATAAGGAGATAAATAAAAATTTTAAATTTTCACAAATGTAATTTATTAATGAGTACGAATAAAATAGTATTTCGTTTTAAAAATAAAAATTTAAAATAAAAATTTAGATTGTATGAAAGGGTTGAAAAAAAATTTTATTGAAAATTTAAGAAATTTACGAGTCTACCCTTTTAAATCTTAACTTTCTTTATAATGCATTATACTAAAACTCAAAGTTAAACGATTTACAACTACACCCAGACTAACCCAATCCGTATTTGAGTAGGAAAGCGTCGTCTTTGGTGCGTATGTTACTCTACCTTGCTTCTAATCTCAATTCATTTTAGTGGGTTTTGGAATTTCGATCTCATCTCAAATGCGTTTCAATTAATTCTCCAAATGGTTGCGCTGATCTCCCCCTTTTCGAATTTTTGGGATCTCTTTTGTGGTGCCAACCGCATTCTGTATACCCATTTGACCAAAACAAGCTTTCTTTGATTCTCCAAGTTCTTTCTGTGAATTGAGAAGGGTTATACTCTTTTATTTCTTGCCAGGACTGATTATTTTAGGGAACCAGTTCTTCCTATATCTTTCTGGTTCAGTCTGATTTTGTTGAGGCTGGGCGTCGTTGTGTGGATCCATGAGTTTGGTTGACCTTAGCTAGGAGATACCTGCAAAACAGTGGAAGACACATCGGGGGTTGATTGCCGGTAGGCCCCTCCGATGCTTAAGTCAGTTCTTTCGTGGTAGGATTTTAGGCTGTGAATAGAAAATGTTAGGGTTCTAGAGTCGTACCTGCGTTGTGAGAAGATAGTCAACTTATATAGTGAATATCTGCCGGATTTAGGTCATCATCCAAGAATGGGCCGACCGACCCACAGGCCGTTCTATGCCTGGGCCTGGGCCTAGCACGACCGACCCAACCATAAGCCCCCCTACTCCTCGAGTCCGATCAAGGAGAAGGATCGATGGAGTATACAAGGCTTGTGCGGCTCGTCTGCATGACTGCTCGTGATAGGCCCAACCGATCGGACATCGACGTCTACTCAGAGTGCTGGGTTTAATCGTCGCTTACGACACGTGTCCTCTGACAGGTTTTCAAAATTTGAGATGGTCGCGTCCTTTCAACTGTTGCACCTTTCCGGGTCCTGTCCTTTCAACTACTGCGCCGCTCTGGGTATCTGATAACCCTAAATCGCACGGCTCAGATTTTGCCACGCTTCTGACTTCGATTGCTGCGCTCGTTCAGTTGATCTTGGTGATAACTGCTCGGAGTCGATAGACTTCCTTCACTCTCATTTTTTGCGTATTCGATTCTCCAACCTACGTTCTCTCTATTCTCCATCTCTTTGCTTGCAGTCACCGGAATTTCCTTTTCACCGCCGTCTACATTCCCAACTTTAGCCACCAAATTAGGTACGTCCTCTCTTCTTTTCTCGTCCTGTAAGTTTTCTTTTCTGTAACCATGTCGTCAACTAGCCCTAGAGGTGAACTTAGACTTAGGGATGAAGCCACCTCCTCCTCTCCTTTTTCATTGTCTCCTCGCCAGCCTTCACCGCGAACATCTACGGGGCTCAACGAAGTAGGTACGGTCCAGAAGGAGCTCTATCGAGAACTGGCCGTCGAAAGTGCTTTACAAATTGTTGGGCCGCTGGAGATAGCGGTGGAAATGGTGGAGGTGCCGTAGGCCGGTGGGAATGAAGCACCGGAGACAGAGGGAAATGAAGAAGTCGAGGTGAGTGACCGGAAAGATGGGCAAGTCGTTGAAAAGCCACCAAGCGACCAATCGACGATGACCGAAAGGGAATTGAGCCGATCGATCATTAAAAATAATATCCCTCCGTCTTGGGGACCTAGGTTGGCCAGTAAGAACGAACGGATTTATAGCAATATGGGAGGCTATTTTGCTGTTTCAGATAGCTTTTTCTCTGTTGATGGTATGAAGCTTCCGTATGCCCCTATCATCGATGAGGTATGCTACGCCTACCAATTAAGGCCAAGCCAGATTCCCCCGAACGGTTGGAGGTTCATTAATGGTCTGGCTCTGCTGTACCATCATTTTGGGTGTCCCCCATTGGTCGGTATTCTGCGTCATTTTTTGAGAATGAATCAAAGCTCAAGCATTGGGGCTGGGATCCCTCATTTCCAATATAGAGACGCAATATGTCGTCCGGCTGGAACAGCTTCGGTAATCAAGGCTTGGAAGACGAAGTACTTTTTTGTGAGGCCCCCAGAATCTACCTATGAATTCAGGCCATGGAGATATCCCTTGACCGAGCAATGGAATGACACTTTCGATTTGCCCCTTACTGGAAAGAAATGGGAAGTGATCGGCCAAATTAAGGCGCTTAGTCGGTATGCTTTCGACCGTCTTATTTTGGGGTATCGTAGAGGGGCAGCGGCCGATGCCTTTTTAATTGATTCACTGCCTCGAATTAACGAGCTAGAGGAGGAGACTGCCCCTTCTAGTCAACTCCTTGTAATTTAACTGCTTGCTGCATTCATGAGTATTAGTTTCGATTTCTGACCCGCTTCTATAATTGTGCAGCCATGGTGAAACTCAAGAATCTCGCCTCGTCTTCCAGTTCCTCTAAATCCAAAGGCCAGCGCAAAGTTGCTAAACCTTCCTTGAAGATGAAGGAGCGAAGCAAAAAGGTGAAGGTTAGCACGAATATCGCTCAGTCGACTGTACCTGAGCAGTCTACAACGTCCGCCCAGCCGACAGCTCCTGAGCAGTCTGCAATGCTCGCTCAGCCGACTGTGCTTGAACAGCCTACAGCACTGCTGACCCAGTCGGCAGGTGAAGACCGAGCGGTTATGGAGGAAGAGGTGGAACGACCACTTAAGAGAAAGAAGAGCGCTCGGAATCTTGAACGATCGTCCTGCTGGTTGGACAAAGGTAAGGAGAAGGAGCGAGTGCCCAGCTCTGAAAAGTGGGTGTCCACGATCAGTCTAAATAAGACTGCATCGCTGAGGGACATCAATGTTGCTCTTTACGTTGCCCAGAAGGTTGTTCCTCCTGCGGACGCAGAGTTTTTGGATTCGTTGGATGACAAGGAGATGATGGCTAGTCTCGTCCATGGCTGCGTAAGGGTAACGTTCACCCCCCATTCTCTCTGTCTTTTTTTTTTTTAACAAAGTTTTTCATCACAGAATCTGGCGTTAGCCTTTAAAATGTATCAACGTATTGATCGGTTCGACCGAGTCACCCGATTGATGGACCAAGAGATTAAAAATCTTCGTAGCCAGGTCAACATTTTGAGAGCTCAACTTTCAGAGGTGGACGAGGAGAAGAACGTTTTGAGAGCTCAACTTGCTTTGATGGAGGAGGAGAAGAGCGTTTTGAGAGCTCAACTTGTTTCGATGGAGGAGGAGAAGAGCCGAGTGGTTGCGTCCAGGGATGAGCTGGAAAAAGAGTGCCGAGCATTGCAGCTCAATAACGAGGGCATGAAGGAGGAAATTCTCCATGCCAACGCTAAGGCACAAATGGAACAAGAGCTCCGTTTGAAAATCCTCCGTGACTGTCAAGAAGTGGCGTTGCAGAGTGCAAGGGCTGAGAGAAAACTGCTTGAGCTACAAAGCTCTATCAAAGAGCAAAGGATTGAGGCAATCAAGCGATGGAAAGAGCGATATTTAAATGACGAATGCAAAGAATTTGCTTGCGATTTGGCTCTTTCCATCCTGAGAAATTGTCATAGCGTTTTTGTCTCTGATGGGTCGGATGGCCCTTCATTCGAGGATTTTGCCGAGCCCATGCTTCCCTCTGAGCTCGGCCTTTCGCTCAAGGAGGTAAAGGAGATAGTTGAGAAAGACGAAGAGATCGTACCGGATGAGCTGCTGGACCTTAGTTCAGATGAGGGAGAGGAGCGAGCTCATAGGGGTGTCTCTCCGGCTGTTCCTACAGACCCTGACCTTGTCTCGGTTGCTTTGCCGACCTCTGAAGCTACTCCTCCAGCCGATCTAACTGTTGGTACTTCTCTTCCTACCGAAGGGCCAACGTAGCGTATGTAATAGGACCTTCAAAGCTCATCTGGTCGGGCTTGTGACCAGAACAAACATTTAAAGAGATAAAACCTTTCTTATTTTTGTCCTCCGCTGTCTTCTTTATTCGGGGAATTAAGATTTGATTGTCTTCTGAAATTATAGGCAGGGAACGAGTGCATTCGATTCATATCGATCGGTATTGAGGTTCGAGAGGATCGTGGCTGAATGATCCTGAGACTGAACGATGCTGAGGTCAAGCGATCCAAAATTGTTTTCTTGGTATCGCTTGGTTCCAAGATCCGATCTTGGCCGAACGATGTTGAGGCAGAGCGATCCAAGATTGTTTTCTTGGAATCGCCTGGCTCCAAGATTCGGTCTTGGCAACCTGGCCGAGCGATGTTGAGGCCGAGTGATCCAAGATTGTTTTCTTGGAATCGCCTGGTTCCAAGATCCGATCTTGACAACCTGGCCGAGCGATGATGAGATCGAGCGATCCAAGATTTTCTTTTCCAAAGAACAACTTGATGTATTGTTGGTGTGAGTGTGATGTCCTGAACTTATTACAAGTTCTTTAACACGTCACATCTTTTGATGTACTCTCTTTCTCTCTCTATGAAGAGACTAGAAATCACTGGAGGGTTCTTGTTCGTGTTTCTTTGATATTCTCGGTTAGGTTATACATGACAGATCTAAGTGAATATGGAGCAACAGATCTAAGTGACAGAGAGAGGTGGTTACGGTTCTGTGAGTATGGAGCGATCCAATGGTAAAGATTTCAAAGGCTTGCTTGATACGTCCTCCTCTGGTTTGGGCTCAATCTCTCTCTTCAAGTCCTTAACTGTTTATATATATATATATATATTGTGATTAGGTTTTCTGGAGAAAATTCGGGTGATAGGTGAACATGGGTTTGAGAATCTTAGGATTTTATGTTTTTGGTTTTTGGGTGAAATTTCTTTGTTTGTGGAACATATGAAGATGCAATTTTCGTAGTTAGGTGGGTACGAAGAACTTTTAACACTCAAGAATGGTTTGCTTGTGTTTGATTTGGTGAAATGAAGATCTTGCAGCTTTAGCATGTAGAGTGTAGCTGATGTTGGATCAGTGCCTTTGAGCTTATACAGCTTACATCCCACATGACCTGGATTCACATTACCTCGAAGTACAATGCTCCGAGTAAAGAAGTAAACTTGGAAGTTATATTTTTGTCAGCCTTGAGGTGTATAGGCTTTGATAATAAGAGATGTAATTTCCCAGTGGTTGAGGGTCGAAGAATCAAGCATTTTGGGACGGTGAATCAAAAACAAAAGAGAGGGGAAGTTTGGGTTTTTAGATTTCAAGCATTGCATCACAGTTTTATGGTTCAAAAATCATTAAATGGGTCAAATCCTGTTTGTAGTGGAATGGCTCTTAATTTGAGTATCTTGGATGGTTTTTGGTCTAACACAATGTTTTAGTTTTAATTGTAAATGATATACTTAGTAGTTGGTACTATCAACTTATTAGATACTAGCAGATCTAGACACTATTAGGTATGTTCTTTAGTTATATTTTTTTATTCTTTTTTATTTTTTAATGTATTTATTATAATTATATTTACATAATAATTTAGTGTGTTAGTTTTATTTATTTGCTTTTTAACCTGCATCACTTTTTTATTGTCACATCTGCACGTAGGTTTACTGGAAATAGCTTCTCTACTATGTAAGAGTAAAGCTGCGTACCATTAGAATTTTTCAGACCTCGCTTTATTGCAAAAATTTAGACTGAGTATGTGATGAAGTACAGTGTTGTTAGTGTGCATGGGCGTGGCTAAAAGAGAAACTTAAATGTTAGTGGTAGGTCTTGCATCATTATAACGAAAGTGGATCCCATATCATTAAATAGACTATGAGTCCCACGTAACTTAAAAACGTTGACTTAATCGGTTTTAGGAAAATCGGGCAGTCCTTAAATAAACTGGCCGATTTTTTCTCAGAAAGGTTATAAGTACAAACCAGACCAGAAACTTGGCCGGTTCATATTTATTTGGGTCGAACCGGCCGGTCCGGTCTGATTTTAAAATCATTCCATATAAGCAAAATTTATTAACAATGTCAAAATTAATATAATATGAAAATAAGGGCTTATCCTTACGAGAGGAAAAACCTTAACGGGTCCATTATTGATTTTCTTATAAATAAGGGTTATTTTATAAACATATGATAATATTAAGGATTAACTTATAAGAACTATGAAATGTTTTAGACTTCTATAAAAATCTTAATGGTAACTTGATTTGATGAAAAACAGGAAGCAATTTGTGTTTAGACACCTACTGTGAACTCAGCAATAGGGCTACCGATGTGCAAGATGAATGTCGGTGAAACAGCTCTTCAAGATGTTGAGATTTAGAGATTATATTATGAAGTTGTGGTGTGACAGCCGAGCAGTCACTCACATCACCTCTATTCTAATGTTTTGTGAACATATTAATCATTATTGAAGTTGATTGTCATTTCATTAGTCAAAGGATTGTTTGCATCAACTCATTTTTTAATTTGAAAACAAGTTGCTTATATCTTTAGTCTTTACTGATTCATTGCACGGACTTATGATGAGTGTTGTTTGTAACAAGTTAGGCATGATATAACTAAGTTCAAAGTTGAGAAAAGTAACAACATCTCAATATAAATCTTATTGAGATGAAGGGACTAAGAAGGTACAGTAGTGTGCAATCTTACCTCTAACTAATAGAGAAGTTGTTTTCGATAGACTCATAAAAAAAGTTTTGATAATTGTTTAAAAAGACAAAAGTATAAAGTATAAACAAATAATTGTATTAAAAAATTAATAGAATAAAATAAGAATAAAGAAATTTAAAAATCAAAATAATATAATATAAATACAGATAAAATATAAATAAATAATAAATAACAATAATAATACAAATACTAATAAATAATAAAATAAAGATAAAAAAACACTTAAAAATTACAGAACGTTGTGTAATCCCATTCGTCTGTAAGGGTATAGGACATAAGCCTAATGTGAGGAGTTTTGTTAACTTTTCAGGATTTAAATTCCTAATTGAACCATCTTAACCACTTCTAAGTTGTCGGTTCGATGTTGACTGTCGACAGGGTCCACATCTTCAACAGCCTGGAGG
Organism: Erythroxylum guanchezii; assembly: GCA_025629825.1. Taxonomy (NCBI): domain Eukaryota; kingdom Viridiplantae; phylum Streptophyta; class Magnoliopsida; order Malpighiales; family Erythroxylaceae; genus Erythroxylum; species Erythroxylum guanchezii. The sequence goes on from JAOTAX010000007.1 coordinate 13,411,173, forward strand.
ACAGAGCTTTCCAAGATTGAAATATGGTATGCTACTTTTGGTTCAAACATGTGGAGACCAAGATTCCTCTGCTATATCAAAGGTGGCCAGGTAACACATCCTGTCACACATATTTCCTGTTGTCAAAACGAAACATGACTTTTGGAAGTAACTCGCGCCGTCTTAAGCTTGGAGCATTTCAACTTGCCTGATAAGTCTTGTATGTGATCTCAATATATGAACATCTTGTGCTGAAAAATTTTCAGCTTAACATGCCTTGTCAAATTACTAGTTGTGCCAAGCTTTGCCTCACACTCTGCAGGGACTGAGATGTAGAAATAGACAACGATTCCTTTCCTGAATATTTCCTTTTATAACTTAGGTGGATGGTATGAGAAAGCCGTGTGCCGGATCAATGGATAGAAATTTACCAAGGGAGACTATTTGGAAAACATTTCCCCACAGATTATTCTTTGGTCGTGATTCTACAAAAACATGGGGAGCAGGAGGGGTTGCTTTCCTTCATCCTGAAAGTGGTGTTGATGACATAACCTACATGTGTCTGTACAGAATTACGTATGTTCTTCTTCAGGGATCTGTTTTCACTTTTAACTTCAATTTTTTCTTGTCTGCACATAAATTGCATGCCTTCTGGCGACAATTTGTTGCACAAAATGTTTTAAAGACAGTATTCAGCTATCAAGTTATTTGTTGGGTCATGAATCCAGAAGAAGACACAATGTAGCCCTATTCATCTTTCTTTCAGACTTATTGATCCACTGCATTGAGTTTCATATTCGTAGTTTTCTTTTTTCAATTTCCCACAACAGACTGGAGCAGTTCAATGATGTTTTACTTCAAGAAAATATCTCAATTAATGAGATGAGGACTCCAGCTTTTGACTTGGCTGCCTTAAACACTATTGAAAATGAGAGAACCATTTCTTTGGAGCTTTTGAAGGTATGCCATATTTGTTTTGCTTGGTTTTCATTTACTGATGAAAGTGCGCATGTTCAGTCTTCAACCATTATAGCTCGTATTTGCTTATGCCTGTTTTGTTTCTATGCAGAGTGGTTGGTACCATAACGTAGTTTACCTGGGAAAGGAAAATGATATTCCAATCTTGACAATGACGTAAGGACAAAAGCCTCTCTTCTTCTTTTCATGTTTACTCCTTACCTATTTATTCGGCAATTAGCAATGGCCTGACTCGCAATTCTTCATGATTGTCCAGGTGCTCACTCTCTGATATTGAAAAGTTCAAACATGGACAGGTTTCGCTTCGTGCTCCATCTAAGAAGTATGCCAACACGTTAATAAAAGGCCTAGTAGAAGGACGACAGCTCTCAGAACGGGAAGCCGCTGCTTACATCAAAAAAGCTTCTTCAAAGCCTCTGTGACAACAACACTGTGTTCTTTTTTATCTTCATTGTGAATACGTAATCCGATTCTTGCTTCGAGAACAAGCATTTGCCCTCTCGCTGTGAAAAGGATCCTAGCCTAGCTTGGTGGGGATTGTTGCTTTTATTGGTACTACACTACATTGAACGCAATTGTGTGGTCATGTATAATATTCAACATAGCAATATGATAAAGACAGTATTACGCAGCTTTATACTTTGCTGGATCGCATTAGTTTGTCCTTTGACAGTATTGAACTTTTGTAGAGACCGGGTGGCAATTTGGTTCATATGTCAGACAAATTAGGTTGGACTTGCCGAGATTTCAGTGGCTGAAACATATTTCGAGATCTCTTTGCGTGTCCGACAAGTGGCACTTAAACTGAGCCGTGAATACTTCGTATGTAACCAAACATAGAATTTCACGTCAGGAAAGAATGTTCATACACGTTTGGCGCTTCCAGCAAATGGCATCAAACAAAAACACATTTCAAAGTGGAACATTTGGGCCATGGGAAATCTGCTAACATTCCTTGCACAAAAGTAAAGCAATACTCCAAGCTTGAATACCAAAACTCTTGTAATTTCATTGCAGCAAAATTTGTAAATAACTCGAACAGATAGAATCATTACTGCTCGATATTCCAATATACAGTTGAAATTTGCAACAGATTTCAGCTGATTTTACATCCTCAGTGCAGGAAATAGGTCCTGGAATTCTCATAAGCACGCACTCTCCATTAGAGAGGTAAATCCCTTGTGCAGACATGGAAGAGACTTTAAGCAGCTATATGTAGATCTTGATTGGAAAACAAAGCCGATTCCATGCACTATGGGTCCGAGTTAATCGACAAATATACTATCAATTGATTCTTTCCTAAAAATAAGTTAGCGGCACAGAAGAAGAGAGTTTTTCACCGGTATTTCAGTGTGGCATGACCAGTTTCACCCAAATGCCTGTGTAGTTTATTCCTGGCATTACAAAGAAATGTAATTAACAACTGAGAAATATAGGGAACTGCAAAAATGAAACCAATATGACAAAAGAACCAAAAAGCCAACACTGCAAGAGGCTCAAAACCAAATGGCGAGGTTAGAATTATCAGAACATACCTTGATTCAAATTCCTCACCGCACGTGTCACACAAGTTGCCAGCCTGTTAAAGAATA
>JAOTAX010000007.1:13413821-13426305 GCA_025629825.1 Erythroxylum guanchezii
TAACTTCCACTCATCACTCACGATCCTCATCATCTTAAGGGGGGTTGATGCTAGGCCTTGTTTAGGTGAGTTACAAGAAGAGAAAACAAGTGGAAGGAGGAGGAAAAGGTGAGCCAAACTCCAAAATCACCAAAGAAGAAAAGAACAACCGAAGATGGGGAGAAAAACCATAAGAAAAATCACTCATACCTTGTTTAACCAAGAAGTTTCGTGAATGTGAGGGAGTGTAAGACAAAACAAGCATTAAATAGCTAAGGATGAGTCATCATGCCACTTGGCATGTCATGAGAGGTTAGTAAAAGAAACCCTAATAAAATAAATCTTTGACCCATTTAATTCCAATGGCCCTAATTTCAATCCCAAAATAATATACCCAATATTGTAATGCCATTGGATAACAATTTTCGATATCAAAAATCAACCGATTCGTCACTTAGCGATTTTTTCGGTCCGGAAATTTTCTCCGGAAAAAATCCAGAAAAATTCATAAAATTGCCATAAAATATAAAACACACAATGGATCACTCAAAATAATTTTTAAACACAATCTCCACATTATTCACAATAAAATTCCGTTTAGGCCCAAATACCGGGAATGTCATGTATGCATGTACAGTTATTTTTCATGTGCAAAAATTCACTATTTGCAAATACCAGTATGCATGAATAATTCTAATTAATCCCAATCACTCTCATCCTTTGCTAAATTACTATTTTACCCTTCCCGTCGGGGGTGGGATGTTACAATACAGATGTCTTAAACTATGTTTCTTACCAGTCTACAGTTGATATGGTTAGGCGTATGATATGTAATTCATCTTTACTCACTTCTTTGTTGACATAAGCACTAAAAACTACCATATACTTGTTGAATAGGGTTTCTGGTAAGGTAATTCCTATTCAACAAGTCTATGGAAATTTTTGGAGCATATGTCCATAAAGAAGTAGGTAAAGATGAACTACACATCCTACTCCTAACCACATATAACAAGGTTTTATTACGCCTGTCTATCATACGATTTTGTTGTGGTATGCATGACATTGTGTATTTCCCATAAATACCATGTCTTTCGAGGAATTTAACAAAAGGACTAGGATTTTGATCACTTTAATCATATTTACCATAATATTCACCACCTGTATCAAACCTCACTACTTTTAACTTTCTGCCTAATTCCCTTTTAGCCTTATTAATATAAACCTCTAACATGTTTACAACATGAGATTTCTTATTTAGAAATGCATATCTATAATATGAATAATCATCTATAAAAGTGATAAAATAGTTTTCTTTATTGAAATTAGGCACATCAAATGGTCTACACACATTAGTGTGAATTATTTCAAGAAGTTAAGCACTTTGTTTATTTACCTTTAATACAATCCACACAAATGTTATGATCAATAAAATCCAATTCAAGAAATATTTCATTCTTTATTAATCTTTAAAGTCGTTCTTTAAAAACGTGTCCTAAATGCTTATGCCACAAGTACGTAGATCTATCATTAATCAAACTATGTTTGATATCAATATTGGGATTAAAAGTTAATAAAGTTTTAGCATAAACAATATCAAGGTTTAATTTAAATGAACAATCACACAATACACAACCACCAATCATGTGGTTATATCTGTAAAAATTGAAACTACCATTACCAAATTTAAATGAGTATCCAAATCTATCAAGTTTGGATTTTGAAAAAAAAAAAGCTAAATTCCTAGATATACTATGTATATGAAAAGGTATCACATAAGTCCAAGTGATATCTAGTATTTAGGACTAAGCGATAAGTCCCAACAGCTTCCATTGAAACTCTCATTCATTTGCCCATATAGACAAATCTTTCATTTTTTCTTATGGTTTGGGCCATAAGGAATCCCAATAAGGTATTAGAAACATGAGTAATTTAACCAAAATCAATCTACTAAGTATTAAAAGTAACTTCATCATGGCTTGTTTCAAAACATACATAAGCACTAGGTTTACCTTTCTTCTCAAACCATGCCTTACATTTAGAACATTTGATTTAGAAATGCCCAACCTTCTTATAAAAATGGTATCTGCATTCATCATGCTCCTTACCTTTCTTCTAAAACTACGCCTTATGTTTAGAACATTTGATTTAGAAATGCCCAACCTTCTTATAGAAATGGCATATGCATTCATCATGTTCCTTCTTATGGATCTAAGAGGATTCCCTACTAACTTTCAGGGGTCCCTTCAATTTCTTCTTATGTTTCTTTCCATCTTTCTTACTAGCTCTTTGATTTTTGACATAATTGATAGAGTGACTTCTTTGATTCTTGAGTCTAGTCTCTTCTTGAACCAATATGTTGTGCAACTTATGCATATTCCATTTGTTCTTCATGGTATTATAGTTCATTTGTAAAGGACCATAATCAAATGATAATAAGTTCAAGATAAACTGCACTATAACACCCCACTCCCACATGGCACATACCCGACATATATGGGTGATATCTGAGTCCGTGCCCTGCGAGGGTGGCATGCTAGAGCACTAAATCTGTCAAAACTCTATATAGTTTTTTTTAAACAACAACCTACACACAATTTTTTAGAAATTCATAATCTGTTTAGGCCCACTTTATTCGTAAACTTTTTCAATCATAACAATACAATCAACAGAATTTTCAATAGCCATTTAAGCCCTTTCACAAATACAAAACACTTTAGTCGTAATGTCTTTACATTACAACATAAATCATATATACATTTTACAAAACTTTCGGAATACATAATTTGATACAAAAGTTGGGGAATATACAATTCAGTACAAAAAAAAAGAAATACAATCCAAACACGAACTGATCTCGACCTCTATCCCTTACTTGTATGCTGTAGGGATACTCCCATTTTTCTAATGTGGTATTCTTCTGTTCCTGAAAAATATTTGCAAATTTTAGGTGAGTTTTGCGAACTCAATGAGTGACCATCATCGATGGCTTACCTAGTCACATAATACATAATTCACATTCACATCATTTCACATTTCACATTCAATACAATTTAATCATTCATATTATGCATATGCAGTGCACATGATACTCACTTTTCATTTGTCATTTTATTGTGACCAAGTGCCCAAACTGTCCCGTATCCATTGGATTTATAGCCCTATGTCTCTAGTTTATTCCAAATTAAAAATCACTCCATTTGGATGACTAGAGAAAAAGTTATACCCAAAATACTAAAGCATGTTCAAGCTGTGTAGGAAAAAGTTGGCCGCGACGAACTTTGATTTTTTTCAATATTAGCCGCGGCGAACCACAAAGTTGGAACTTCCGCATAAACTTGACATGTCTTCCTATTTTTTCCAGATCTTAACCTCCCACCTTTCACATATAACCCATATTGAACATAAACCATCTTTTCTACTTAATTTCAACTTCATGTCAACTCAATATCATTCACAAACCGATTCATGATCTATCTTTGATCATTAATCCCAAAAAGAGAACATTTGCCTATATCATTCATCAACAACTTCCTACACATATTCAACTTCATTTTCACTTCTAACCATCACTAAATATGCTTCATTCAACAAATCAAGAAGGGTTAATGCTTATACTTACTTGTTTAGCTTCAATGCTCCTTCAAATCACCGTGGAACCCTAGTTCCTTCAACATACACGATCTTCACCTTTTTAAGGTGGAATATGTTGGGTCTTTTAGCAACAAGAAGAAGGAGACAATGAATCTTGAAGAAGCAAGGTGAAAGAGTTAAACAAACATCAACATGAGAGGGTAAGGGTGGGATATCGTGAGTGAAGAAGAAAGTAAATGAAGAAGATGAAGAAATGAAGCTAACGAAAATAAGAGACAATAGCAAATGAAAGACCAAAGATGGGTCTTTCACTTAATGAATGTTGTGATTTAAAACAAGTGGTGTGGCAAGTGACACATGTCACTTCCCACATGTCACTTTCTCATGGTCCCTTCTTGGTCTTTTAATCTACTAGTCTATTTGTCTCCAATTTTCTCCTAAATTTTCATTGACACTTGACATTAAATCTTAATGTCACATATTAAAATTTCTACTGCCATCTGACAATCATTTCTACCATTATTTATCAATTATTCTGCCACTTAGCATTTTTCCTAGTCCAATATACTCTCAAAATTTTCAAAAATTTCCTAAATTTCACCAAAAATTTTAAATAAGTAAATATACACCTCAACTTAATTTTTAACACAACTAAACCCTAATTCTCAATAATATCACATTACAATTCAGTTATACCAGGAATGTCAATAAATGCATGTACAGTCATTTTAATGTGTGCAAAAATTCAAATTCACATGTGTGTATTTTAACAATATACATGAGCATGAAAATGCATTTTTAAATCTCTCATTGCAGTTTTCTCAATTACACAAATCTAGGATTCTACTCCCTTAGTATGAGAATGGGATGTTACATGCACAACAAAGCTTTCATCCACTTCCATTCCCAAAGACTTAAGTCTTGCTGCAATGTTTGTCATTTCAATAACGTATTCATGTATAGTGCGTAATCCATCAAACGTCATGGTGGTTAATGTACCTATAAAAGTACCAAAAAGATACTTGTCAACAATCTAAAAGCGCGCCTTCACAAATTTAAGTAATTCTTTAGTACTTTCAGTTTTAGGAAGAGTTGACTTAATATTGTTGACAATTGTCATCTTCATATAGATCAGACACAATCTATTTGATCTTTTCTAGTTGTTAAAATGAATTTTCTCCTCATTAGTGCTCAAAACATTCAAAGCATTTGGTTTCCCAGTTTTAAGTGACAAATCCAAGTCTATAACTCCAAGATAGAAGTAGATTTGTTCACTTCATTTAGAGAAGTTCAATTCATTAAACATCGCAACATATAATAGATTCAAATGCATAGCAATAGCTACAGCAGGAAATTAAAATTTATCATTAATGCTTTGAGTCATACAACAATAAGCTACATAGATTCAGAAAAACTTCATAAATTGTATATTAATGTTCGCCTTTGGGCAATCCATTAACACACCATACAACAAGTAATGATTTTCATAAATTGCATACTGCTGTTTACTTTTGGACAATCCATTAATATATCATACAACACATAATAATGCTAATATGTACATAATTTGGTAATCACACGTACATCAAATAGAAATAATTATTATGTGTTTGGATATCTAAATACAGCTAATTGTGATATGCATTATATACATTCACTCTCATTAATTATAAAAATTGACAAACCACGTTTGGTTGATTTTAAAAATATTCTATAGTAATAAGTTTCAATTTGCCCATAAAATTACAATTCATTAGCATCAAATTATAGGTAATTAAGCTCTAATCATAATATTTGGAATTAAAAAACAAACGCTGAAAATCATATCCAACACTTGATGTTGCGCCTAGCGCTAGGACTTTATTCGTTGCAAATTTTTCCCAACAATTTTCGTTCCTTTTTTTTTATCCCATACATTAAATATTAAATCAACCTTCAAAATCATTAAATCCATGAAAAACGAAAATTAGGCTTTTCTGAGATTTCATATTAGGATTCATAGAGTTTAATCATGAGAAATTTACATTAAAGGAGAACTATGAATATCTTATAAAGTTCTGATACCATTTATAAACATAATTTTCATAAACATATCAAGATCTAAAATTTTAGAGAACTCACAAATATTCATAATTTTATTCTAATACAAAGATAGAGTTTCTGAATATCAAACATTTCTCAATAATCCCCTTATTTGATTTGTTTCTTTCTTTCAACTTTCTACCTCATTTTCTTACGCGATGATGTTTGATGAGAAAACAAAAACTTATTATTGGATAGAAACATAACTTTAATCCACAATTATTAATCAATTTTAAAACTCTCCATCATAATGGACTAAAAGTCCAAAAAAAAACCCATTTATTAAATTATTAAATTCCTTAATTGCTTTTAATATATGAGTTACTTAAAGAATTAATTTCTAACAATTTTTACCATTACATCACAATTTTAATAATATTAACATGTTTTCAAAGCATTTGGAGTCATACAACTCCAAAATTTTGTCTAAAATTATGGTTCGAGAGGGTAATGGAGAAAGGAATTTCATTCATTTTTTCCCTTTTGTTTTTTGTAAAAGAGGCTCAGATGTTTTAGGAAGTAAATTAAGTCAAGATGTTTTAGTTTCTTCTGTGATATTTTGTAAAATAACAAATAAACAAAAGGAAGACCTAACATTATATCCGTTTAAGCATTGAAAAGTAACCCTCGTTTAATTCAACTTATAACCTATAATTTAGAACTTTTACACGCACAAAAAAAAGGAAGAAGAAGAAGAAGAAGAGAGAATTATTACTTGAATGTTATAAACAGTTAAAGGCAAATGTTAAAGAATTACCTTAAATGCAAAAGAGCCAAGTTGCAAACAAGACCATTATGCTAAACAGTTGGTTTTATCAGAAAGTTCACTATACAAAACTTGCAAGAGACTCAGGCTCAACAACAATTAACATTCCAAATTTCAATCAGCTATGTTCTATGCAAATCTTACCGTTCACTCAATTCTGTTATGAAGCATAGTTACCAAGTCTCTAACCAGCTTAAAGACATGACAAAATTTCTGCCTGTCATGACTAACGCAACTTTTCAATTACTAGTGATCCATTGCTGCTATACAGTTATATAGGTCAGATTCAGTTTTGAGCTACCTCTGGCAAAGATTTCTCTATTGACAAGTTAGCGACTTCTTGCAAATTATCATCATCTACATTTTCGTTGAATTTATCTCTCAGGAATTCCACAGCCATGAAGGTAAGGGCAGAGGCTGGGATATACCATGTTATCCTGGGGATGCTTCCCTTGAACATTCCTTTCACACCTTCACTACTCCAAATTCTGAGAAGTGCGTCCAACCAGCCATTGTACCTAAGTCACAATGATAATCTATGAGATATAATCAACATTAACTGCACATCTTTGGACTGTAAATTGATTAATGACAAGTGAATGAGAACCCAATTGTAATGCATTATTTATTTTTATTTTTAACACCAAAACTCAGAAAAATGGTCATTTCATTTGATTCAGTTAGCTTTTCTTTTCTCCTTCTCTACTTCTCATCATGATAGAGTTAATTTTACTAGAATTAAACCATTCCTCATGCTGACCAATAATTTGAGATCTAAAATCACTACAATTCATGGTTTAAGAAACTAAGCAGTAGAGATATCCGTAGCCGATACAGTTAAACTGTTTTTCTTTTTATTAATGTAAGTGGCGGCTAGGGACAGAGAGAGAAAGAATTAGGTTAATTAACATTTGTATTCAGTAGGATGAACTTTACATCAAATATCAAACCGATCTCAACTAAATGACCAACTTCATACAAAAATCTGATGAAAGAAAGAAGAAAGAAACTGAAGCACATTTAATCATGCAGCGTTGATAGTCTTACAATTGTGCTCTAAGTAAACCTAAGAATAACAAGTAGTACCTTATAGTTGATCCTTGGACTTGCAATCTTGTTTTGATGACATCCAAAGGAGTTGTGAGATATGCACTGAAACCTGCATGTGGTTCATGAACCATAAAGCACTGTAAATGCAAGGTTAACGATTAAATTGCATCACAAACTTTAGTACCACAGATAAGAAGGATGATAGAACTCTAGCTTTATAAACTAGAGAAAGTGTATGTTATTGAACAGATAAAAGGCCCTCTACTACTATTACAAGGGTTATTCCACAGGACACCCCTTCAAAAGCTGAAATGCTCCTCAGAAAGAAGGAAATTCTTTCTGTCTACAATATCTCTCTTCTTACTTTCCAATCCCCTCTCCCCTCTCCCTCTTTGCCTCAAAACTACCTACTGAGTCCATTCTGTTACAACCCAGCCCTTGCGCCAAATCAGCTACTAACTAACTAACTAACACACTCCTCTCTGCCCCCTCTTTCTTTCTCCTCAAGTATACCCTCCATATCCTAGCTTATTTACGTCCTTGTTATTCTCCCCCCTTCCTGAATTACCCTCGACCACATTGGTCCTAACAAAGGAGGTGCTTGGAAACCAATAGAACTGCTTCAGCTGTATGCAGTGTTCAGTTTGTTGCAGAAGGAAAACTACTCTAAATCTATTTGACTGATTACTTTTAGATCATACTATAAAATAGCTTCAACCAGACTGAACCAATTCTTTTGGTTCCCAAACACCCACACTCGAGATGGGGAAAAAGGCACAGCAACATACCACCAGCCAATCCTCCCAGGACAAGCCCTTCCACCGAGTTGTTTATAAGGCTCTCTAAATTGGGGGTCCATTTTTGCCTACCATAGTAAGCCAAATCTTTAAGTGCTTCGTAAAACATAACCTACAAATGGAAAACAAAAAAAAAATGAAACTGATCTCATCTAGTAATGATAACCCAAAAAAATTGACCCTGCAACTTGTTGATAAAATAAAGCTAAGACTAAGTACTTAGAATACAACAGTTTACCATAAGACCAGCAAATGGCACATCTCTTGCAAGTGTGGACCAGTATCTGTCAAAGCAACCAAGAAAAAGATTAACAGCTATCAATACAAAGGCCTTGCATATGATGTTTTCAAGACTACCTTCTAACAGTGTTCACAAGTTTATTAAATCAGAATGATTAAATACCAAAAAATAACGAGTTTTGCTATTTAAAGATACAGTAGCACCCAAACTAGTCTCACATCACGAGACTGGAATTGATGCATTTTATACTAGACATTATGAAATCAAGATAAGCTTCGATACTACTTTCCTTGAAAACATTCACATACAAGTCAATCATTTTGAAGAAGTGATGCAACAAAGTTTAATGTGCATCAAACTTTACATTGGACTTTTAATTAAATAAACCTTTCACAAATAAAATGCATCAACAAAATCCTCTTGTTAATTCTTCCTATTTGAAAATCCAACTTACCTTTTGAATCAAATTTAAAATCCAAAGATTTCAATGCAACCCAAGCAAAAGGACAAAACAATCAATATAAAAAGACAGACATGCACGGAGAGAGAGAGAGAGAGAGGTAAAATCATTCAAAGATTGAAGAGTTTGTTGTTGACATTTACCCAGCATACAATCCCCTCATTCCCTGCTCCTTCAAAATTGAATTACCAGCTTGGAACATGCCTGTGTAATAGTCATACATTCCCTCACCAGATTTAAATGAAGCATTCTTCTTCACAACTGAAGTCCAAGCTGCTCTTGTGCCTTGCACCTGCATGCGTTGCTTCATTACTTCACATGGAACATACACCACAGAACCAAGCGTATCTCCTGAAACACAGAGCAGAACATGACAGGAAACCTTCAAAGAAACCCAGTTGGTGATGAGTCCATTATTACTGAATTTGGTTATTTTAACTGTTAGAGATTTCATACTATAAAAGCATAAAACTAAACATCTCAACGTCTAGTCGATATGGATGGTTTGTCCTCAAGAATAATACGAGCATGGTTATAAAAGGGCTTGTATGTGGCAATTCAATCTTCAAAGTTGAATTCTATATAAATGCAGATCAAACCTCAGAAGCACTTATACCTCTGAATTCCTTAATCATATAAGCAGCCTTTCAAAATAGTAAAGATGATGATGCCACGAAAATAAAGAAGCAAGAGAATCCCTTACCAAAAGCTCCAGCAATAAAATGGGCCCAGTGACCTGCAAGACTAGGATTTGATTCTTCAATCCACCTTTTGGTAGACTCTATAAAACCAAAATATGTGGCCCCAGTTGCAAGAGAACCAGTAATCCCAGGAGTAATTCCTCTGTAAAAGCCTAGAAAATGATCAGTCTAGGGAAAATCTACGATTCAGCAGATATTATACATTAAAAACATATGAGAGAAGTTGCCAAATATTGTTTCTTGCATTGGAAAGAAGAAGTCGCCAGAGTCAAGGGACAAATACTTCCAGACTGTTAAATTATCATTGCAAAATGACAAGTGCAGAATATGTTGATAATGATTAAAAAGCATCCACACAGGACATGCATAGAGTATTTATACTTCTTATATAGACCAGTGCATTATCATACACAAAAACTTAACTTGTTAGGATATGATGAACCACTGTATTAGCCTAAAAGATAAAATTTTGATCGTCTACCTTTCACACCATCAGCAACACACACCGTCCGAATCATCTGCAATATGCTTGTCTGGCTCTGGCAGTTACGAAAGTTTGGAAACGGAGAAGTAACAACGTTAAGTAGGAATCTTTTCCAAACAGGACACATTCTTAATAACACCAAGGCGACATTCTTAATGACAGAAATACCCAGGCGAGAAAAGACAATCTTGTAGCAGAAAAGCAGACGAAGTAACCTTCTAATACTAATGGCTAATAATTCGCACCTGACTTCTGCAAATAACAGCTTGGCTTTGAATACGTGTCTTCACCGTATCAACAGGGTGCATCATTCCTTCACCAAAACCCCCAGCAATAGCACCCCATACAAATTCTCTCCATACTAGAATCACAACATTGAATCGATTGAGAAAAGATTAAGCAGCAAGTAAAAGGACTATTAAGCAATAGAGTAGAATCACTTCAAACAGAAACATAATCAACACATAAGTAGTCAACAAAAGCGCAGGCTTGGGACCAAAATCAGGTCTAATCTTGAGCAAACTCGTTAGCTAACTACTAATGCTCAAGAAAAAACGCAACTAAAAAAACTGTTGAACAATTAGAAATGATGCTAAAGGTCCTCTTTTCGGTTGTCAAGAAAATGAAGGGAAATCCTATTGCTTGGTCCCTCAAAATGTCTCAAGCTTTAGAATTGCATCAAAAGATTCACAATTCCAGTATTGCTTTTGCTTTTGGTTGAAAGTCAAACGGATGGAAAAGAAGAAACTGACCGAAGAAATGGGAGTTGACTTGATTGGAGTTGAAGCTCTCTGTCGCCATTGCCGTTCGTCTCTGAGAAGCAATACAGACCCACCACTGAAAGGGTTTAGGGCTTTGGTACATAAAAAGAAACAAAAAAAAAGGTCTAAAATATTTCGGTCATATTCTATTATTTTATTTTATTTTTATTTTAAATAATATAATATTAAAATTTAACTTTTAATACGACATCATTTTAAGATTATGAATAAATAAAAAATTAACGAAATATGATAAAAGAAAATTGTATAATAATTAATCAATATTACATAGAGGTATATGTGATAATATTCAATGTACAATAATTAAAATAAAAAACTAAATTACAAAAAATTTAAGCATAAGCAACCCTCTTTTAATATAGATTTATCAATTACCACTGTATCAATATTGTAAAACTAGATTAGGTCAATTTAAAGTTTGATGAATTCAAATTTTAGTACATCAGATAAAGGTAAAAATATAATGGATGTAATAATACTAATTAAATTAAGATCTCCGTCTGGATTTAAGTTGTTAGTTGATTAAGTGATTTACTTAAAATACATAATTGGGAAATTATTATCATACCCTATAATTTACCTGATATGTTCTTAAAGAATAGTGGAATGCCTAAAAAAGATGAAACCCAATTTTTATTATTTTATTTAATAGAGTAAAAAAATTCAAAATTTTCTGAATTTCACAATTTTATTATGATATTTAAAAATAGTAATAAAATACTCAAAGTGTTAATTTTTGTAAAAATGACCTACTAGACTTTCTATTAATGGTGCTGGTTGGGTAGGTCGTGCTAGGCCCAAGTCCAGACTCAGAACGGCGCATGGGCCGATCGATCCATCTCTTGATGTTGACCTAATTCCTGTAGGTATTAACTATATAAATTCATTATCTCATCATGAAAAAGGTACAACTTTCAGAACCCTAGTATTATTTATTCCTAGCCACCAAAACCCTCACAAAAAGACTAACTTGAGCGTCGGAGGGGCCTACCGGTAATCAACCCCATATGTGTCTTATTGTTTTGCAGGTATTTCTGAGCCAAAATCAACCAATCTCATAGATCCAAGCGGCAGTGCCCAGCCCCACCAAAATCAGACAGAACCAGGTGCTAACACCACTAGCTATGTCAGTTAATATATTTGCTACGTGGATGACACATGAAATATGATTTCCACGTTATCAAAGTAATATTTGAAAATACAAAATAAGAAGAAAAAAACTAAATCCCTATTTTAGCTTCTTTCTCTTTTACGTCCGACGAACACCCAAGATCGATTGCTACTTTTTATTATATATCTTCCATTTAGCATCATTTTTGTTGCCATTGTTACACCACCGGCTTCGCTTCACAACTAATATGTGTCGTCAAGCGTATAGAAATTAATACCTTATTTCTACCATTAGTTAATTGACAACTTAGTATAGGGTGAAATAAGAGTTGATCCCATAAGGAGTGTTATTTATTAAAATTTTGTTACGAATGTAAATAAATGTTTTTACTAATAAAGATCATTAATAAGTGTATGTGATTGTAATTCCAAACAAACAAA
>JAOTAX010000007.1:13445180-13462388 GCA_025629825.1 Erythroxylum guanchezii
AGTTGAAAATTACATATTCTAGAATTATTTGTACTACAGCCTACAGATAATATGTAAAACAATAAGCATACCTTATACGTCTCTGTGTTTGTATATTTATATATATCATGATGCAAAAATAAATGCATAAATTAATGACAATTTGTTAGGTATCAATTAACTTAAAGAGCTGATGCATTTAGATCATAGTAGATAAAGAGCAATAGCTCAATATTATTCAGGAAACAAGAAGGAAAAACCTTCTTGACAAGGGACAATCCCTTACAATCTCAGGAATACTTCCGAGAATAATAGCCTATCTGATCTCCCCCTTATTCCCTCCTAAACTATACGTTTAAATCTCCTTATTCTACTACTTCTAACATGTATCTAACTCTTGATCTATCTACTGCTAACTACCTGATAAGGTTTAATGATATCTAGCTACTACTATCCCTATTTAACTATAAATCTACCACTACAGTCTGTCTCTATCTTTGTTTTTCCGTGTCTAGACTATCCATTCCCCTCCTCTATGTCCTTTACTTCTAACAATCATTTTTTTATCTCTATCAAATTTTTTTTCCAAATCAGATGAATTATAAATTGTGTGAAAATTACATGTAAAAACTTACTGTTTCCTAGGGTGAAAAATAAGGGAGACAATTTAATATATTGCAAAGCACATTTGAAAAGCATGTGTTTAATGCTTAATTATGGAAAATTGGAAAGTAATCATTTTCAACTGTTTCCAATTCTTAAATAGGAAAATAATACATGTGAATACAAAACTCTATAGTTCCAAGTTATTCTGAAGAATACTCTTAAAAAAAGATATTTTTGGTTTCTGCTTGCCAAGGATTCTTTATGTTGTCATCTTATCGTGGCACTTAAAATTTCTTAAAGTTGCGTGGGAGATGCAGGCTTTGAAGATACAACACAATTCAAAGGTACTCAGTGAACATTCTCACCTCTGTGTGCTTCAAACCATTGTGCTTTTAGGTTGCTGTCCTTGCGGATGACATCTTAAAGAATGTGGAGTATGATGCTCTAAGGATTGTCTTCAACAAGTTTCAGTCGGTGGTTTCATTTCTTCCCACCATTGCAACCGTATTATCTCCCGAGGTGATTATAATCTAGCATCAAATAAGTTGAAGTAATTGATTTCATTAGTTGTATTCATGTTGTGTTTTCGCTAATATTGATGTAGGTTGTGGAGAAAGAATCTGAATCTGGTGGAAAGCTTGGTGAACTTGACTCCTATGAGATTGAAGGTGGTGAAACAAAGGGTGAAATACTTCAGAATCTTACCGAGTTCCAATTTTCTTGTGTAAGCCTCAACTAAATCCTTTCTCTAAGCTGTACTGGGGACTTTGCCGCATTTTTAAAGCAATCAGCATGATAACAATGTCTGATATTCTATCCAGGTCATGTTCAATGCAGTTATGGAGAATGCTTGCAGTGAGCAAGGGGCTAGGATGTCTGCCATGGATAGCTCAAGCAGAAATGCTGGCGATATGCTTGATCGACTGACGCTCACTTACAACAAGTCTCTCTCTTTCTCTCTCTCTTTCTCTCTCTCTCTCCCCATTTGCACTCCCCGTTCTTAAGTTATCATTTTTGCAGTCGGAAAAAAGATTTTCTTTTGCTTCATGTTCTGTCACAATAAGTTTGGTCTACCGTACATTTTGGAATGCGGGTCAATTAGTAGCATGCAATAGTGTATTTTCTTTAATTTTGTTGCGCTTGTTATTGATTTCCATGATATGTATTTTGTTTAACAGGACTCGTCAAGCATCTATCACAACTGAACTGATCGAGATTATATCAGGAGCAGCAGCACTAAAGAGTTAAATGGGGAAAGCTTGCTGCTCCCTGATATTAAGGAAATAAGATCATACAAAACGTTCTTTTGGAAATTTTTGGCGTTACTTATTGAGGATGTATTTTGTTCAGCGTTGCTTGATAAATCAACTCAGCATTATACTTTGTCTTTCGAAAAATCATGTGAAGATGGTTGGTTATCAGATGATTCTTGTTTTATTTATTTTCGCCTTTTATGCCTTAACATCGGCTGTTAAATTTTTCGGGAAATTTCAAAATTAATGTAAATCTTGCCGTACTTGACAATTCTTTCCTAGTTATGATTTTCAGCGAGGTGTGTAAAGATATCTAGGAGTGGAAAGACACTGTTTCTAGCTCCCACTCAAGCCTGGTTAATGCATGATGAAAGTGACCAAGAAGTAGCTCAAAGCTTTCTCTAAACATCCATCAAACCTCTCCTTCCTTTTGTTTTATCTTTTTGATTCTCCTCTTGTTTAGTAGTGATGTTCACCGCCTGTTTATTGACAGGGGAAAATGTACGGCGGGTGATCTTGTTGGGCATGGTTCCTGGCGATGATTAAAGCGTTGAAAATAAAAGAGAATTGAGGAGATGTAGATTACTAATACATATTGGACATTATGTGCTAGCGCCCTTTTTCTGACCTGGAATTGGTGACATGTTATAATTTGAATTTAGTAGTTTTCTTTGTGAAATACAAATCTAGTAGTCGTCCTGAAGGAGAGTTTGGTGCACAAACTCTGCAACTCCCTTGCTAATGCTGATGGGCCACAATAGAAGACTCCTGTTCCAAAACCAAAAAAATTGTGTTACAACGGAGCTTTTCAAATCTTCTAGATATATCTTGTTGAGATACTTGCAACTTAGGAAATTGGACCAAAGCACTTAGAACAACTGTCATCCAGGAAAGAACAATGGCTGCTGTCGTGTTAAAGAGGGCTGGTGCTTTGATTTGTTGGCCAGCTCTGTCAACAAACCTATAAGGGAACCTATATCTACATGAAGTTGTTGGCCTACCTCTACCTATGTTTTCAAGCTTTCATGTCAGGGTGAAGTATGTACCACAATTCCCATATTTCACTTCTCATTGGCTAAACAGAGACCTATGCGTTCCTAAACATGCTAATTGCAAGAGATGGAGGTGCTTGCTTCTTACCAATTCTTTCTCCACTGTGGTTTGCGGCTAATTTTGAGAAGATAGTGAACCAGTTCGGACGACCAAAATGTGTGCGTGCCTGAAAAATGGATGGGTTACTTTGTTAAGCTGTTAACCTTCTACATTATAAAGTAAGCAAGTTTCTGAATGTTTTAACTTGAGCAAAAGTCAGCTGAGGGAAAATGATACGTCCATAGATTTTCTTAGAACTTGATTGGTAAAAACTGTTAAGTCATGCACTGCTATTTACCTCAGTCCTAGAGACAATGTCTATGCCATTTTTGGCATGATACAATGCCTGTATTGCTCTTATCAAAGCTGATCTTGCATCCCCTTCTGCATGTGCACTAGTTAAGAAGCTGTGGGCTTCAATGGCGGGCTAGAAGATTAGCAAAACAGTAAGAACAATAAGACATGACAAGAACATGTAAAATAGTATTCCAAGGAAAACGAATGGAAATGTCATGTGATGATCAAGCTACCTGCTTTTGGTTGGATGCTGAAATTTCCGTCAATATGTCTCTGAACCAATCAAAGGAGCTTTGTTCTCTTGTCACCCAATAGAAGTAGGCCTTTAGAGGAACCCTTGACAAGCTACATTCTTGCTCACCAACCTACATGAAGTTACCTAAACATTGAATATGACTTGATAACAGAAGCAATTTGTTAATGTTGAAGAGCGCTAAACTGAGAGCTCAGTCAAAGCATCATACAGTGTCCATACGGTGCTTTTGGATACCATCAGCAATGTCTCTAAGGACACTGATGAAAGGTGTGGCTCCTATGCCAAGTCCAACAAGCACAACGATGTCATATTTGACATGGTCTTGAGATGCAGCGCCATACGGTCCGTCAATCTGTATCCTTGGATAGTCCTTGATTCCAAACAGTGTTGCCTGCACACCCAGATGACTCTCGAATAAGTTTTGAGCTTATTAAGTTGGTTAATTGCTCTAATCCTGTGCTTAGTTTCTGTTTTTATGTTCTTTTACCTCCTGGAATAGACTATATAATTGGTAACTCCAGTCTCCAAGTGCTCTAATGTGAACACTCAGGTGATCATCCCTAGGCCCTGAAGTCAATGAAAATGGGTGCCTGAAAATGTGAAAGGGGTATTGTGGTTAGTGAATGAAGCACTAAAAAGGACACACAATACTCTTCTGAACTATGGATATGTTGCTTTGGTGAACAGAACATGAAAACTCCATTTCCACCTTCAAAAAATGACAACACACAGAAAAATGGGGCATCAGACGCAACACTATATTTCTAAATGTTTTAGTAAACACCATTAAGTAACCTCCAGAGATATAATCCAAAAATTTGAAGGTGGGTTTCTTAGCCCCTCGAAATTGAACAAGAAGTGTTGAAGAAAAGCATATGGGTCGTTAGGGTACCACTGAAATGGAGAAATCTGAGGACATTGTACGAAAATGTACATTCCACTCCGGTAACTGAAACCCGCTGGTTTCTGAAACTGCAGGGATAGCACTTTACCCTGATAAATGCTTGCCTGCAGAAAAGGAAAGGAGAAATTGCTCTCGATGTTAAGATGTATTTATTCCAGTTGTACAACTAAATTAGTTTCAGATGATTTACTTTCAAAATTTCAACTTCATAAAACTCCGATCTTATAGCTCGAAAGATCCTTTCTCCGACATATAACGAAACAGGAATGGCAATGTACATCCATGTCTGCATGAAGAGTTGGTCGATCAATGTAGTATTCCAAGACTTACAAGCCCATTTCTTCGAAAGAAAAAGCTTACCGTTTTGTCAGTTAATTTGCTGGTCAGAAAGAGGAACATGGAGTGAACTATGAGCAACGCATATACAAGGATAAGTAGGTGGTGTGAGTACCAAAAGGTATTGTACCCTGTTAAACGCCTAATGGACCTCGGTAACAATGGGGACTGTCGACGAGGCCATCTTGTCGCTAACACAAAGACGATGCTCATTAGAACTACCATAGCAATCCCAGTTGCAGCTTCTGTTGTTGTTAATATTTGCATATATGATGGTTGATGGTACCCGAACCGTGCTGCTATGGTTTGTCGGAAAAGGGAACGATCAGAGCCACTGATTCTTGGGAAATCACAAGCAAGATGGGTTCCCCCATGTAGGATCACACCTACCACTATTCCTCCTGCAATCACCTACATCAACCAAAAATGGAAAAGTATAAACTGCCCGTGAAAACAATTGGCTTCTTATGAAGGCTACCTGATGTTTATTTTTCATACCTTGTGGAAGTTGACGTTATCATTAAATGGAACTATGGAATTGATGCTTTGATTCCTACGTAATAATGTGATGGTGTTTCGACAAACAGGTAGGAGAATCAGAGCCATGTTGAGTTTCAACGTCTCTGCTGCTCCCTTGGCTGTGCAGAGGCAATATCCCATCACTTCAAAAGCTGTTCTGTGACGGTATTGGATGAACTTCCAAGTGAAAATTGAAACACAAACCACCAACCACAGCATAAGTATCCATGCCCTTCTCCAGTAAGATCTGAATAAAGTTTCAGCCTTGGACATGGGCTCTTGGTATGTGTCATTGCTTTGATATGTAGATGAAAATGAGACTCTTGGGTGACTTATTTTGAGGAGGACTTCAAGTTGGTGTAGCTGCACCATCATCCACAGACTTTGAGTTATTTCCACTGTATGAGAACGTATGTGCTTTGAGAAATAGATTTCAAGTTGCAAAATTAAAAGAAGAGAAATGAAAAGCGACAGAAGCATTTTCCCCTACACCTGAATATAGCCCCTGTCTTCATTATCAAGAGTTTCCATGACTAAAGCAGCATATTCCTGTGCTTCCTCGTGCGACAGGGACAATTTATTGGTTGAAGCCGTAAGCAAAATTGCCTGTAAATAGGCAAACATATTACAGATGTCAGCCTCTGTTAACAATCTTTATACGAATGGTTCAAATCGTTGGATTACTGACATAACATCATCACCTGCTTTAAATCCATTACGTTAATTCTTCCATCCATATCTCTGTCACATCTGTAAAATAAAAAGGTACAAGAAAAAGCAAGAGGAGAATGAATTTGTCGTCTGAAAACAACAATTGAATTGTTCTCCCACAAGTAAGCTTCTGCTAAGATTATTACATGTCGAAGAAAATTTTTAATCTTGAACTAAAGCAAGGTTGGGTCATGCGATCCCAGTTGGCATGCAATTCCCTTTTTGAGATTTCAAGTCTGTGATCCTGTCTTCTTCCTCTAAGAGCCCTCAAAAGTTCATTAGCGAACTCTGGTGATTGTTGCAAACCTGAAAAAGGAAACCAAACTAAATGACTCGAGAAGACAAGAACATAGAATCTATACATTACTGCCGACTAGTAAAAGGGAGAAAACATGAACTTCTGCCATGTGCACTGCCTAAACTGAGGCGTGTCATGCCATGCGGGTATGTTGGCTACGTTACACCTGGGATTCATCACAGGTTTTGTCTAAATAAAGACAAACATTTCTTGCTAAAATCATGTTCTTAGGAACTTGAGAATTTAATGATATGGGCACTTGTCCTATTCCCGCAAATTATCTTTTTCTCTTAAAAAATCTATGAATGAAAATTCTCACCTATACAGAAACCAAAATCTGATGACGATCTTAAGACTGGCTCAGGGGAGTTTCCGGTAGAAGCTAGTCGGTCAAATCGCTTTTCTACTTCTTTCCAGTCAATGTTGATGAATCTCAGCCACTCCATTGTAGAACCTACTGCATCTGATGCCTCCATTTTCTCCGATGAGTAATGATGGTTCATGTCTTGCATTAGTCTCGTCAGCAATGAAAATGGGACAGGCATGGTTCTGCCATTACTTGGAGGAGAAGATGACAATGATAATGAAGAAGAAGCATCGGAGGAAAGAGAGTATTCATGGGCTGTTCGGTTTTCTGCATGAGTTTCTTCCATTAGAAAGTTTTCCTGAGCTTTTCCCAGGAAAACTAGCCCTTTTCCTTGTTCAAGTCCTGATATAATCCAAAAGGGTTAACACTATGAAAATGCAGTAGCTATATCTTAGTTGCGGAGAGATTACGAGAGCCACTGATTGTGTATGGTGAAAGAGAAGTAGTTAATGTTTTCTTTATTATAGGAAGCTGAAGAGATACTGCCAGAATTTGGGTGGTTTGAGTGTGGGTAACAAGAGACTAAACATTGTTGAAGAATACTGCTAATACGTGCATAATTGGTTTGGTGTGAAAGAGACGGGTAGTAGAGTTAAACAAGAAAGTGGTTTTGTTGGAGACGGGAGAGATTAGGCAGAAAGAAGATAAAGTAAAGGAGAAGGTAGGAAGCAGAGGAGAACTTGCGAAAATAGAAAAACAACATCTAACATAGAGTTGTTGGTACACGATCTTGAAATATAAGTGAGAATTTGTACACATGGAAAGAATATATAATCTTAGAAGATGCATATAAGCCTATTAAGTTACTCCTCTGTTACCAATTAATTTTAGGAATGAACCTTATTTGAGCTTGTATCTGTTTAATTTATTTAGGCCCAATCTTATAAAATTTAACATGGTATCTATTAGAAAGGTTTAACTCACCCCCAAATGTTAGCTCAAAAGGGGGAGATTTGTACACTATTATAAATTGTTGAATGCTTTTATATTTGTCTAATGTGAGATTTTTGATATACCTTCTCAGCCTATAGCAGGGTTGGACATCTGATGGGTATATTGGGCAAAGGGATAGAACCGGGCACTGCCCCAAACTATCGAGACAAGCAAGTTTTGATACCATATTAGAAAGGCCTAACTCACCCTCGAAAGCTAGCTCAAGAGAAGGAGGCTTACACATACTATTATAAATTGTTAAATGTTCTTATACTTGTCCAATGTAAGATTCCTAACACCCCTCCTCAGCCCAGAGCAGGGTTGGACATCTGAAGGGCATATTGGGCAAAGAGACATAACTGGGCATTGTCCCAAACTATTGAGACAAGCAGGCTCTGATATCATGTTAGAAAGACCTAACTCACCCCCAAAAGCTAGATCAAGAGGGGGAGATTTGCACACTATTATAAATTGTTGAATGCTCTCATACTTGTCTGATGTGGGATTCCTAACAGTATCAGAGTAAGTTACTCTCGAGTTAGTCGTCACTACCTCGACACGATAAATTGTGTTATGTGTTAGGCCTTAAATTAGCCGACACATGAGAGGGGTGTGTTTAAATATAAGTAGAAGTTTGTCCCACATGGAAAGAATATATAACCTTAAACATGCATATAAACCTAGTGAGTTACTCCTCATATCATCAATTAGTTTTAGGATGAAACCTTATTTGGGCTTGTACCTATTCAATTTATTTAGGCCCAATCTTACAAAATTTAACACGCGAGAGAAAGTCTAATAACAAAGCATAATATGCAAAAGTTACACTAAAATCTTCCTCTACCCTCAGTTTATTTGAGCCAAGTACTTTGAACTGTTGTTTAAAGTTCATCAATTCATGCATTACCTTTAGGCTATGTTTGGTCGGAAGTTTATTAATAGAATAGAATGTAATGTAATATTATTTCATCGTTTGAGAGGAGGGTTTATAATAGAATGAGGTAAAAATGAGGGTTTTATATTATACCTCATTCCATCCTAAACAGTAAAAATAAGAAACTTTTCACTAAATTACATTATAAACCCTTCTTCCAAACAATGTTTCACTATTACATTATAAACCATTTTATCCCTCCAAAACAACAATTTTTAATATTATATTTATTTACATTACATTCTATTATAAATCATTCAATTCCATTCCATTAAAAACCTTACATCCAATTAAACATAGCCTTAAGATAGTTACTAAGCAACCTGTACAAAACTAGTTGAGGACTTATTAAGAGTAAAATATGACGAAGACGAAAAACTTAATGAGTAATCTTGGACTGCATCAGCATGGTTTTGGCATTGATCTGTAGTCATATAAGTACGTTGGGGAAAAGGCAATTTTACAGAACTAGCCACAATTTAAAGTCGAGGACTAGAATAAAGTTGTTCCTTTATGGCCATAAGATTACATGTTTTAATCACGAAAACAATGTTTTGTAAAAATTACAAAAGGAAGGTTGCGTACATAGATGACTCTCGCAAAGCAGAAAACCTTGTGCACTGATGTAATAGGCCAAACCACTTGCCCATAGATATTGTTCGCTTTGGGTTGTCCATCAGGCCAAAGCTCTCACGGTTTTAGCCTTCCTATACCCGAAAAAACATGTATGTAGGGAAGAGGTATCCGTAACCTTATAAGGCGTACTTCGTTGTCCTCTCCAGCCGATGTAAGATCTCATAATCCACCCCCTTAGGGCCTAGTATCCTCGCTGACACAACGGGTCAGGAATCGGCTCTGATATCATTTGTAACAGTCCATACCACCTGCTCACAGATATTATCTACTTTAGGTTGGCCATCGATTCAAGGCCCTCATTGTTTTGCTCTTCTCGCACTGGAAAAACGCGTCTATGAGGAAGAGGTATTTGTACTTTTATAAGGTATACCTCGTTCTCCTCTCCAACCGATGTGGAATCTCACAATCCACATCCCCTTAGGGCCCAGCGTCCTTACTGGCACAACAGGTTGGAAACCAGCTCTGATACTATTTGTAACAGTCCAGACCATTCACCCACAGATATTGTCCGCTTTGAGTTACCTATCGGGGCAAAACCCTCACAGTTCTTCTCTTTTTGCATTCGAGAAAACGTATTTATAAGAAAGAAGTATCCGTACCCTTATAAAGCGTACTTTATTCTCATCTTTAACCTATGTAGGATCTCACAACTGAGATACGTTTGACTTTTTTTTTGCATTTGATAAATGTGGGCGCAAATCACTTGTTCCTGTTATTCTCTTTCTATCCTATTTCATGAACATCATCCACTTATTTTTTGTAAGTCTCCTTTATTAAATAGATGGATGCTTATGGAACAAGATAAGAAACAAGTGATTTGTTCTTATAAATGAAGTCGTTCGAAGTGTACTGCATGTTCAAGGCTCCTTCGGAAATAGAATGTTTTAACAATTTAAGTGAAGCAGCACTCTTGAGGGTTTCTCTCACCGTGTACGCATGATCTGTTTTGGTCAATCTCTCCCTAGAAACAACTTTTTTTATTATGGAATTGATTAATATTCACTTTCACTTGTGGAGAAAAGCAAACAACACTCTAATGGTTCACGGATCACAACCATTATATATTAAAATAGTGAAAGGAGTATCCATATGAGAGTATGACGACATAAACTTCAGACCAAGTTTATATCTTAATCAAGGTTTTGGCTCTTTTGCATTTCATTATTATGTGCTATTACCTATAATGTCTATGCATTGCTACTCTCAAGTTTGGAAGGAGTGGCAATGCGTGACAACAAGCCATTCTGTACCCTTCACTAGCTTTGCTGTATTACCCTATTTCTCGAAACCATTGGCAACAACTCAAGCCACAGATTATTGAGATTTTTATAAGACAGTATGACAAAATAATGCTTAAATGGGATCAAAGACTTGTTTAAATGTAAGTCTTTAGAGGAAATATGGAATGAATTATAAGCTCTAATCTTTATGTTGTTTCAGCCCTTCTCTCACCTTCCCACCTTCTTATACAACATAAAGGACGGTGATAGATGGCCCATGGACTTAAATTTAAGTGTTTTTAATATAGTGAACTCAATATCTAACTATTCTAAGCAAAATGACATTGGACTTAAATTTAAGTGTTTTTAATAGAGTGAACTCAATATCTAACTATTTTAAGCAAAACGACATTGGGCCTTGAATAGGCCTAAGTTTGGATAACTCATCGTTTTATTTAAAATAGTTGAGCCTTGAATAAGCCTGAGCTTGATAACTACTCGTTTTGCTTAGAATAGTTGAGACTTGAATAGACTTAAGCTCGTTTTGTTTAGAATAATTGAACCTTAAATAGGCCTTTAAAAATAAAAAATATACAATAATTTTTTAATTACATCCAATCAAAGCTTGGGTAATTCAGATCAGATCTAATTAAAAAAATTATTATATATTTTTTATTTTTAAAAAATTATTTAAAAATAGCAGAGCCGGCCCATTGCCATTAACAAAACTTTAAGGGGGAAAAAACATAATAGCTTACATTATATTTAAATTAAATATGTAATTCAATCTCTAATTTTTGGTCTGTTAAATGTTATCCTAGGTTATTTATTTCTATGATATAGATAATATCAAAGTATCCTCATACTGTCAAGCACAGTTACGATTTTATGGCATGGTCAAAATCATAGTGAAGTTTGGTCTATGTATTGAATTGGTTATGTAATATTGCTCAAATGAAATCACGCAAGCTAGTGAGGATACAAATGGTGTCGTTTGATAGAAAGCTAACCAAGAACAAGATACCTTGGAAGCGTTTCTTTAGTGAAGGTGATACGTTAGTTGTTATATGAAAGCCAAACTATCGCTTTCTTCATTTCATGGTAAAAAGTAAGTTCGATCCCACTCCATTTCGTAAGCGTTTTCTTTCACCTCTTCCATACGATAGATGAGAAGGAGATTTCAACAAATATTTTTACTATAAAAAAGTAGACAATTGGCTATGACAAAAAACCTAGCTAATTATCTAAAAAACGTCACCTAAGATTTTTGCCATGTTTTCATCTTCGTAGCTATATACTATTAGCTACGTTTTTTATATTATTAGCTATTTTTCTTATAATGTAGTCAAATAGTCAAATGTTGTTATTTACTATGCTTTTAATAATATCGTAAAATGTTATTTGTTACATTTTAAATTCATAATATTGAATAATATGTTTTTTATATAATATATCGACAAGTTTTTATTGTGAATTATTTATTTATTATTATAAAATTAAATTGTAGAAAAATATTATTAATTCAAAATATCGAGAATTGTATACAAAAAGTAAAATTATATGACTATTATTAAATTATACTAACAAAAAGAATATAACATTAAGATGATCATTTGTTCTTATACAAGATATTAATGACAATTTAAATAATTCTTATATACACAACGAGAGTGAGCCTTAGAACAACTAGTAAAATTACTCTTTTATGATTGGAAAGTCACGGAAGCGTCTTCTGCATTATAGGACAACACTTTCTCATAGACAAAATGATAAATATACAAATTATAATATGTTTAGATTGCAAAAATTGTCAGAACATAACCTAATGGAGTACATCGAAGGTAAGAAAAAGAAGACTTCATATTGCAGAAGAAACAAGTAAAAACATCGATTTCATTAAAACCTCTCGTCTCACCTAGGCTATGCTTTTATCACCCTGTAATGCACAATGGAGGACGGAAAAAATCCCTCATCTAGGCTATGCTTTTATCATCTATAAACAAGCATTCATGACTAACACCGTACCATCTTCCTCATACTTGCATATCTTCAGCTTGTAATGACTACTTTTTAGAGTCCTAGTTCTGTCGTGGTAAGCTGGAATAAAGCTTACACCAATTTCCTGACTCTTGGCTCTCTGCTTATTAAAAGATCATAAAAGAATAGGTCAGATCATGGTTGAGATAACCTTTGTATGTCTATGTGGGTACACCTTGTAACACGTAAGAATACCTTGGTTACATATCTCGGATCAAACATGAAAGGGCAATAAATAAAGAAATGCGAAAAATATTTGATTTCAGTTTTATAATTTCAAAAGAGCTTTCCAAAGTCGAAACAAGCGCAAATCTACTGCTGCCTTCACGAGAACTGCTCTCCAAAACGTCATCAATGTCTTTTTACAGTTTTTTCAAAATGTAAGCTCTTTTAACGGGTCAGAAATTCCTTATGCTTACGATTGATATATGAGCAACTGCAAAATACCTTAACCTTTATATATATAGATTTCATATCAGGCTTTCCCATCACAGGCTCGATATGGGTTCGGTTCACACTGATTGAGATCTATTTTCTACCCCGACTTTGACCTATTGATTTAGATCATTTATTGGGCCACTTATTATCTTTATCCGGATCAAATTACGTAACTTAGCTGGTAAGTTATTTAAAAACTGAAAAATGTAATTAAATATTGTCCAACTTTATGAGAAATTACAAAAAAAGTCTAACAATCTCCTCCTTGGACAATACTTAATTGCAGTGTTGACTCTAGTTTAAAAACAGTTTAAAAACTTGATTAAGTCATGCTACTGTATTAATCAATTAAGTTTCAAAAGCAAAACATTTGATCCAAAGATAATGAAAATCCATTATTCCGTCCTGTAAGGCTTTCGATACCGAAAAGTAGTATCAAATGCATGTGTCATGTGCAATACAGATCCAATACAATCACATATATCTAATACCTCACTAACATGAATGGAAAAATGGAGTGTGGCAAACTAGGATGATACATTTATGATCTAAATTATATCATCTTTGTTTGTAGGTCTCGATTTCTCCAACTTTATGTTAAACCGCATATGCTAAACTGCATTAGAGAAATCTTGTTTTCTCTCACCAAATGCTAAACAACATTAGAGAAAACTTGTTTCCTCTCACCAAATGCTAAACTGTATTAGAGAAAATCTTTATGTTCTCCAACTGAATGCTAAACTACATTATAGAACCTTTATGAGATTAAACAAAACTTATATCTCCTTATTTCATGTCAAACTTCATGGATATCCATATAAAACTGTATGCGTCTAAATGACATAGGCTCAAGGTCAATCTGTATATATGCCTAATGACCTTTACATGCTTAAGATCGACACAAATCTTAAGACTTTTATATGTATTATGACAATATACGATAACACGTATTACTGAAGATAAACAATGATCATCTTTATTGATGAACCATCATACTGTTATAAAACATCAAATGTATAAATGTACATGGAGCAAATATAACAATCCCCTAACTAACAGTGTTTAAGGACATCAAAACACCCATACTGTATACTTGTGTCACAAACATAAGTGGTTGAAGTCCTTTAATTAAAGGATCGACTATCATTTCCTCAGTCTTTAAATGTTCCAAACCTTAATGTCACCTTTTTGTATTAACACCTTTATGGCCAAATAATTGACCTTTAAATGCTAAGACCCTGTGATATTCTTTGTTGTTATTAAACAACACAGTAAGAAGATTATCACAGTACAACCAAATGGGTCTAGCTACTGAATCAATCACAAACAACTCAAAAATTAAGTTTCTGAGCTAAACCATTTATGAAGTAGCCCCATAGCATGCACTCTGCATGCATGACCGAGAAAGTCACCTGTGTCTACTTGACACTCTTCCTCGACATTGTACTATTTGCAAACTTAAAACATGTAACCTTAAGTGGGCTTTCGATCATCTGAACACATAACTAAAATCTGAATATGAATTCTCTACGAGGTTTGGTCTGTTGACTGTGCTATATGCAACATATAATTCTTAGTTCCTTTAAATATCTCAATACTCTCTAGACTACATTCCAATGGTCTATACCTGGATTAACCAGATATTGACCAAACAGTCAAATAGTAAATGCAATGTCCCGCCTAGTACATAGCCAAGCATACATCAAGCTATCAACTGTACTAGTATACGGAACATTCCTCATAACCTCTCTCTTTACTTTATTCTTTCTATACTGTGCCAAAGATTATCTCTCACTATGAGAGATGTGCTACGACAAGTTTATAGTTAACCGTATTAAACTTTTGTAACATATACTCAATGTATGCTCTCTATGAGAGGCCTGATGAGTACTGAGATCTGTACCAGTAAATCTAAATACTTAGGACAAAAGATGCTACACCAAGGTCCTTCATGTCAAAGTTCTTGACCAAAAGTTGCTTAACCTTATACAACATGGTTAAGTAATTTGATGTGAGCAATATATCAACCATATGCAATAATATGAAAATAATTTTGCTCCTCCTGACCTTATAGTATAAGCATCTTTTAACTTTATTTTCCATGAAGCCGAAAAAGGTCATAACCTCATCAACTGTAAGGTATCACTTTCGGAAGGTTTGATGTAAACTATATATTGATCTGCATAACGCATAAACTATGTCAGTTCCATTTGGATCCTGAAGTCCTTTAGGTTGAACCATATAGACTTCTTCACAAAGGTATTTACTCAAGAAAGCAGTTTTGGCAACCAATTGATGTAACTCTATTTCATCATGAGCTACAATTGGCTTAATCACTCAAAATGTATCCTACGAGGATACGAGAGAAAAGGTAACATAAAGTCAATCTTTTTCCTTAAGTGAACCATTAGGCAATTGAGTGAGCCCATAAACCGCTGAAATTTATCCCAAAATCCTTTAGGTCTAATCTTCATTTACAACTGACAAGGTTGTAGTTCAGCTGTAAATCAATTGGCTCCCAAACCTTACTATACTTCATGGATTGCATTTCGTCATTCAGTATATCCCACTATATATTCACATTGAGTCCAGAAACAACTTCTGTAAAACTAACTAGATTCAAAACATATCTAATATCATAGTCTTGTACACCTGATAGACTATGTAATCAGATGGGATAGCAGGTCATCTTACTTTGGTGGATTTACCTAATTGCATTAGATCTTGTACCCACAGGAACCACTGTGTACAGGTATGAATTTATGTTCTTATACAGGCACGATATAGAGACCTAGATTTATCGGATCTAACTGTATGGGTAGTGGGTATATGATAACTGTAGTATTCGCCTTGTTATCATCTAAAGGGGTCAAAGGGCCTACCATTATCATAGACATTATATTCCAAAAAAAGAGAAAAATCACTTTATAAATTCCCTGGACCCAAAAACTGACTCAAAACACCCCGGGGTATCCTTACGAGAAATCTGAAATTTTTGTGTTTATTTTAAAATTATTGTAGCTGCTGACGTCAGTAGTGCGTCAACACATTATAGCGCTGACGTTAGCTGCGGGCATGCATCACCCAGTGACGCTCCTCAACAAAGTTCGGCGAGTATGTTGTGCGCACCAAATGCGCACCCACGCGCTATTATCGATTGGTGTGTGCGTTGCACAAGCCACACGTGGCGCGACACTGTCCACCCGTGACGACAACGTGTCTGCTAAATGTGCTGCCCTACGGGTGGTACTATTCAACTGTCAGGCATGTGTGGCACACGCGCCCAATGTCTCCGTCTCCGTCACCCTTGCCGAAAAATGGCAAATTTCAACGAGTTTTGAGCCAGCTTTTTGGGCTCCCAAACTCGTTTTCATCTCGTTTCTCAAGGCTAAATACATTTATATTACTTTCATGCTATTAAAAGCAAGAAAAAACTGAGAAACAAAAGTTTATTCTCTTAAAACCTTATGGAAAGAAAAACTGAAAAATCTTCATTTTTAACCACCCGATCACGTTACCGCTCTAATACCACGTGTAACACGTAACGATATCTTAGTTACATATCTTGGATCGAATGTCAAAAGGCAAGAAATGACGAAATGTGGAAAATACCTAATTTCAGTTCCACAACTTCAAACGAGCTTTCTGAAGCCGAAATGAGTGCGAATCCACCATCTCTTTCACGAGAACTGCTCTCTAGAATGTGGTTAACGTCTTTTTACAGTTTTCTCAAAATGTAAGCTCTCTTAACGGGTCAAAGAATTCTTATGCTTACGATTGATATTTGAGCAACTGCAGGAGACCTTAACATTTATATATATAACTTCTATAATGGGCTTCTCCATCATATGTTCGATATGGATCCGATCCACACTGATTAAGGTCCATTTTCTACCCGGACTTTGACCCATTGATCAACACAACTGGCAGGCAAGAGATCAACTCATCTTTGTAATGTTTTCACTTGTTTAGAGTCCTGGCTATACTTTTTATATCATCAATTCATTGCTTTCAGTCAGATTGATAAAATATGTCTAAAAAATGATGTAGAACAAGAGTTCAGCTAATGCATATCAATAAATGCCCCATTAAGATTCTAGCCCCAAAGTATAACAGTTCTCGTTGATACTAGCTTGCAAAAAGAGGGAAACAGAGTAAGCAGACGTGGACGCTTCTCTTAATTTTCTCGAACTGGTACACCACTTTTGAGATTAGGATGTAGAGGAAGAATAGATGTTGTTGTTAGATATATGTTAAATATATCTATTTAATTTATTTTGGCATATTTCTGTATATTGGACATATACGATCATGGAGGTTGCATCTACATAAAAATCCTTGAAGTCTATCTATTTGGTGCATATCTCCTTATTATGAAATAAATCCTTGTTA
>JAOTAX010000007.1:13466065-13492078 GCA_025629825.1 Erythroxylum guanchezii
ATGTTACCGTAGATAGGTATTTTATAACATATTGTCAAAAGTGTTACTGTCTAGTGTTACTGTATGTCATTTTTGTTGTAATGAATAAAACTTTGTTTTTTTAAAAGAACTTGCTAATCTATCCAATGCTTTCCTGTTAGCTTTAATCTTCCTGTTATTTGTGGTCTCAAGTTTTCTAGGAAAAAGTTCAAAATGTTACATAAAACTTTACAATTTACTACTCATTCAAAACGTGTAATTACGAACAAGATAATCCAAACTAAAAGTGAGATTCCCATTCTCGTGATGTGTATTAAGATTTTGTAATAATACACCTATCTTTTATTTGTAATATAATTGAAAAAATAAAGGGCAAATCCCTCAGTGCACAAGACTCCTTACTTTGCAAGAGTCGAGAGAGGGTTATTAATTACACACAGCCTTGTCTTTGCATTTTACAAAGAGGATGTTTTCATGACTCGAACCTGTGACCTTCCAGTCACAAGGGAGTAACCTTACCAATTGCTCTAAAGCTTGCCCTCAATAGTTGAAAAAATAGTTAGAAATTATTAATTATATTAGAATATGGACTTGGCATAAGGTGTTGGTATTATGAACTAAATAACCACATTTATATATGAAAAAAAAAAGATCTACTAAGAGAAGGGCCAGGAATATACTCATAGGGGAAATTCCACCTAACGATTATGGTTTGGAATGATAGAGGGTTAAATGACCCTCTTAAAAAGCAATGGTTAAGGAGAGTGTTTTGGAAAAGAAGCCATTCCTAGTAGGGCTTCTTGAAACTAAACTAAAAATTTCCTAAATGTTTATTGTTTCAAGATTTTTGGGAGCTGATTAGGAAGCTGTTTCTAATCATAATTCTTATTACAATCGTAGAATCCTTTGTTTCTACAACACCAATAAAATTTCAATTCATGTTATAGTAGAAACTAATCAACTCATTCACTTAAAATGCAAGTTGGTAAGCGTTACCACATATTTTGACATCTCTCTAATTTATGCTTCTAATTTTTAATTTCAATGAGTTTCTCTTTGAAATAATTTGTAATCCATTAAAGCTTCTATTAACAAACCTTGTTTGTTAATTGGAGATTACAACTATATACTCACTGATCAAGAAGTTGAAGGAGGAAAGGGATTCCATACTACAATAGGAAGAGAGTTAGCTGAACTATTACAGAAGGTTAAAATTACTGATCTAAGATTTGAAGGGAGAATATTCACTTAGTCTAACAAGCAACAAGGGCACATGTTGATAAAGAAAAAGATTGATCGAGATCTGGTTAATCAAAATTGGCTTGCAGAATATCCCTATTCTTTTGCTCTATTTAAAGAAAATGCCTTTTCAGATCACTCATTCATTTTGCATTTAAAATCTCCATGCTATGAAAAAGTTAGGGGCACCTTTTAGACTCTTTAATGGCTTTCTCAACAGGTAGGTTTCATGCAACTTATGAAATCTTGCTAAAACCTTAACGTAAAATCTTATTACCTTATACAAAAGCTGATAATGGTTAAATAATCTATCAAAGCTTTCTTTAATGCAAATTCCAGGAAAATTACGGTCACTTAACAATTGCTTACTGAGGCTTAACAAGCTTGTTATAGTTTCCTTTATAACAATCAACTGAGCAGATTGAAACTGTCAGACTAAAGGACCATCAGAAGGCCCTGAATTGCATAATTCTATTTTGAAACAGAAGGCTCACATAAATTGGTTAAGAGATGGTGACTCCAAAACTAAATTCCTCCATTCTTCTTTACTTGTAACAAGAAATAGGAATATGATTGTGGAACTTAAAGACTCCTCAAGTAACTCTTTCTCTGATAAAGATTCTTTATCAAAGCTCACAAGGGACTACTTTTTGCAGTTAATGTTGGGTCCGGCCTTGAGGCCAATGGGCTTAGATCCCCAGGTCTTGCGGGCTTAGATCCCCTACCGGTCCCCCCAACCTTAATCGGTATTGTCCTCTTTGGTCAAGGGTGAGGCCACGCCTCGAACCCAAGACCTCAAGGTTTTGTTGTTATCTAACAACACGTCTCTCACCATTGAGCCAAGACCTCAAGGCCACGCCTCGAACCCAAGACCTCAAGGTCTGGCGGGCTTATGGAAGGTCTTTCTGGATTATCAACAAGATCATTGGTTCTAATGGTAGATTTCATTATCATCATAAATGTAATATTTACAAACTAACCCATTTGATGTTTACAAATGACTTGATTCTTCTTTCAGTGACTGAAACTCATTCTTTGATGAAGCTAAAAGAACTTATTAAGCTATTTTCTAGATGGTCAGGATTGAAAGTGAATGTAGAGAAAAGTGTCTTGTATTGCTCCAAAGATATAAGGAATGCTAATGAACTTTCCAGGATAACTGAGCTACAGATTCAAGCTCTTCTACTCAAATATCTTGGAGTCCCAATTTTGTAAAGCCTAAGTATTATGATTATATCTCACTCATTGAAAGGATCAAAGCTAGAATTAATGCATGGAAAAATAAATTCCTGTCACTTGTGTAAAGGTCACTTTGATAGTTTCAATACTTGGAAACCTTTGTGTTCATTGGATCTCTCACATCATTATACCAGGGAAAGTAATCAAGGAGGTTGAGGGAATTATATGGTTTGGGAAATTTGACAATTCCAAGAAAACAAAAGTCAAATGGAGTGAAGTGACTTTTCCTAAAAAGCAAAGAAGATTGGGGATCATTCCTATTACTCTATTGCAAAAAGTACTCTTGTGCAAAAGAATTTGGAGGCTATTTGAAGACAAATTGTTATGTGGTTAAAATGACTACATGAGACATATCTAAGGAACGAAAGCTTCTGGAAATTGTCACTACATGAGACATATCTAAGGAATGAAAGCTTCTGGAAATTGTCAATCTCTAGGGAATACTCTTGGTTCTTCTTCCAAATGTTGAAATTGAGACAAGTTGTGTACCTTTGGGTTAAGCATGTGCTAGGGAATGGAGAGGATATCTAGGTATGGTTTGATAATTGGATTGAACATAGTCCACTTATACAAGGGACTGAATTATCCCAACTTACTAACAGACTTCCACTCAACATCAAAACTTCCTCACTGATGAATCAAGATCTATGAGCAGGCAACTTTAGAGGGTTCAACTTACTAGTGGAATATCTCCCCCAGATCACTCACAGGCATCGACAGGACTCAATTTCTTGGAAACCTTATTCTTTTGGAGTTTTTACCAACAAATCATACTATAAGGCATTGCTGGTTGAGGGAGAGAATGTATCCTTGTTCAACCCTTTATGGAAGCACTCATTGAATCAAAAGGCCTCAATATTTACCTGGTTAATTATTAAGAACAGGATTCGTACTAAGAACAGATGGTTTGACTCTTATGACCCAATCTATGTGCTATGCAAAGAAGCTAAAAAAGATAGGGAATACTTATTCTTTCAATGCAGATACTCAAAAGCTATTTGAAGTAGAATTTTAAATTTACTAACTGATTACAGTTCTTTTTATGATTAGCTATCTCCTCTTAATTAGAACACTCGTAAAGGTGCAGGATAGAGCTATATATAAAACATCTTTTACTACAACTATTTACTCCTTACGGAAAGAAAGAAATAAGAGGATCTACTGGAGTAAGGAAGTAAGCAAGCACTATTTAGCTGAAGATATCATCAATTGGATCGGAGTCATTATGATGGCTAAATTTGATCAACATGCACTATCTACAGGAATGAAAACTAGATGGAATTTGTAACTCCTGGTGTTATATTTCATATGTTTTTGTAATATCTTATATTTTGTCAACTTATTGTAATGTTGAGTTAGCATTACTATAGTTAATAATAATCTTTATTCAATTTTCAAAAACACATACACCTTTTAATTAAATGAATAAAGCACACATGTAGTATTTATTTTAATCCAATGCTTGGAGTGATTACCAAATCTTTCATGATGAAGAATTTATATTAATTATATATTTTAAGTAAATTAATTAACAAATGGCCAAATTTAGAAGATTTCAATTCATTGAAAGCTTTCGAAGGACCTTTAATGGATACTGGACCACCTCAGTCCCTGAAACTCAAACCAAAAGAACACATACACATATTAGCTCTCAAAAATCCATTTCAGTGTTTTCCCCTCCTATTACCATTTTTCTTATTTTCACCATAATATTGAGTTGAAAATTTATTAATTTAGGAATAGAGTATGATAATAAAGCACTAAAGGGTAACTTGTACTTGTGTGGTTAACATTTGAACAGGTATTATCCCTCCTTGTAATCCTTGAAAGCATAAACACAAAGACATTGATCTCCTACCAAGTACCAACCATAACAAGGCTTCGTCTTTGAAGCTCGCGTACGGCAAGACCTTGCTTTTGCTCCAGAGGACCAGAGACTCCAAAAAGGAAAGCTTCTTTTTATCCTTTTAGTATCAACAACAGCGAACTACCTTTTGTTTATCTTATGTTTTGGCTGAATCTGTTCTGTTTTTAATGCGCCGCCTTTGGTGTTTCAGGTTAAATGGGATCGTTTCCCTTGTGGGATTTGCTATTCTGAGGTTGTCATCAAATGCTTGGGTTTCTGATAAGCTATTGGATTTCTTCCTGTTTTCCGATAAAGAGAGAAGCTTTTACTGAGAAATGCATCCTTTTCTCCAGCAATCCTGCATTTTCTATTATCTGGCCTACGTAGTTTGCAGTTTGGATGCAGTTAGACTTCTGCTTATGTGATCTTAAGTAGGTCAATCTTCTTCTGATTTTTGCTTATTATATACCGTTTTGTTAGGTGTCATTGTTTGCTGCATTGTTTACAGCAATTGATCATTGCTGTTGAGATTTTTAGGGTTTTCCATTCTTCAGTGTGGATATGGCG
Organism: Erythroxylum guanchezii; assembly: GCA_025629825.1. Classification (NCBI taxonomy): domain Eukaryota; kingdom Viridiplantae; phylum Streptophyta; class Magnoliopsida; order Malpighiales; family Erythroxylaceae; genus Erythroxylum; species Erythroxylum guanchezii. The sequence goes on from JAOTAX010000007.1 coordinate 13,470,936, forward strand.
TATTGATTTTAGAGAGCTTGGTGGTGGAAACGTATTTGCTTTAAGCTATGATTCTTCAATTTTATGAAATTTGGTATGATTTCTGTCCCACGTAGGATCAGAGAATGGACGAGATTTGAATACTTGATTTCAGGAGTAAGTAAATATTCTGAATGAATGGAATTTATTGCCTTGTAAATCTTTGTGATGGAAAACATAAGGACGAGAAAAATTAGTGTGGTGGAATTTGGCTATTTAGATTCTGTTCTTTTCTCATTTTAGTGGGAAATAGAGCAGAGATGGATCTGTGGGTTGTTGGAGCAGCTGCTGCTGCTGGATACGTGGCTAAATGCTGCCACAATATATCAAGAGGTAAAGTTGGTTTATCATGGTTAGCTCTTAGTGCCTCCAAATGTGAAAATCTGGAAGCTCCAAGCTATCCACCCCAGAGATTAGAAAGGGGAAAGAAAAGCACTTCTAAAAATGGAGGAAAGATTTCAGATGAATCTTTTTTTGGATTTTAATGAAATAGATAGTGTTTCAGAAAGAGTTGTCTCTACAAGTGGCTATGATGAACACCTAGAAAAGTTAGAGACCAATGATGACTACCATATTCTTTCTTTCATGAGTTTGGAGAGCAGAAATGGGTTGACTGGTGATATACTAGAAAAGCCTGGCAGGTTTTTCAAAGATGAAGTAGATTCTTCTCATGTGTGGAGATACAGAAGCTCTTGCAGAGTGAAATGTTCATATGAGCAACTTCTTAAACCACGGAATTCACTTGAAAGTTGCCTTATGTCTCAGATAGACAAACAACAGATAAAAATGGAAGAGGATTTGCTTAGGTCCCTACCATCTTCATCTAAAACTGTGTGGCCACTGCTTAGAGGTCATGTAATTAGCAGAACCAAAATTGATTCTTTTCATGCGCAGACAGGAACTGGTGGTACTCAGTCAGTTGAGGCAGAAAATGTGCGGTGGGTTTCCCCATTGACGAGACTGAATACTGGGGAAATATGCAAGGAAGAGCTGAACAATTCCCAAAAATTTGGCAGGGAAAGTGATACAAATTTGCAAACTGGTATGTCTGTCATTTACTTGGTAAAGCTCCATCCAGCTAACCGGCAACTTTGATGATAGTTTCAAGGCATTATCATTATTTTGTTGCTGATTATTGTTGGCATGTTTCAAGGTTTAGTGTCCATAATATGCTCTTGATGGTAAATATATTATTAACCTCTGAGGCCCAGAACTTTCCAATAGGAATTTTTGCAAAGGGAAATGTGTTGTGAATCACCGGGACTACAACAGTTGCATAATTCCCAATTTGTCAGATCATTCTTACCAATTTATGCATGGTGCATTATGGAGATCTAGTTGCTACTATAGAATCATTGGAATTAGGTATTCAGAATTTAATATTGACTATGGTCATAACTCATTCTCAACAAATTGACACTAGAACAATTGCTGAAATTCATTTTTTTTTTTTAGATTTATGATATTGATGTATGACTTTTGAAGCTTTTCCTTTAGTTCACTGTACTTGTTATTGTTTTTACCATATTAACATATGAATGGTCCAAAATAATGCAGTGAAAAGTGTGAACTATATTCTGAACTGTCATCATCAAAGCAAGATGTCACTTGTTATTCCTTAGTTGATTCTGAAATCATCTATTTTTCTATAAATCATGAACTCCATTTTTGTTTGCTTTGATATTCATCAGGGTCACTTGATGTTTATTGTGTCTTGGAGTATCTATTGGGATGATCTCTTCATTCATTGTTAACAGGAGAGATGTAGGCAAATTAAAGGAATTGCTGAAGCAAACTGAGAATTTGGTTCAGGATTTACAAGAGGAAATTGAGATGAGAGATGCATTAACAGTGAGAGAGCTTGTTAACGAGAATCATAAATCAAATGACACCAGTGAGATTTCTTTTCACAATAATGCACCATGTGAACATTTCGCTGTAGTAAATGTAGACAATTTAACCAAGAACAATGACAAGGAATCCTACTATGAGAAAGTGGGTGAGAGTTCTAAATCTAAGAGTAAAATTGAAGCTGAACTTGATGCTGAACTGGAGAGGTTGGGTCTAAATATGAATGCATCTACTTTGGAGAGAAGATTGTCTGACCTTGTTGAAGGAAGCTCTTTTTCCCCTTTGGTACCATTGTGTTATATAATTTGTGATAGGATGAAACATCAGCTTCACATGAAAGTTTAATTTGTTGTGCAATGTTGTGCTGCTACTGTTTTGCCAACTTTCTGTTCAGTGAATGCTTCTACATTTTCAGATATATTGCTGGCCGGAATTTCTTTTGTTTGGATTTGCAGAGTGGTTGGATTTTGTTATTTTACAAAACCTCTTGGACCTTGTAATTTCATTCTGATTTTGCATACCTTTTGTCTGGGGATGCATGTATAAATATGTGAAACATAATTATACACTTGTATTTAGGAATGCATGCCAGTTCAAGCCATTGCTTCAATTCGTATTCATACAAATCATGTTTCATAATGGGCAGTTCCGTCTCATGATGATAGTCTTTCTTGGATGTATTTTATGATAAAGAAAAAAGATTATATAGCGGACAGTGGCATAGTTTGAAAACTCCATGAGGTAACTGAGGCTCCTATTTCTATTGGAAAAGTGTGCCATCACATGTAATTTTTGTTTAGTTAGGAAAATAACTTCATTTGAGTTCTGCTTGTCAAGTATTAATGGACACGAAACCTTTAACAGCTTGACCCAGATTTTGTGGCCGATTTTGCTCAAGGTGAGCTGGGGGCTAAGTTCAAAGCTCAAGCTGTAGACCAGGATGAATCATTAGATCAAGATGCAATCGGTAGCTCAACAACTCACTCTGGTAATTATGCAGTTTCACCTAGAGAACTTAGCTTGCATCTGCATGAAGTGATTTAGGCCAGACTTGAAGAGCGTGTGAAGGAGCTTTAGTCAGCTCTAGAAAGTAGCCAGAGGAAGGTGCAAATTGAGGAATCAGATCATAGAAAGACATGGAGGAAGTTGTCAAGCAGTAAGATGGGATTTTCGTCGGACGATGAAAGCTCAGTTGCTAAAGGAGATGGGAAATTTATGAGAAATTTTCTGGTTATGAACTTACCAGATGAAGCTCTAGATGCTCACATTGAGGCTTGTGAAGAGCTCAGAAAGATGAACAAGTCTGATGAAGAGGATTCAATATCAGTGGATTATGGAAACAATCATCAGATTCATGGGGCAAATGATTCCTTGCACCCTCAGAAGCACATTGGAGCAAAAAGTGAAGAGCATAGTGGTCAAGTAAAGACATCAGTAACGGATGGCTCAAGACTCGAACTGTTATTTTATGATGGTGTTAGTGAGGAAGAAATGAGTGATAACAATGATGAGATGGAGGAGTTGATAAAGGAGACTGTGGAAAAGACCAAGAAAGGGTCTACCGGGGGGTAAATGCACAAAGACTGTTGTTTACCATGGATGAGAATGAAAAGTAGATATCACAAAAGGATAGTTTTGTATTGTAGTTTAAAATTATAGCAGAACAATTCATGACCGCAGTACGTTACGTTTAAACGTCTCTGATTATTTATTCCACATTCTCTATTTTCTCGCGTGATTTCCTGCATAATGCAATGCGACCCTGTTATATGTTAAATGGGAAGAAGCATGGCTCGAGAACTATTTTTGTTCCTCGTCGGGCATGGAGAATTAATGATATGTGCCGTATGATATGAATGCTCCACGCTTTTGTCACTGGGAATCTAAGGATGTACTGAAATTAGAATTAACTTCCATCAAAGGTTTCATGTCCCTTTCTACGAGTGCGGTGAAAATGCAAAGACTAGGTCAAGTTGTCGAGAGTATCAAATACACGAAGCCATGCTTGTGCCTTGGTGCTACTGTGGAAGAACAGAGTTCATTCCTCATTTTTATCAAACAATCAAAAAGGTCGGCCTATGTCAGATTGCAATCAAATATGAACTGACATGCTCTTTGAAGCAGTTGGGATGCAACGGACTAAGATTTGATGACCCGTTCTAAAACAAGTAACAAGCTAGGCCTGTAAGCACTATGTTCAGCTATAAAGAAAAACCTGCTAAGGAACTATTGTTGTAGAACGTTGATGGCCACCATGCTGGTCTGGACAAGAATAAATCCGTAACTTTGTGCAAATTGTTTTGGTAAGACAACCTGAAAATGAAGAAATGAATGAAGCTGCAGAAAACAGTACTTTTCAACTACAATTATTTTCTGAACAACTTTAATTGTTTTTTGTCAAGGCAAGAACAGAAAGGTAGAGTTCACATAGTAAAATCCAACATACATAACATTCAAGCTCTTTGAACAAATGCGAAGAGCGCGGAGAAAATCTAAGCACATAAACAGTCTACTTTTTTAATAATGAGTTGAAGATATATCAACTACTTCCAGCACTCCTCATGCCCTTTTGGCAAAATCGTCTCTGTCATCATCCTCATCCCTGTAATTTGCTTCCAATGGTTCATCTTTGAAGTCTGCTTCCAATGAGTCATCTTCGTTGAAACCTTCAGCTGCTTCACCCGTTTTGCTGCTTTCATCACCACCCAATCCCAACCCAGAGTTTCCATCAAATCCACCTCCAAAACCACCACTAGCATAATTATCACTGCTGCCGCCACCGCCACCAGCAACTCCAAAATTTCCCGCTGAACTGTCAAGAGCTCCGGTACTACCAGCACCAGAATAATCAACATTTTGTCCTGGATTATTACCATAACTGCCAAAGTTCCCCCCACTTCTGTAGTTATCACCACCAGTATTATCATAACTTCCGCTGCCTCCAAAATTACCACCAGGCCCACCATAATTTCCAAACCCTCCCCCATAACCAGTGTTTCCCCCATAGCCACCACCATATCCACCACCTCCACTGTAGCCACCACCTCCAAAGTTACTACGAGGTCTATCAGTTGCATAATTCACCCTTATACGACGACCATGTAGATCCTAGTCAAAAGAAGAGATAGAAGAAAATGCTATCAAAAAGAATGCTGCTAACATGAACCACAAATTTTAAAGCTACCTTTAAAGGTAAAAAAACTGACAAGGGATGACGATGCTACAGCATTAGCTATTGCAAGTTTAACTTTTCACAATCCAGTAGATAAACAGGTATATGCACATAAACATGCTATGTTTACGAAAAACTACAACATTATAAAAGAATCACAATGAAATAGAAGACTATCAAAACTAAATACAGGTCAACATATTAAAGAAATATGGGTGCTAGTGCTACCATAAGTTTCAATACCAAAAGGTACTCATCTCTAAAGCCTATAGAACGTCAACAATTCATGATACTATGTTGTTCCAGTCTCCAATTTTGGCAGTTTTCAAAAGCAATGCTACCGTAACACATCTAAAATAGAAATGTAAATGTTAGAAAACGTGGTTCAAGTATGATCTCAATTAAAAGGAATGTTGGAGCAAATGATCATTGAAACAGGGGATGAAATGTGGATATTAGTTAATATATCTCAGTATTGCTCCTAGACTGTGGGTATCAAAGACTTCGTATTTCAAGAGGCATCCCAAATTTCAGTTACAAACAGCTGAGACTGTTCTCAATAAAATATTCATATCTGAATCACTTATATTTCTTCTCCTATCTTTGCCGTTGTCAGCAATATTAGACATGACCTAATTCATAAGTAAAATTACCTGCCCATCCAAGGCCTGAATGGCACTTGAGGCTTCCTCACTGGAGGTGTAAGTAATAAAACCAAATCCTCTGGACCTACCAGTTTCACGATCCAGAATAACTCTTGCTACAACCCATATAGTGTCAATCACCATTTGATCAAAACTTCACACTGAAAGAACTGAGTCTAAAATATTGCAAAAGATGCAGTATTCTCTACATAAAAGAAAGAGAAGGTTTAACATTTCACTTACCTTCAATTACCTCACCATACTTGCTAAAAGCATCTCTAAGGCTAGTATCATCGGTGCCATAGGAAATGCCTGCAACACCAAATTACTAAACATCAAACTGATAAAAAAAGGAGGTAACTATAACCTTTTTTCCTCTTTTTCCCTCCCTCATTCATGGTAAGGGTGTTGTTGATGAGGCTCACCTCCAACAAAAAGCTTTGAAGATGACATGCATCGGATTACTTGGAAGATAGATGGCCTAGACGAAGCAAATTCGGCATTAATCTGCTTGCTAGATGCCTGCTTAAGGATATTCCCAACTTTACTAAGAAAAGCCATTGCACCGACCTTTCGAGCATCAAACAATACAAAAAGTCAGTCAAGACAACAACATAAGGAATAAAAATGAAACAAGCAAAATTAAATCATGCACCACACCCACATTTTCTTTTGACTCTTATGAAGAACAAACTCAGGGTATGTCACAAAACTACACGGAAAAAACAGATATATTCACATTATGGACTACCTAGCATCCAAGACGACCTATAATATCCATAAAAAAAATACTTCCTTTCTAATTCCCTTCATCCTAAGTCAACAACCATCAATACACCTTTACGATCAATAACAACTTAGATACCGCAACTTTCGCCCTTTTCACCCTAAGACCGTATTAATCATATTAATCAATAAAGCATTCCAACTCCACCAGAGACTAACTAATCAACAAACGCAGCTATAACTAATAAATAACCCATAAATCGAAAACAGCAGCACACGTAAGAGATATCGAAGGAAATGAAAAAAGATTACATAAGTTAGAGAGACAAGAGGTAAAAACAAACCAATAAATCGATTGATTCCGTAATAAATATTAAACCAGAACATAGGAGAAATATTTACGCAATCACACTAACATCAATCGAACCCTACCTGGAACCCAATCCAATCGAAGGAAAAGAAGTGAAATCAAAAAGATGTAGAAGTTGTAGAAGACAAAGATAAGAGAAATTAGGGTTTTAGAAAGAACCTTTGAGCTCTTATGGTATCTCCCGTTACACTCTCCCCGACAAAGACGAAGAAAAACCCTACCTGGCTGCAGGGTTTATAACAATGTTTATATGAACCGGAAGAAGAGATCTGAACCGTTGGATTGGACAATTAGATATTTTATACCTGTAGTGTAACTTGTTTACTGAAACCGTGGATTTTTCAATATTATTCTTAATAATTGGCAGTGAGATATTTGTGAAGCACAAAAATCCTAATTTTTTTTTGAGTAATATTTAAATGTGGCTTTGTAATTTTAATTTAATTTAATATTAAATGAGTAAGAATAAAATTGTTGAACTCACAAAGTATTTGAATAGCTTAAATTTGATTTTTATAAGATTTTCTTTTGAATTAACTGGTAAGATTATATTTTTGTAATTGGAAAGTTACGGATTCGAATAGAAGTAATCTCTTTGTAAAATACAAAGTGAAGATGGCCTGACCCTCGTAAAATAGGGAGTCTTATACATTGGGCAACTTTTTATTTTTATGAGAATATTAACAAATAACATTTATTGAAAATTAAAAAAAAAACCTTCTTAAAACACTTTTTAAGTACTTCATTCTTTGCTTATTGAGCCAATCATTAAGAATATAATTATGTCATGTAAAATTTATTATTAGAATTAAGTAATATCATATGATGATAATTTTAAAAAATTTAAATAAAAAAACTAAATCATAATTTAAACTTTAAATTTAATTATTAAATCTCTTTAACGTCAACAAGTTCGTAGAAATTGGGATTGTAGTAATAATTTGTCTTAATTCTAGAATTCAAAGATTAATATCAACACACCAAAGATAGTTGGTGACATAAAAATACGAGATTGATTAGAACCCTAGAACGGACATATAATTAGAACCCTAGAACGGACATAGTTCAAGTTCGTTGTTAGAAGATTTGGATTTCAAACTATGTCGAGGGAGACTTCATCTTTTATAGCAAGTTGGCTAGAAGAGCAACAACATTCACTTTTATGCCTGTTAATTTGCTATCATAGCATTTATCAAAATGCCTTTTCAATTTCACAAAAACATCCAAATGATTATACAATGTTATGAGATCCAAATTCCAACCAAAGTTATAATTAATCGAGTTCAATGCTTGATCATAGAAGTTAGATTGCTCGATTTTAACATATGTATAGGAGATTGATATGCTGATAATTAATAAGTAATTAGTATATAATTAGTATGAATTAATCTTGTTTCTATATTTGATAAATCCAAATGATTATACATACCTTCCTTGTAAAGATTACAATAAATTGAGAAATATTTACTCTCAAAATTTCTTGATGCTCTTCGTGATATCAAAGCTTCATTTATAAAAAGAATACAAGATCCCATCTTTTGTTTTTGTTGTTTTGAAGATAATTAGATTGTCTAGTACTTATTTAGTATATACTAAAATCTTTTATTCTTTATGTTGGAAGGTGTGGTGACACCTTACTTCTCAAACTTGATAAGTCCCTTTCTCTTATACTTTTTTTACAAGTCCACCTTGTGCTCTAATGGCTCCAAGTAGCTCAAATATGCCATTTCTCAATGTTGTGAGCAACTACCAAAGTTACTCACTCTAATTCACACCCTAAATCTCAAGTTTTGTAAATGGTGGCTTAAGGAGATAAGAACATGAGCGAGAACTCAATGTTTTTGGGGGAGCTTTAAGTGTGGGAGGGAGAAGCTTTTACATGCATTCTCTCTTTTGCAACTTATGCAAAGAAATAGAAAAAGGGTTAGAAATTTCCACAAGTAACCACTTATTTGTTAGCTTTGTCTTTCTTATAAGATCGAGCTTACTTATCCACTTTTGGTTTTCTTGTGCAAATGTGGACACATTATATTATTTTGCTACATCTCCCACTTGTACTCATTGGCAACACATGCTTGAGAAAGAACAACACATGCCTATTCGTAGCATCAAATGATTTGTTCATAGCAACTCATACTTTATTTCTTAACCTTAAATATCCATTCTCACTAGCATACAGGAAGTGGAGTGTGCGAACATACGAGAAAGGTACAGGCGAGGATCATTACATTAAGTAACCATCAAACTAACATAACGTCGCTCAAGATCTCGTTATACCCCAAATCATTTTTAATCATACTAGATTTGGCATCTCTAATCCCTTTTTCCAAAAAAGGCTATGCAAAATCACATAATGTATTTGTACTTATGGTTACCATATATACAACTTATGCCTATCGACAACTAATGTCTTTATAACTGCCCGGGCAATGAGTCATGAATAGCTTGTGTGACATCAAAATGAATTTTCCTTAGACATTTATGTCAATCCATGAAGTCTTGGCTGCTTTCCTAGTCATACCCCGCTAGATGCATCATTCCTAGCCCTTAGATAATATGATAAAGTAGCACCACTAATTCTCAACTTCATGACATAGCTCAAAGTTCCAAAGGGTATAGAGGTGGACTACACAAGGCTCACACAGTAATGAAGAAGGGATTCTTTCATCACTCCCTTATTCGGTCGTCTCAAGCACATGCAGTACATGCAATGGTGGAGCTCCCACTAAAGATTTGTCACACTCTAAATAACATCATACAAAACATGGCCCAGTAACTCTAGAAAGTGACCAACTTGAGCCACCATAGATTCAAATCTGGCTTCATATAGGCTACATAGATAAACTTTCCATGTTCGACTAAACAAGTCTCATCTTAGCACTCAGCTAAGGCGACATACAAAATCTTTAATCACCCTATAGTAATTAAGGAGACTGCCTATCATTTTGTACCTTGCAATACTTTGTCTCCTCCCACTCGCTATCATATCACTGGGGCAATGTTCTTGTGTGAGACAGTGACATCAGGCCTTGTGACAATTTTTAGATATGTGCCATTTCAATTAAACATTAATTTGCTATGCAAATTCACACAAGATTAAAATGAAAAACATATTTCATTAAGGCATAAGTAAATGTACAAATACATCAAATCCTCAACAAACCTAAACCCCTAATGTGCTTGTGAAAAGCATCTTTAGCAATGGGTTTAGTAAAAGGATCAACTATCATATCTTTCATAGAGACATGCTTTAAGACCACACGTCCTTGTGCAATGATATCACAGATGAAGTGGTAGCAAGTATTTATGTGCTTTGTCTTTCCATAATACTTTAGGTACTTTGCATAGTCAATTGCAGCTGTGTTATCACAATAGATAACAGTGGCCTTACAAAGATGCCCGGTAATGTCGAGGCTCCTAAAAAATCTCCTCAATCATATCGCCTCTTGCATTGCCGACGTACATGTAACATACTCGAACTCCATCATGGACAAATGACATGCACTGTTGTTCCTTGCTACACCAAGAAATGGCTCCTCCTCCAAAAATGAAAGCATATCCTGATGTGGACTTTTGTTTGTCTCTATCAACAGATCCATCAGCATCACTATATCCAACCAATTTGAGGCTCCCACCTTGATAACACAAAGCCATGTTAGTCGTTCCTCTTAGATATCTAAGTATCCTTTTGACCACTGCCCAATGTGCAAGTCTAGGATTACTTTGATATCTATTAACCATCCTAACTGCAAAGCATATGTCGAGTCGAGTACACAACATAACATACATTAGATTACTGACAACGCTCGCATATGGCACCTTAGTTATTTGTTGTTTTCTTCCTCTGTATTAGGACATTGATCTATACTTAGGTATAAGCCCTTCTCCATTGGAGTGTCAACAGGTTTACAGTTTTGTATATGGAAATGTTCCAAGATCTTATTAATATAGGTTTCTTGAGACAACTCAAAAATCTCTTAGAACGATCCCTCGAGATCTTAACCCTGAGACCATAATCTGCTTCACCCATGTCCTTCATTTCAAAAGTATAGGACAACCACTTTTGAGTGGCAATGATCATCTCCATATAATTCCTAGCTATCAAAATATCATCTACATATAAAGAGAGTATAAGAAACACATTCTCTTGTCTCTTTATGTATACACAATGGTCCTCCTTAATCATCGATGTAGCTTGATGAAATATAAGGCACCATTGCCTAGATGATTGTTTCAGGCCATAAATGGAAAGTCTCAAGTGAAACAATTTGTGCTTCGATCCCTTTGCCCAAAACCCAACGTGTTGATCCATATAGATCTCTTCATTTATTTCTCCATTGAGAAATGTCATTTTAACATCCATTTGGAAAAAATCCAAATCTAAATGTGCAATAATAGCTAGGATAAGGCGAATAGATACAAATCCCACCATAGGAGAAAATGTCTCATCATAGTCCACACCCTCCTTTTGGGCGTAACCTTTCGCCACTAATCGGGCCATAAACTTATCAATTGATCCATCTGCCTTGCGATTAACCTTCAAGACCCATTTGTTTCCAATGGTTTTGTGCCCAACAGGTAGATCGACTAAGTCCCACACATGGTTCTTAACCATGGATTCCATCTTGTCTTACATTGTTACAAACCACTTATTCAAAATTGGTAAGTTCATTGCTTCTTCAAAAGAGGAAGGTTCATCAGCATCAACAGAAATGCTTAAGAAGGATACACCTTTCTATTTCAAAGTGTCTACACAGAACATTTTCTGCATTGGCTCCTACGCAATTCTAGAGACTGAGACTCAGGTTCTATGCTCCTACTAACTTCAATAGTCATTGGAATGGATTGTGAATCCAAATCCAATTGGGGCATTTCGTCTTGATGTTCCTCTAACTCATAGAGCTAAATACTTTGTTTGATCTCACCAATTCTAGGGAAATCATCCTCTAAAAAATCCACATCTTGGGGCTCAACCTTAGTGAGCCCTCCATTATGTTCACTGTACATCATATTACCCTTAGAATGCTCACAATATCTAATAAACACACATTTATTAGCTTTAGGGCCTAACTTCCCAAACTTATAGGAAGAATGGTGAACATAACCAACAGATCCCCATGGCCTTAAGCCTTCCAAATTAGACTTATCTCCATTCTATAACTCATATGGAGTAGTTGGGACAAACTTAGTGGGCAGTCAGTTAAGGGTGTATGCCACAGTCATAAGGGCATCCCCCTAAAACTTAATCAAGAGGTTGACTTGAGTCATCATCAACCTAACCATGTCCAACAGAGTTCGATTCCTTCTCTTTGCAACCTCATTTTATTGCGGAGTTCCAGGAATTGTTAATTATCGGCGTATTCCCTTATTCTCACAAAATTCTCTAAACTGATCAGAGAGGTACTCTCGACCTCTATCAATACGAAGAGCCTTAATGCTCCTCTCTTTCTAATTCTCAACTTCAACTACAAAACGTTTGAAACAATACAAAGCTTTTAAGCCTTGAGACAACATAAATAATAAGCTATATCATGATAAATCATCTATGAATGTGATAAAGTAAGTCACATCATTACGCGCTCTCACATTCATAGGCTCACAAATATCATAGTGGATCAAATCTAGAGGATGCGAAGTGCTTTTAGCCTTACCAAAAGGCTTTCTACTAGCTTTCCCAGCAAGACAGGGCTCATAAGTAGGAAGACTCACTTTAGCGAGAGAACCCAATAACCCTCTTCTGGCCAATTTGGGCATTCTATTTTGTCTAATATGTCCTAATCGAGCATGCCATTTAACATACTCATATTCAATATCAACAGAAGAAGAAGAAGCAACATGAGCAAAATATTTATGAGATTCAGATACATATTCTAAGTTCATCATAAATAAACTATTACAAAAGTGCCCATGACCATAAAGGGTATCATTAAGATAAATGGACACACCATTCATACTAACAAGAAAAGAAAAACCCAAGTTTACTAGTATCGATACTAAAAGTAGATTACATCGAATAGTAGGTACATGAAGCACATCATGTAAGAGCAGTTTGTATCCATTGTGCAAAGTAAGTTGGTAGGTTCCTACACTAAGGACCCTCTCCTCCACTCCATTTCCCATTGTTACAAAATGTTTACCCATCGATAATTGATGGTAATCTACAAATCCTGCATGACTGCAGGTCATTGGCTCCCGTATCTACAATCCAATCATGGAGAGAATGAGCAAAAAATGCATGAGTGCAAAAAAAGGCACGTACAAAAGAAGGTAAGTAAAAACAAACCTCATAGGGCTCAGTACACTCTTGAGCAAAGTGTCTCTTCTTCCTACAGTTGAAGTACATAAGTTCAGACTTATCCTTTTTGCCCTTGCGTTTGCCTCTATGGCGCTTAGCAACTTGCCTTTCTCGAGGCCCTTGGTTCTTAGCTTTTCCCTTTTTGTGCTTTGGACCATCACCCTTGCGCACATTTTGTACATAAGTTCGGACTTATCCATGACAGTTAGGTAGTTCTTAAACTCCCCAATAAGGTTGTCGTGCATGCAAGCTAACAACGTAAAGTGCACTCTTCTATCATTCTTTTACCAAAGGGCATAAGCCTCATGGTCACGATGATCCTGGGCCGAATTCCCAATCTTGGGTAGGCTCATTTTGGTAGTTATATGGTCGAGCAACTCATGCCCATTGAGAAGGTACTGAACCTTCCTATGCCAGACGTCATAGTTTTACCATCAAGTTTCTCTCCCTTGGTTATCTTAATAATCAAACTCTTGGTTGCCATTTTACTACATCATTGCACAGGTTTAATTAAGGCACGTATCTATTTATGCTAATCTCAATTAGTTAGCTCAACTCCCATTTACATTATCAATTCAAAAATTTCGCAAACTTGTTAGTAATCACAATAACAACATAAGCAATATTAAACACCTAATTGTATTTAGCCCAATGATTAATTTTAATTAAATTATGGGTAACATATCCACTAAATATAGCATCAACTAATCATGCATGCATTAGTGAGTCTCATTATAAGACTCCATTGATATTTTGATACCTAATATCCAAAATAAAATTATATATTTAGAATTAGTGTAAAAATTCGTCCCCCTTACAAAAACCTCAATATTAATGATACAAAACATTAATAACTACAATGCAAATCCTATTACATCATTTTAATAACAAATATTAAATGGGGATGTCACACCTTCTTCCTAGTATATAAAATTATTTTAGAAAACAAACATCACACAACATAGGCACTAATTCAAAATATCAATGCACCTTCATTTAATTTATGTCCATTGGCATTAATTAACAATTAGTCACATAGACAAATAATTAACTAATTTATTCCTAACACAAATAATAATCATTTAACACATAAATGAAATAAACAATAAAATACAACTCATAACATATATGAAATGCATCATAAATTCATGAATATAATACACAATTATCAAGCATGAAAACCCAAGTTAATAGACAAAATATTCAGTTATGTAATTAAGAAAATTTTCAAATTAGGTTAACAAATAACTCAAAATTTCAAAAATTTTAATAAACGGCCCTCTAGGGTGGCCCATGCACCCCACGTGCCCTCAGAGCGCATGTAAGACGCATTTGTGTGTCTGTGGAAAACCCATATTTTTTTAGAAATTTCAGTTTTTCATGGCCACGATGCCCACTTCGAGCTATTGTTTCTCACTCATTTTAACTCCAATTCGAACATATAATATAACATTGGAAAGACAATGTGACAAGGAACATATCCACATATATCACATGCAAAACAGTATTGTAGTAGTTCAGAAAATGGGCTTAAACTTTTGGGAAACATATGTCGCAAATGAACACATTCATATTAAACCTAGATTTTCCAGAATTTCATAATTCCATGGTCACGATGCCCACTTTGGGCTATTGTTTCTCACTCATTTTAACTTCGATTCAAGCATTTATATATGATTGGAGAGACAATATGACAAGGAACATATCCATATATATTTCATGCAGAATAGTAATGTAATAGGTCAAAAATGTGCTTAAGCTTTCAGGAAACATATGTATGAACCAAAAATTCACCATGCAATATCTCACTCAATTCAAATCCGTTTTTCACCAAATTTTACGCACAGGTTTTTGACATTATAAGGAGCATATCCATTGCAAAATTTCAAGCCAAAACAAAGCACATGAAAATTGGCCATTGATGGCCATGTTACACATGCATGAACAAATTTCAGCATATATGGCACATTATTCTCATTTGGCACAATTTCAAGGGAGATAGCAAGCTATACTCGCTCTTATGCCAATGTTGGAAGGTGTGGTGAGACCTTACCTCTCAAACTTGATAAGTTCCTTTCTCTTGTGCTTGCTTTACAAGTCTACATTGTGCTTTAATGGCTCTAAGTAGCTCGAATTTTTCCTTTCTTGATGTTGTGAGCATCTACCAGAGTTACTCATTGTAATTCAAACCCTAAATTCCAAGCCTTGTGAATGGTGGCTCAAAGAGATAAGAACATGAGGGAGAACTCTTATGTTTTTTGGAGACATTAAGTGTGGGAGGGAGAAGCTTCTACATGCATTCTCTCATTTGCAACTTATGCAGAGAAATAGAAACAAGGTTAGACATTACCACAAGTAACCACTTACTTGTTAGCTTTGTCATTCTTATAAGACCAAGCTTAATTGTCCACTTTTGGTTTTCTTGTGCCAATGTAGACACATTATATTATTTTGCTACACTTTAAAATAACCACAATGGTGCAAATTGTACCTCAAAACTCTATTGCATATGTTCCCACACATCACTAAAAAATTTCTAACAATTCTCTCTATTTTTTGTTGTTAAAAAAAGAAGACGATATAAACAACATCATTTTGGTTATTTTATGTCTTAAACCAAAACGATAATGTTGTTTTATTCTAACCACGTCATCAAGTCCATTTAGCATTCTCTATCAAATGTCATTCTTCAGCTAGCTAAGTCATTGCCACATTTGTTATGTGCATTGCCATGTCCTTTGTTAGAATGTCATCAACTAGTTTAGTTCAAACCCGTCAACTAATATTTTGACTAACTAGTTCAACAATTGTTTTAAGAGTTTTCTCTTCACTTAGACTAGTTTTTAAATATTTTTGGGTATTTTGAACTCAATTTGGGGTTAGATTGATCAAATTTTACCTTCACATATAGGTTATCTTCTTGTGGTGTTCTATTACTTTGTTGATAACCATCATCTTTTTTATGCATTATGAATGCTTCTAAATTTCTCCAATATATTCTTTAACCAAATAATGTCACATTTTTGGCTTTAGTTATGATTTGGGGAATTGTGTAGTTTTTTAAAATGCATGCTTATATGGCTTATTGTGATTGGTGAGGTACTTAAGCCTACCAAGAAAATAAATGATAATGAAGATACATTTACTAAACACTTGGTAATATATGATGACCTGAATCGTTGGAACTTAACATGGTTATACAACTCATGAACCAAACTTATTAAGTTAGACTTCTACAGATATAACACTGTTAAAGAGGGATAAGATTTTTTTGAAAATTTGTCATTATCTCTAATTATGTGAATTCAGTTATATAGAGCGCTTTTTAAAGATGGCAAAAATTCAAATTAGGACAAGCTTGGTTTGATTTTTTATCTGAAAGTTGAGTTGTTTTGTCATTTTAGTCGAACTAACTAGGTTGGCCCTCTTAAGCATGAGCTTAGCCTGAAGTTCAGTCAACCTAGATTAAACTAAAATCGATTAGATTTGTTATCCCTAACACCTTTAATGGATACAATAACAACATGCCTAAACTATTTATAACTATGCATTTGAATTGTAAAAACTTTGAGATCAGTTGGCACCTAGAGATGTTATATGGCCTAATTTTGAAGTAGTCTCTATCTATGCTAATCTTCATGATCATAAGCATATCTATATCTACTAATGACTCTCATATATAAGTTTGAGCCCCCCCAACTCTCTTCTTCATTTAGGTTCTTCACTTAATCTTGATCATATTATCAAATAATTAATCACAGAGGATATTTAACTTAACAACTTTCGCATAGAAAAGTTTGCACCATCCACTAATGTTGTTCTTATCACTCAAACCTCATATTATCATACTCTTACTCCTCATAACCCAGCTAGGAAGTCTAATAAGTGATTTTGTAACAATTGTAAAAAGAGTGGCTATCACGTCTTCAACTATAAAACATGACCCCAAAAAATTTCTAGACAAGGTAACTCTTCCAAGTCCTATTGGACTTAGCCTACTACTGTTGTTGTTGTTACCATTAAGGTTTTAATAGAGAGCACATTTTTTGAGTTGTCTTTAAAAGATCTTGATGCTCTTCTATAACAACTTTTTCTAGATTCTTGAGTGTTTCCTCTCTTGTTTTATCTATCATAGCAAGTACTTCCTCTTTATGGTACTTTGATATTGTTTGTTGTAATCACATGACCTTTAACTCTTCTATATTTGATTACTTAACCACTCCTTATATTTCACATATTTTTCATTTTGTTGATAATTTTTTATGCATGTTCAAACTATAGAGAATTTTCAAAAACATAAGTTATCTTTACTTGATATTTTTCTCATTCCTAAAGTTTCTTTGAATTTCAACTATGTTAGTCAATTATATGAACTTAGTGCTAACTTAATTCTTTCAAGTCATGATTGTACTATTCAGGATCCATAAATGAGTGGTATCCTTAAAACATGGCACATAGTTGATCGCTTGTGTGAACTTATTTCTCCTTGCTTCCATCCAAAGTTATTATCGGTACTATTACATCATATCTCTATCACTGTCATCTTATTCATCTCTCTAATATTATATTAGGATCTTTAATTTCTAGTGGTTCTCTAGGTCAGGTCAAATTTGAAAATTTTGATTATGCTTCATTTCAATTTTCTAAATTTCGTACATGACTTAATTGTATTTCTTCAGCACCTTTTAACTTGATTGTATTTTTTATATTTGAGGATCTACTATAAGTATTATACAATATTATATGATCTTTGTTCATGATTTTTCTAAATATACATAAATTTATCTTCCTATTTTTTTTCCCTTTGTGAATATGATTCAGACTCATTTTTCTTGAAAAATTAAATTATTATGCAATGATAGCGTTATAGAATATAAAAACAAATATTTCATTGATTTTTTGATCAACAAAAAATCATCAGTCAAAGATCATCGCCAGATTGGGTTCGGCTTGGCCCAGGCTAGGGTCAACAAATCAGGCCTAAATTGACATGGCTCAAGCCAAGCCTCAAGTCTTTTTTTAAATTAGGCCTAAGGCCAACCTTGCCGACAACTATTATAGAAAATGGCATCATTTTGCATAAAATAATGTTTTTATTTTTAATTAGATAAAAATAAAAAATCAAGTAAAGTTTGGCAGATTCAGGCTTGGGATCGAGCTCAAGCCTGAGTGAGCCCGATCTATTGTCATCCCTATAGATACTTTGAATAGAAAGGTTAGGTATAACGAAAGTATAAACATATTTTAGATAGTATCCTAGATCTCCTCATCTGTTCCTCTTACCCAAAAACCTTTTGAGGAGAAGATACCTTTGTTGTTATATATACTGTAAATCAAATGCTTACTCCTATTATAAGTACTATCTCTTTTTATAAATATTTATATAATCATACTCCTAACTACTAAACTCTTAAAGTGTTTAGTAGTGTTTGGTTTTTTCTTCTCCAATCACATGAATACACTAAACCAAAACCATGGGCATGATTATATTGCTTCCCAGGATATATGATGTGAATGAATTATGTACATATCTTACTAAGTATGTTGCTTAAATTTAATACTATATTACCTTTTTAAACTTAATTTTGTTATCTTTTTAGATAATTGTACAAATTGAACATTAAGATGATATTTTTTCAAGAATTCAAGGTAATTCCATGTAGAAATATTTAAAAAAAAGTCACAATTCTTAGTTGAACATGATCTGTCTATGCTCGTATAATAACTAGTGTCCATCATAAGGCAAATGTGGAAATAGACATGACCTAGAACAGGACCTAGGGAGAGACCATATAGTGTTGAAAAAAATTCATAGAGCAATACAGATTGAGTCACCATTGTACTATAGATCTTGTGCTAGTCCTAAAAGAAACAAAAAGATTCATGATTTACTAATATGGCCATACCTGAGGTCATGTATTATCCTTAAATAAATAGGAAGACCCATGGTATAAGGTATAGGCATACTAGAGGTCATGCCCGACTCTAGATTTGGAAGGCAACTTAAACACTGTTTAGTAAATTGATCATAACTTTCTCATTTGAACTCCAATGAAGATGATTTAAGTGGTTATAAAAAGATAAGAAAGAGATATAAACTTTTATTTTTAAAATTTTAAAATTTTTAAAATCTATGGTCTATTCCAGATGTGGCTCATATTATATCTTTAAAATGGGACATATTATAAATAGGCACAAAAAATCATAATTGAGAAGGCTTTTTTATATTCTTTCATTCTAGACTTAGGATGAATTGTCAAGGGAGAGAGAAACACCCTAAAATGGTATAAAGTAGCAACTTTCAAAAGAAAACAAGTTCAAAATCTTCCACAATAACTTAGAGTTCACATTGGAATATTGAGATCACATCTAAAACTCTTTCTCTATTTTTTCTATGTTTATTGGTTTAAAAATGATAAATGGTTGATTATTTCATATGTCTAGATAGGAAAGATCCCTATTATTTATTCTTGTATAGATTGATTTTTAATTTAGAAATTTGATTTATAACTATGAGTTATTTTTTATTAATCTTAATGTATGATTTAGTTATCCTAGTATTTAAATTTGATTTAAATTCACTTATGGATGACTCGACAAGGTCTATTTAAACGTGAACTGTGGCTTAGGTAAATGGAGTTAAATGGGGTGCTCAAGGGAGACCTAGGTGATCTTTTTGATATTAAGATGAAACCTTCCATAGGATTTCACGTAGCTTAATGCATTTAAAGGAATGTTAGTTTAATTAAGATATAGGTTAACCAATTGGAGAGTAGATGACTATAGCTCGAGAAAGTGCAATTTTAGGATTTAGGAAATTATGTTAATCCAGATGATAAATTCATTATAGGTTAAGAATCATGACATCTAAGATAATACTAGGGGTAGTTCTTATCTAGATGACATTTGTGTTTTATTTCTTCACCAAATTACATGCTCTATTCTATCTTTAACGGTTGTTTACCATTTACTTTACCTAAGTTTAGGCTTAGGATTAGTTTTAGATTTAATCATCAATCATAAAATCGATCCCTTTTATTTAATTAAATAAGAAATAGTATGACAGTTTATTGAAAGCCTGCACTTTTTTATAGATTTGTACTTTTATATTCATGCCAAGCGATAGGTGCATTTGCCTTAGTTATGAGTAACATTTTGTGATATAGAAAACCTTAATGGTAATAACGAACACATCAATGTGGCATAAAATATAAAGGATATAGGTGTTGGAATCCTTTATCTCAAAGACTTTTTATCTCTCATTATATAACCTCCTAAGAACATAAGATATTTTTAACTCTTTCAAATTTTGAGTTAAATGAATCTTCTCATTAGTTTCTCTCTAATCTAACTATATTTTTATTCCTTGATGTTTCTTTTCATCATTTAACAATTCTTAAAGTTCGACGTAACCTACTTCTCATCTCATTATATCTTCTTCAGTTGTGGATCCATCAACTCCTCCATATGATCCTTCTTTATTTGCTTATTGATTAGAACCTCCTGATCTTCCTCCTATTCCATGTTGTACCAATTGAGTATGTCACACTTTTATTCATCTTCAATATTTTTATATTTATTTCACTATTATTTATTTATTTATATAAACAACATCTATTACGAGAGAAGCTCTGAACCTTTATAGCAAAAAGAAATGGAAAAAGAATTACAGGCACTTACTAGCAATGTTGTGAATACCATACCGAACTTAGCACCGGATTGAGTTCTAGTACGGTATTGTATCAATACCAGTCAATACTAGATACCGTTTCAGGTAATTTTTAAAATTTATGAAATATTCCCTGAATTTTTTTTATAAATTGCAAAATAGTTCATTATAGTTATACTGTATACTTTATAAGTTTACATCAACCATGTTTCCAAAAATCATAATAATAAATAATAACCACAATTAATATGAAATAACAATAATATTCAAATATTTCACATATAAATATAACCATAATTAATGTGAAAAAAGTCAATTATAATCATACAAATATAAAATTAAGAATAATACAAAGTATTTAAAATATTACAATTTCATCATATAATAAATAATAATTA
>JAOTAX010000007.1:13493806-13511670 GCA_025629825.1 Erythroxylum guanchezii
TGTGCCATCATGTTCTTTAAAGCACTGTCCAATTTGTTTCCATTCCTTTATAATATCATATTATAGATATCTTCACCAAATTAAATTAACCTTGTTGCTTTCAAGTTCTTGTGCAAACTCAAGATGGCAAATTCATCACAACCTTAAGTTTGAGGAGGATGTTAACATATTTGTAGGGGACTAATATGCTGAAGTTCAGTAATTAATTAGCATTTAATTAATTTTGTTTCCATATTTGTATATGACCTAACCATAATAAATACTTCCCTTGTAAAGAGTTTAATATACATAGAAATTTTTTTCTTACAAGGGACGTATTAAATGTTAGTTTATAGTCTCGTAACTAATCAATCGATTGTAATTTAATATATGACATTATTATTGTTAATCAATAAAGACATTCTTTATTGGTTTATATTTTTATTAATTATGTTTGATGCCTAATATTAAAGATAAAAAAATTAAATAATTAATATGTAATTAAATTATGATGAGTTCATAATTATGAGATTTAATTTGCATTTATGTTTCATTCTTAAATTATTTCTAGCTATAGTTTCATTAAGATAGGGTATTGATCAAATAATAAAACTAGCACATGTTATGTTTCTTTGATATAAAAAAAGTAATTAATCTTATAAATTAAAGTATAAAGATATTTAAACAAACATTTACGTACTTATTAGAGAATAAGTTCACTGTGTTGGCTTGATTTTAAGGATCCTAAATAGAACATTACTTGTGTGCGTGTAGATTTTCTTGTTATGATAATTATATAATCAATCATTAGACTGTAGACTACTAAAGTATCTTATATGGGAACAATTATGTTTTAATTCTACTTATCACTTAATTTATTTAGGATAGCTTAGTAATTAGTGCTTGGATATAACATAAACTATATAGAGATAACTGAGTAATTCAATAAAGGATTCGTAAGTTTAAAGTAACTAGGGAAAATATTCCATTGTTCTTAATTAGTAGTAATTTAAAGAATTCTCTAGCTAGAGTGAATTGAGATTTGAAAGATATTTTCAAATATCAATTATAAATCAATTACTAGTTAGAAAAAAAAACATGATTAGATTTATATGGAATAGACACTAATTACATATTCTATGTCCAATTGGAGCATTGGATGACTAAAGAAATAATTATACGTTATACCATACATGGATAGGTTAACTCAAATCTCTTTAACATTTATAATATTTAAATGATCCTGACATGTTACTAGATGTCCAATTTGATATATGATGTAAATTATTTAATTGGAGAATTTAAAATAAATTAAAAGAAATTCAGTTTCTTTTTCAAACTACTCTTTATGTATGACCCACTAAATTCCTAATATATTGGCAATTTAAATTAAGTTAGACTTAATTCTAAAGTTAAAGAAAATTCAATAATAAAATATAAGATATTTAATTTTATTAAAATTAAATTCTAATTCTAATTCTAATTAGAGTTAGAGCTAGACTTTAATTATAATTAAAAAATTTAATTCAATTAGAAGGAAACCTTAGGATCTTTTTCTATAAAAGCATCAAAGAGTGAGCCTTTTCCTCTCAAAAAGTGTGTTTAAGTTCTTTTTTCTATTTTGTGGATATCGTCAAAGGTTAAACATATGAACAACTCATAGTTGACAGTTGGAGAAAAAAATTATGTAGGAATTTGGATCATATATGTTTCGAACCTTTTATTTCTAATTCATTTTTTAAGTTATTTAATTAAAGAGATTCGATTGAGAAATTGTACAAAAATATTTTAATGCATCTACGATTCGGTCACGATTGATTTCTTAATAGTGGTATCAGAATCTCTTTTAATTATTTAAATTGATTAAAGTTACCTAATTGTTATTGATTTGATAATTTTAAAAGGCTATAAAACATCTGGTTTTGTATTTCTTGTTTTCTAGAAATTGTATGTAGTTTTTGAAAGTTCATCACTTATTATTCTTATGGTTTCTAGAAAACTCAGTTTGCATGCCCCCTTAGCTTTAGGGTTTATGGAAAATTCAAAATTTCATGTCCATAAGTTTTGTGGCTTGAAAATTTCTCTTCTGCTTCTTTTATTGAAAACATGTTTGAGTTGTTCATTGTTTATAGAGAATTTGTTGTTTATGATGTTTCTTAAAAGTTAAATGTCTGCCTCCCTTTGCATTGCTATTTTTTGGAAAAACTTAGTGATTTTCTAGAAACGTGAAATGTCTTAAATCTTGATTGTGTTCTAGGTTTTTGCCTTACTTTTATACATGATGATTCTTCACCAATGAGGATGCTAGTTGCTAGTGAATCTAGTGTAAGAGCCAATGGCAATAGTTGCCACTGGTAACAGCAAAAATTGCCTTTGAAGGAAAAGTCAAATCCCCAGGAAGTTATTTGCGATTAAAGCAGGCACCTGAGATGGAGAAGCAACAGCGATGGGAGGAGAAGGAATTAGAGGTGGTGACATTAAGGGGGGTAACCCTAATCTTAGAGAAGACGAAAGGGTGCATATGAGACGCACCTCACAAGGGATAGACGTGTCTAATGCATGACCCTTTTTATTTTTTGAGTGTTTTAATCCTTTAAATTTTTAATTAACTTAAATTTTCTTATTTAGATTAATATTAAATTAGTTTAAATTCCTAATGAATCTAGCAATTTGTTTTTAATTGATTGAAAATTATTTTTCAAAAGAGTTAATTTTTATTGGAATTTATTTTAAATTTTTCAATAGCTGAATTATGTTAATTATTTTAATCATGATGAGCTTTGAACTTTGAAAATTTTAAATATCTTAATTAAATATTTTGTACACGTTAGAACGTGATAGGGCTTATTAAGCAAACTCAAAGTGCCCTTAATCCAAATGTATTTTATCTTAATTAATAGGTCATATTTAACTAAATTTGTGTGAATTAGATAAGCAAACTTATTGTCATATAAATTTCAAGGCAGAGTTAGGAAAATATGTAAGATATATTTTAGTAAAGAGTTGTTGCCTAGTAAACCTAGGAGTCATATAAGATGTGATTGATTATTTTTTTTTTTTGAAAAGGAAAATGGTAGTAATTAATAAATAATTAAAGTAATACAAAGGAGACAAAATGTGTATGGGTTTACCCTTTTACAATCCTTACAAAATCATATAAGCAGTAGAGACAAAATAAGAATCAAGAAAAGAGAGGATCAAGGATGAATATTTTCAAATATTCAGAGAGGACAGAATATTAGCAGTGCAGTGCTGGTTAAGGTTCTTCACCAGCAGCAACTCACGAATTTCTTTAATGATGTCTGTTTAATGGAATCCATTATTGAACTTTGACTTGCAAAATGTCTGGAGTTTCTTTCTCTCCATAATGTATACACACTTAACCCTAGCGCAATGGCAAAGATTGATTTATCATGTTTCAAGTAAGCTGTATGAAATTAATAGGTCATATTTAACTAAATTTGTGTGAATTGAATAAGCAAACTTATGATAATATAAATTTAACGGCAGAATTAGGAAAAATATATAAGATAGATTTTAGTTAAGTGATTAATAAGGATATTAACTTCCTAATTTAAGATTAGTTTATTTATTGAGCAAACTCAAGATCAACTTAGATTGGATGGGATCCTAGGCTAGTAGTAATTCAATAGTAAGGGATTTTATTTTGTTTAAAATAGTGAAAGTAACTAAATATTTATTAAGTCTTTATCTTATTTGGATTTTTGGTGTAAACTAACACTTGCTATTTTATGTCTTTTTGGTTATTAGATAAAATGAGTAACAATTGTCCCTAAAGAGCATAATAGATGTTAACAAACTTACTAGAGCTAATTTTTTGGGTGGTTTCACAGCTTAAGAATTGTTCTCACCCAAGAATGAAGGTTTATATTATTGACACTACCATTCCTCTAAGCCTAATTTGGATGCAACTAATGAAATGTAAGAAAGATATTAGCATTATATTAATGATGTTGAACAACCTACTTGTGTTATGTTAGCTAGTATATCTCTTGATCTTTAGAGGTAATGATAGATGCATATTTAGCTATAATTATACACCTATATTTAACAAGTTTTGCTTGATATTTTATAGTTTTGTTGCATATTTGGGACTTAATTCTCTCTAAGTGCATTTATAGGTAATAATTGCGTTTATAGATCTAAAGGAGAAGAATTTGGATGAAATCGTGGCATGGAACAAAGATTTGAACTAACTAAGGACCTACACAACTGTGTACAATGACTGTGTAAATCTTTATAAATATGTTAAGATTGAAATTTTTGGTTTCTGGTCATATAGAGTTACACGTTTGTGTATCTTGATATACACGTCTCTGTGTCTATATGAAATCACAAATTCATGTGTTTTTGGACATACACTAACACTCACATGCTCGTGTATGTTGACTATGTATAACTTAGAAACTCTAGTTTTTACTATAAAAGGACATGAGTAGAAGCAAAAAAGGTAGAGCCGAATTTTTAAGAGATTTTAAGTCATAAGCAACATTAAGAGGCAACGATATTGATCAAAGGATAAAGAAAACACGAAGATAATATCAAGAGATCTGATAAAAAGCTATATCCAATCTAAACTTACTAGAAGATTCATTAGAAGAAAAGGGAGATTTAGAATTATAATTTATTTGTTTTCTTGTTTCTCTCCTATATGTTTGTTATTGAATTTATTTTCTATGAGTAACTAAATGTGTTTAATTTCTAGGTATGATGAACCCTAGTTTATGATAACAATATGTTTTAATATTTTATCTAAAGCAATTACATTGATTGATTTGTTGTGATTCAATTATGCTTTTTATTCTTATTCTAATATATCCGGAATATTAGTGCATGATTTGATTTCATATGATTGAGATTGAGAAATTCTCTTATATGAATAGATTTACTATAATTGGAAGGAGTTGCATGCAAATCTAGAGATAGGTCAACATAAATCCTTTGGATTATGGTCAAACCTAATAACGGAATTCACAAATCGATAAAGCAGTCCTATGAATTTTAACGATGAAGAGTTCTGTTAATCAACTAGTGGATTAGTTATTAATAGTCTTGAGAAATATATTAACAAAAGATAGGAATTTTCACTTTGGAATAATCAATAGTATAATTACATGATAAAGGTTAATATTTAATGATTCTTAGGTGGATTCATCACCTAGACACTATTATTTGATATTGACTTTTCTAAGTACTTTCCTATGTCTTGTATTTAGAATTGTTTTAATTCTTAGTTTGTTTATTTATTTTTTAATCTTCAATTAAAAACCAAAATCTGATTCATAGGTTAGATAATAGAAAAAGGGTAATTACTAGTACTTCCAGTCTTCGTGGGATCAATTCATACTTGCATGTATCAATTGCATGTATCAACTACAGCTACGTCGTGTACTTGTTGTAATTTTAAATGTTGATGTATAGAAAAATATCAATCACGCAGCATAAGAATATGAATGCTCCTACTATAATTATGCATCTCAAGGAGTTATTTGATGTCTAAAGTAAGATGGAGAGATTTCAGACTGTTATATCGTTATATCAATGCAATATGACAAAAGGATCTTCAATAGAGTTATATGTACTAAAGGTGATAGTTGCATCAAAACATAATATTGACTAATCTGACTAATCCTAGGTGACTTCAAGCCACTGTTAACAAAATACATGCCAAGATAGCAAGTTGGAGGATAAAAACATTATCACTTACTGGCAAAGCCTAGCTCATCTCATCTGTACTCGATTCTGTCAATGTTTACTAGGCAACTCATTTAGCATTTCTCTATATAGTCATCAAATAGTTAGCAATTATCTCAAAAAAAAATTATGGTTAGGATGCAAAGAAGATGAGGCCAAAGCAAAATTTAAATGGAAAGAAGTATGCTCACCTAAAGGTAATGGAGGATTGAATATGATTCCCCTTAAAATTTTAAAAATGGTGATGCTCACTAAAAGGATATGGAGATTGCTTAGTGACAAGCAATCTCTATTAACAAAATGGGTACATGAGTATTACATCAAAGGAAATAACTTTTAGCATTTCATACTCACAAACTCTACCTCCACAACAATGAGACTCATTGTTAAAATCAGAGATACAGTAAGGCTAGAAATTTAAAATCTGATAGGAAATGGAAAAAGAACAATGTTCTGGACTGATAATTAGCCATCAAGTGGTCTATTCAAAATGACTTAGCCCTACTCAAAGATGTGATAGAAATTGATGCAATAGTAGCTATGGTCCTGGAGTAAAATGAGGCAATATGTAATGCATTTCCATTTTTCAACATCATCACATTAATAAACATCATTACATTGAATGCCAATGAAAAAGACAGGATTACATAGAAACACTCAAGCTCTATTTAGTTTACAAATTTGTAATGTAGAAAAATCTTTGAAGGTATCATGATAAAGAAGGATATTTAGATCCTTTTGATTATGAATTATATGAAACTTATGACTCTTGTTTATTGGGCAAGATGACCAAACTATCCTTTAGTATAAAGGGAGAGCATGCCAATGAGTTACTCGAGCTTGTACATTCAAATGTATGTGACCATATGTCTACTCGCACCAGAGGTGGGTACTCATATTTTATTATATTTATAGATGATCATTCCAAATATGGTTATGTGTATTTCATGAAAAAAAAAAGTCTGAACCATTTAAAAAGTTTAAAGAATTTAGACTTGAGAAGCAAATTGATATATTAAGACATTTAAATTTGATCAAGGTGGTGAGTCCTTAAACCATGAGTTTCCTGATTACTTAAAAAAGAATGAGATTCTCTTACAATGGACTTCACTTACAACTCCATACTATAATAAAGTGTTTGAGAGGAGAAAATGGACTCTATTAGATATGGTATGTTTTATGATGAGTCATGCAGTCTTTCTTATCTCCTTTTACGAATATGCCCTTGAAATAGATGTTTACCTTCTAATTATAATTCCATCCAAATTGGTTGGCAAGATACTATTTGAAATATATACTAGTAGTATACCAAGTTTGTCACACCTAAAGATTTGGGGAAATGATACTTATCTGAAGTGTACAACATCTAGTAAGCTTCAAACTAAGCCAGATAAATGCAAATTTGTGTGATATATAAAGGAGTGTATTGGATATCAATTTTACCATTCTTATGATCAAAAGGTGTTTGTCCTAAGACATGCTACTTTCCTAGAAAGAGAATGTATTTTCATGGAAAGTAGTGCGAGTAAGGCAGATTTTAAAGAAGTTTAAGAACAAAAGATTACATTTATATAAAACGTGAACCTTAAGTTAATACATATGACATATAACCAAATTTAAGAGACATATATTATGTGACAAAATGATAAGATACATCATCCTCCCACTGGAATAAATCTACATAATGAAAAGGAGAGAAACAATGTATTGTTAAAGATGATGAACCTACTACTTTTAAGGAAGCAATTTATGACATTACTTATCTAAAATGGCATAAAACCATAAGATCCAAAATAGAATCTATATAATCTAACCAAGTATAAACTTTGTTGAATGCGCTCGATGGTACTATACCTATTAGTTGCAAATGAATTTTTAAGAGAAAAACTAACATGGATGGTAATGTGCACACGTACAAAGCAAAGCAATGACTAAAGGTTACAAATAAAAATATGGAGTTGCTTTTGATGAAACCTTTTAGCCAATAGTTATGTTTAAGTCCATAAGGATCTTATTGGCTATAATAGCATGCCATGATCATGAAATCTAGAAAATGCATGTTAAAACATAATTTTTCAATGGAATTTGCTTGAGAATATATATGTGACATAATCTAAGAGGTTTCCTAATCAACTATTCAAGTTGTAAAATTCTACTTATAAACTTAAGTAAGTATCACAAAGTTGGAAGATCCATTTTAATGAAACAATGAAATGGTTTGATTTTATTAAAAATGTAGATGAATCAAGTGTCGAAAAGAAGGTTGGTGCAAGTGTAGTTGTCTTTGTAGTGTTATATGCGGATGATATATTGCTAATTGAAAACAATATAACTATGCTCCAATCTGTAAAGATTTGATTGTCCAATAACTTCTCAATAAAGGATATGAGAGAAGTAACTTATATTATAGTAGTTTTATAGAGAAAAATCAAAGAAGTTGCTTGACTTATCTCGATCCACGTATATAGACAAAGTGTTAAATAGGTTTAACATAGAGCATTTCTATAGGGGATTCTTACGTATGTTGCATTAGATTTCTCTCTCACTAAACATGTGTCCAAAAACCCATGAGAGAGATAGAGAGATAAAATGGATTTTATTTTATATTCTTTGGATATTGGATTAATCATGTATATAATGCTATTTACTAGACCAAATAACTCTTATAATTTAAGCATAATAAGTAGAATTCAAGCTAATCTTGATGACAGTCACTGGATGACTGTGAAAAACATTTTAAAATGCTTTTAAAGAATTAAAAATGTTTTTGTGGCCTATGGAGGAGTTGAACTAAAAGTTTAAGAATATTCAAATACTAGTTTCTAGTCCGATCACGATCAGCGGATCACATTCAGGGTATATTTATACTTTAAATAGTGGTGCATTAAATTGAAAAAGTTCCAAACAACCAACCATTGCTAACTCTATGATCAAGGTAGAGTACATTTTATTATCAATTTTGAACAAAGAAATGTTTAGATCAAAAAGTTCGTCATTAAACTTGTAGTGATTCTTAACATTGTTGAGTGACAAATTGTGCAGGAATTCGGATCGAGTATATTATAACCATTTTATTTTTTTTCATTTTTCAAGTTATCAATTAAAATTTTTTGATAGAAAATATTAAAAAATTTATTATGTACAATCACGGTTGATTGTTACTGCAAAAACATGGATGGAAGACAAACTCTTTGAAGTTGTTGCTTTAACTTGCTTTTTGGTGGTTTGGTGATTTGAAATTTGTTTATTATAGAGGAGTGAGGAAGACACTCTGTACGCTTTACTTGGTTTGGTGGGAAACCATCAAAATGTTTGTCCCGTGAAGTTGAACCATAGGATGAATTCATATTGAGCCGGGTTCTTAATTCGAATCTAATCTAAAAATTCATGCAAGGATTTAAGTCTGGCAGAAAGTCAAAATGGGTCCAAAATTTGCAGCCCAATTCAATCAGGTTTCAAGATAAGGGTCCACGGCTTTTGAAACTGACTCCTTCCCTGTAATTTGCCTTCTCCTTAATTATACAAGATTTTATTCTCTGCTCGTCAGGATTGATTTATGAGGAGTGATTCCCTCTTCTCTTTTCAGTTTGCAGAAACATTTCCACATGAATAGCTTCCACAAGCACCATTTCCAAGGAGATAACAAGTTCACATAACAATTAGTATCTGTCGTGGACCTTTATAACTACTATCAATTGAGATCAAATCTTCTGTATTCGTAATTTTGTGTCAATCTTATCTTATACGATTCTATCAATACACAAATATAATCGGATGGAATAGGGTTGGTACAGAATTATAAATACAGAGGATATTGTCCTCCATCAATCAGGCATTGACACTTATATGACTCATCTCATGCGTTGAGGGTACAGGGTGGCCGTTCCCGTTTCTTTGTGCCACCTTGTGCTCTCTCTATCCTATTCATCCATTAAACAAGAACAGGGGGTTAAATCCTATGGGCTGGTCATTTAGTGAACGTCTAGGTGTTTTGCTTTTTTTGTTTTTTTTGCCTTCATTGTTATTAGGAACAATAATTGTTGCATATTAGTCTAAATTTAGTTATTTTCAATAGGTCAATTTATGGGCAAAGTTTAAGTTTAGATTCACTCGAGACTCAATTATTATAAGTAAAACAATGTCATTTTATTTAGATGAATTAGGTCTTGAGTAGGCCTGAGCTACCTCTAGTCATTTAATGAACATTCAGGTCTTTTGCTTCTTTTTGCCTTTATGTTGTTAGAGATAACAATTATTGGCCCATGGGTCCAAATTTAGGGGACAGTTGGTTCACATGAAATAATGATAATAAGAATGAGA
Source organism: Erythroxylum guanchezii (assembly GCA_025629825.1). Classification (NCBI taxonomy): domain Eukaryota; kingdom Viridiplantae; phylum Streptophyta; class Magnoliopsida; order Malpighiales; family Erythroxylaceae; genus Erythroxylum; species Erythroxylum guanchezii. The sequence continues at coordinate 13,503,821 of JAOTAX010000007.1, forward strand.
ATAAGAATAAGAATGAATATAGTGAGAAATGAGAATAGATATAATCATTATAATTATGATGGTTGGTTAGGATAAAGGAATTATTACCGTTACTATTGATAATGGTTAGATTGTTGAAAACTTTAAGAAATATATTATAATTTTAATATATTAAAATTAATTATATTTAATATTAATATATTCTAATTAATTATATTGTTTTACTAAAAAGGAGAAAAAAAATTTGTTAAATTTTTATTTTATGTCAAATTTTAATATATTCTAATTAATTATATTTAATTAATTATATTTTTTGCTGAAAAGGGAAAAACAATGTTTTTAAATTTTTTTATCAAAATTTAATATATTCTAATTAATTATATTTATTTTAATGTATTCTAATTAATTATATTTAATATATTCTAATTAATTATATTTAGTATATTCTAATTAATTATTAATTATATCTAATATATTCTAATTAATTATATTATTTTACTAAAAATGAAAGGAATGACTTTTATTCCTCACATATTTGGGGAATATAGAGTAATCCCCAAAATTTAGATATCAAAATATTATTCATGCAATGATAATATATAATCAACCGATATTTTTAATTCTCATATTCATTAATATCTTCCAAACCTATGAACCAAGCTCTCCCTTAGTTGTTTTCAATTGATGAAATCAAAGTTTAGACGAACTCGAAATTCAATTATTTTAAGCAAAACAACATCGTTTTACTTAGAAGAATTAAGTCTCGAGTAAGCCTGAACTTAAGCAACCTAAACTTGAACTCAATTAAAAAAAATTAGTTGTTTTATATTTTAATTTTAAAAAATTATTTTTAAAAAATTGATCGTTACCATCCTTAATTGTTGTCCAACTGGCACCGAATCTACAGGCCTTTTGGCCGTGCATTTTGTTACTAATTCTAGGCCAAGATTCTCAGTTTTGAACTGCATATTATACTCAGAAAAGAAGGAGCTCCGGACGAGGAGCACACTAGCGGGACTGGCGCTCGTAGGTGGCGGCGAGCAGCAGATAATGCTACACTGTGTTTTATGTTTCAAATATATGCCACAGTATCAGTGAGCAAGCATAGAAGGAGCAGAGCAGAGCCGTCTCTCTTGCATTTGGAATGTCATTGTTTTGTTGGGCATGCCATTTGAGTTTTGAGTTAGATTATGAGTCCAGTCGGAAGTCCAAAATTCAATCTAACTCAAGTCAAATTTGTTAACTTCGAGCCGAACAAGACCTAGTTGAGCCGAGCCCGACTAAAAATGCCACACCTAGATGAATCTACAGATGAGTCTAGGTAACTATTCCTGTTAGTAGGTTTTCTTCTTCTTTTTTTAATGGGAAGAAAACGACGTAACAAGACGCGGAAACAGGTTCCTGAACGATCCTCTACAAAGATAATATGACACCTTATAAGTGTAGTGTCAAAAAAAGTGACTCTAATATCAAAATGGTCGGCATAATGAGCAAGCCAATCAACAGCTCTTTTGCTTTCTTGAAAAATATGGTGATAAATAACAGTCCAGTTCTTAGATAACAGCTCGTGAATGCCGAAGACAAAAGTGTAGGGAGTCCGAGTCTTTAGAAGTTAACAGTAAAACTTGCGATACCCATTTCAAGTTCACCAGGAAAGCATGATCACATAATGAACCCACCCGGTATGGCCACAGGCATGGGTCCAGTTCGCCTGCAATCTTAAAACTCAGCCCCACAGTACTACCCTTGTCTTTAACATGTTGGAATCGTGGAGAAAAGGTGGCCACTGAATTTGTCAACTGCTCTTTTAATGTACTCAAATCACTTTCTGTAGCATTTATTAACCAACTCACCACCCAACTTCACTCAATGAGGGCATAACTAGTTAGAAATCAGAATATGTGGTCCGTGTATTATGGTCAATTGCACAATGTGATGAAAAAGAGTTGACTATTCTACTATGTTTCAAGTTGGAAGGTCCTATGCACGTGCGATTATATAACTGAAACTTGTCCAAGTTTTCTTTCAATTCTACTTCAAATGAACATACATGTAGCAGAGAACTTTTTAGATATCTGTGTTTGTATATGCATCTTGCTGTAAAATCGACGTAGTTACCTACTCTCGTTTACTTTTCCAAGCAAAAATTATCATCCTCGACTCGTTGGATTGAGTCAAAAACAATATAATAAAACTCAATTTGCATAAGAGATTTTGGTGTATCAACATATGCATGTCTCAACTGGCCTGATGAAATCTAAGATAGAACTTAAACTGTTATGTTTCCAATGCAGCTAGGCCTTTCCATACATAAGAACGTGCACCATGTACAATAGACTCTGACCAAAACTATTAGGGAGAGATAAATTTGAGGTTCATCAAGAAATTTGCATACGACCTAGATTAGTACACGAACAACACTTGAAGAAGCAATGGATCAAGGAACAGAAACTATAAAAGCAGAGAGCAGAAAATTGAAACCTGTAAGACTTCATCCTCTTCGTGAATTGTTCGGGGATCTTGGGGATCCTACGAAAAGATCCAAAAGCATTTTTTCAAGATCATCAGGAGTGTACTTAATATACTTGTCACCAATATTCCTGCTATTTCCCAGAAACGTTCGATAGGCATGGACTAGGTTCTGGTAAGTTGAAATTTGCAGGTCCTCTCGAAGCTGAGGATTGGGAACATGCCACTGAGTCTGGCTCTTGTACACTTCCTCAAAAGCATTACAGAATCTCTTGCACTTTTCTTTAGCATTTGCCTTCCCATCATCTTTAATGATAGAAATAATTGAGCTCCAAGTGGCTCTCTCATAGCTCATAGCATGCATCATAAACTTACCATTGTGCTTCCTAATCCATTCATCTCCAAAAAGAAGCCTTAGTTCAGAGTCTTTAACCTTTTGGACCATGTAGTGGATGTTGTTCATTAAGAAAATATGCCCCAGGGAACTATCTTTGTAGAGTTTAGATTTTTCAGTAAGGTTGGATTCAAGAGAAGATATAAGTGACCGGAGGCGATGAGCCAATGGAGAGAGTATTGAAGAAGAAACATCATTTGAATTCTGTCCACCATCAATCTCAGGACTTGCACTTTGGCCATCTACAGGTTGGTCCTTGAGAATAAAATCGAGGATACCACTATAAACAGTTAGGGTACTGATGTAATTCATAACATACCTTGTCAGGTGATGAATTCCACCCTGAGGGAAACGCTGAATAGATGCATCAGATAAAATGAGATCCTCAAACTCTGTAAGTGTCACCATTGCAGAATCCCTTAAACGCATTGAAAGGCCATGTAATTCAAGCCTAACGAAAAAACCTGTCTCCTCTGAATATAATTCATCTATGTCCTGAAGAATATCCAAAACAACCTCATACATGTCGAGCAAGCGAAACAACTTTTCCGGCCTATGAGGCCCCATTGCTACAGCCTCCCCAAAATTCAAGAGACACAGGATTGAAGCTTTTGAAATCTCAGCAAAGCAAAATGAACTCACAGAACCGAATTCACCCAATATTTGGCCACAAAATCTTTTCTCGCTTGCAAGATACAAACGAACAAAAATCTCCACAGCCCGCAACCATATTTTAATCCGGCTGTTCAAGTTTTCCCAGTCCAATTTCATCAAATCTTCAATGCTAACTTTCTCAAACTTGAGACTGGACAAGTATTCATCTAATGCTTGCTTCCTGATGCCAACAAATGTCTCACAAAATTCCTTTTCATAATTAGAAGCAAACATAGCACGAGCAATGGCCTTGATGCAAGGAATTACCTGAGGATCAACCAAATCAATAGTATGTTGAAAAAGTTCTGTTGCGGTCACACCTGAAGATGCTCTATCAACTATTTCATCCTCCACTGAAGCAAATGATTCATTAGAAGCTACATCCACCATATGCGAACGAAAGGACATGTACTGTGGCTCAAAAGATTGCTTATGCTGAACAATAATGTGGTATAACTCTTCCTCGAGTCTCGACATTGCAATCTGCAGAGCACACTGTGCTCGGCAGGTAAGTTCCCTCCGTTTACTAATATTGTTCATGGACAAGCCTCCTAAAATTTCCATTACTAACTGAATTTCATTAACGGCCTGTAGGTATTCACAGGTTTTGGTGGGACCAGAATCCCATATCGAAGATGGATTTGCTTTCCACTGCATAACCTTCCTCTCTGCAGATTTCAGACGTTCCTCAACCTCAGCATGCACCGCTTCATCTCTTTCAATTACTGGAAATATTGCAGACAAATGACAGTCAAGCTCTGCAATGGCTTTCTTGGCATCATCACCTAGGGACTTACTCGCCCACAATGCCTTCAGTATATGTTGTGCCGCAGCAAAAATATGTTGTTCTTCTTCACAGTTGGCCATATTAGATTGACAGTACCTGAAGTGATTGTAAAACCCCAAGCACAACTTCTTTCAAGTGAACTAAACACCTATATCATGTGCTTGCAGATGGAGAAATGCACGCTTTTGCAAGTAGTTAACTGATAAATTGGGACACAAACAATTCTATTTGGCACCGAATAAAGAATTGATGAACGGAAACTTTTCAGTCAACGGATAGGCTTTGGGACAATGAACTTCATCAAAGCTCTAGGAACTTGTAAGAGTAGAAAATTCTTCATTTATGTCGAATTAACCCAGAATCTTTGCCATGATATGACGGCAGAGACTAGGAAAAATTGTGACTAAATTGAAAATTTACATAGGAACGATAAAGGAAACTGGCTTGATTACAGCAACTAAAGTCAATCAAATTCCAAAATCATTGGCCGGTATATGAGATGGTACCTGAAGAAGTGCTGCAATTGAGTTTCAAACTCAATCCAGACAAGGAAAGCACATCATCATCTTCTTTGTTGCATGTAAGTCGTGCCAGTACACGAGCAGGTATGATCAAAGAACCTACAAAATCTAATAAAGACCCTCGCTAAATATAAATCTAACCACAGGAACCAACATCGAAAAACAGAAAGATTTTCTTTTTCGAAGCAAATATTCGCTTGGAGAAAGTGAGAGAAAACTAAAAGATCAGGAAAATGAAGAAATTCATGAGGCTTTAGGCTTATAAGCTAAGAACAAAACTGGGAAATGAAGGAAAATGATCCTTGCAACAACCACGGAAATGGGTTCTATCCTAGTTTCACTCTTCCTAAATCCACAGCCGAGCAAAGGCTAGTGCAGACTGGTGGTAGCAATTTTTCAACTTACACTTCAAAGCATTCAAAGCTCATCGCTTCACGGCTTTTTGACTTTTGACTTGTAATTCCAACGAGAAAAGACAAACAAGAGTCATAGGTTGTGATAATTGGATATCTGCAACTAATTAAAAATGCCATCTATTTGTCCAACCCAAGATATTCTTTTGAACCTCTAAGGTTCTGAAATGCTTGAACTTAATATTTAAGTCTGACAATAAAGTAACAATCCACCTGACCTGAATCACATTTTTAAGATCCATGCTCTTTTATTCAGAGATCATACAGTTGTTTTTTAATTCACGTTGCTGCTTTCTGTTATCTTTTCCGTGCTTTCATCAAGCCTTGACATGAGTTAGTCACTTACGATGGAAAAGTCTTGTTCAAGTTTTTTTTTTTTTTAGGTAAATCAGTGAAAAATTAATTAATTAATCCAAAAATGTACAAAATAAGGTCTAACTTAGGAGCCAATAAGTACAAAAATAGGATCAAAGCAAGTAGCCACACTCCTAACAAATGACTACTCTTGACAGTGACTACTCAAATAGGCTACAAACCAACTCAAACCAAAGAGAAAATAATAAGACCAAACTAGTTAACACTCAATACACAATGACCTTCCTATGAAGGAAGTAGTGGAAAGCTGTCGGAAGGTCGAACTCGGATGTAATTTGTGGAGCTGATAAGAATCGAGCGCTGAAACCGTGTGGTAGAGACTGTGTTGACTCTTTGATGCGTCCGCGGATAAAATAGGGACCCTACTTGCAAGTTAATGAAAACCAATAATAAAATAAAAGTTACCTCACCTCAGTAAATAGGCTAAGTTGCTCTCTAACGTAGGAGAGTACCCCAAGATATACCCGCTCTCTGTCCATGGCTTCATTCTTGAAGATTCTAGCATTACGCTCGGTCCAGATAAGGTACACGATCGTGGATAGAATGAGAGGAAAATAAGATAATGCTTACAGCCCGATACTAGGAGTTGTTTTATACCAAGAGAGGATTGTTGAGAGGTTGGGCTGGTTAAGGATGGGCAAATGAAAGTGGGTGAGGCATTAGTCCCAAATGGATTTAGGGAAATGGCATTCGAAGAATAAGTTGTCTATGGATTCATTAGCAGCTAAGCACAAAGAACAGTGATTGGGTATGTATAGGTAGGGTAGTTTGTCCCTAGTTTGTAACTTTTGAAGGAATGCTAGCCATAAGGTAAAGGAGCATCGAGGTTTACAATATTTAGACTAGACCAGCTTATACCAAGGAACATCCGGTAAGGGGGGGGGGCGCAAGAATTGGTAAGCGGAGACATTGGTATATCTTTTAGTGGGGCTAGCTAGCCATTCTAGGCAGTCGGGTAGAGATGGATTGGGGTCATACCCAGGATGATCAAGGTGCCTTATGGTGTCCACAGAAACCTCATGCAAACTCCAATTACCATGATGTATGACTTCAGTCACCCGAGCGAAAAGTGGGAGCTCCGAGCCATTGATCACTCTTGGAGTAGTCAAGGTCCTCAGTATACCCCGCAGGTGCCATGGATCCTGTCAGAAAAGAGTGGAGATACCATTGCCAATCCTAAACCTGAATTGAGAACTCAACTTATCCCTCACTGATAAAAGCTTACGCCAACTCCACGAACTAGAATAAGTAGGTTGCGCGCTCCAAAAGCTTTTCCTCTTCAGAATAATAGTATGTACCCACTTAACCCATAAAGCTTCCTTATCAACAAACAAATTTCAGATCCTTTTGCCCAATAAAACCTGATTCCATGTAGTCAAGTGCTTAACTCCTAAACCACCTTCCTGTTTTGGACGACAAATATCACTCCACTTAACCTTAGCCGGCGTTTTAGACAACGCTTTCCCCGCCCATAAAAAATTCCTAAGCTTGGCTTCTATGTCCTTCAAGATAGACGATGGAAGAATAAAATGAGATGACTAGTAAACTTGGAATGAAGAGAGTACAGAAATGACCAATTGGACCCTACCCGCATAAGAAAGACTCTTGTGAGTCTGCGATTGATCCTATTATCAATATTGTCAAGCAGGGGTACACAATCCTGTCTAGAGAGACAACCTGTAATGAGAGGAACTCCTAGATACCTAAACGGGAGAGAGCCCTGCTGAAGGCCAATGACGAATTTCATCCTATGGCTAAGATAGTTAGCATCCGGAGATAAATAAAAATGACTCTTGGAAGTATTCATGACCATACCAGAAAACATAGAAAAAGTGCACAAGGAGTCAAAAAGAAGTTGAACTGAAAACAAGTCCGCATCACAAAACATTAAGAGATCACCCGCAAAAAGAAGATGATTAATTTTAAGATCTTAACATCGCTAATGGTATTTGAATTGGGGAGTGTTTTCTGTGTTTAGTTTCAAATTTCGAGAAAAAACTTTCATACAGAGGATGAAAAGGAAAGGCGAAAGCGGGTCTCCCTTACGTAAACTAGACTGACCTTTGAAAAAAGAGGTTGGAGAACCATTCAAGTTGACATGGAGACATGGAGAAGCTTAGCTGAACATCTGGTGGTGGTAGAGATAGCTAAAAATTCAGGTTCATCCACGATGACGTTTAACATATTAGATTATTTAATGGCATTTAAATTCGAGCTAAGTTCAAGTCAAGTTCGAATATGAATCACTTGAATTTAAT
>JAOTAX010000007.1:13511770-13534200 GCA_025629825.1 Erythroxylum guanchezii
TGATTAATTAATTAATTAAAATATAATAAATTTTTATTTCTCAATATTTTTTAAAAATCAACTACTATTAATGGTAATAGTAATCATTTCTTCCTCTTAACCAACCATTATAATAATAATAATAATAATATTCATTCTCATTTCTCACTATATTCATTCTCATTTCAAACAGTGTAATTGAATTTATTTCCATTATCACTAAGTTTGTTCCAAACAAATCTCATTAATATAATTAAATCCATAATTGAATCCAATTCATTAATAAAGTCAATTCAAAAGTTTCCAAAGAGCCCATAAAAAAAGAAGATAAAGAGACATCAACCCATAAACAACAGTTGGGAACAAGTAGCTAAATTAAGCACCAACTTATGCAAATCAAAGAAGAAGCGAGATGAGATCTGGGCCTATCTAGGTGGAGAAGAGAAAAGAATAGAGGGAACTTGAAGGGATGGAGAGAAGAGATAAGAATAAAGGGAACCTGGGTAGATCTGGATCCTTGGCCAACCTCAAAGTAAAAGATCAACATAGCACCGAAATCCTAATTGTGCAAAGTAGTTATAAAGACGTTGTTTAATTCGTTCTGTAAAGAAATAATTATGATGTAAATTTTTTTAATTAGAAAACAACTAAATTAATTATAGGTGAATACGACGGTGATTAACTGATTGACTAACTGAATGAGAGTAAAAATTGTGACTAATATATTAATATCACATTAAAAAAAATTTGTTCAACAACTCAATAAATTGTGTTATTATTGTTTGTTTTTTTGTGTATCATAATTTCAAATAAGATATATAATGATATAAAAGAGATTTTAAATTTACCATGAATGAAATGTTGCTAAATTTCAATGACTTCAAAATTCTAATTTAATAGAATCCAATTAAATAAAGTAACGTTTTATAATTATCATGTAACTTTTGCTAAAATCAAGATTTAACTTATTAATACGTTATAAATTCAATTTGAGACAATTAGAAATGAAATTAATTTGAGACCATTAGAAATGAAATTATACTTTGTTTGATTGATTAAGTAAGAAATAATTATAAGTTCACGTTATTTAAAAATAATTAAATGATTAGTTAGTACAAATATATATACGTTATTCATTATCCTGTATTATTAAATATTATTAATTATTGTATAGTAAGAACCACTGCATGACTGAGATGAGTTAGTTTCTTAATTAAATATATTTAAAAAAATTTAGTTGTCATTTTTAATCAAATTTAATTAAATTATAATTAGCGGATATTTTTTTATTCTTAATTAAATATAATTTATATAAAATTAATTAACTAAATAAAATATTATTAATAGATTGATTAATTAAAATATAAGTAATTAAATTAAATTAAATTAAATGTTATTATTAAGTTAAGTATAGTAGTCACAGGCGTGACTTTACAATAAAGTCACGCCTATGACAAAGGTCAAGCAACTCGTATCTATATTTTTATTAAATCGTTAATGATGTGAGCAGGAATAAGGATCTTAAGAAGATGACGAACTCCAAGCCTATTGGAGGAGAGTTTAATGAAATTGAGCCCAAACTAATCCATTTAATTCAAATCCTTGGACCGGATGCACTTAGAGCTTAAAAACAAGAAGATTTGGGCTTGTTATTTATTATCTTTTATTTTAGGCCCAAGGACTGATTTATGGGCTGTTCTTTTAGTAGGTAGCATATACTTTGTTTGTTTGGGTTATTTTAAGATTTGGATCAGATTATGTTCAATGGGCTTACAAACCCATTCCTATTAGGTTTAGGAAATAGTCAAGGATATTTAAACCTTATTATAACCTTGTAAACCTAGATTTGATGGATTAATAAAATTTCAGAGTGAGTTCTTCACGGGAGGCGTGAATGTCTTCATGGTTACTTCAAGAAATTGATTTGCATCAGTAAGTAAATTCTTGCAATGTAAATTGATTTCTAATTTCTTTGGGATTGGGTCTCAAACTTATGATTTAGGGTTTGATCTAGCATGTTCTTAGAATAGAAAGATTGGGATTTTGATTCAATAGGATTAGGGGGTTTCAAGAACCTTAGTTTCTTGGGGTTTCCGTATCATCTTGGTATCAGAGCTTTGACTTAATTCTATTGAACTCATACGTATCTTTATTGTGTTTTGTTATTTGATTAAAAAAAATTGCGTGAACAGTAAATCCGTACGGTGAACTGTGATTCCGCACATGTGAACAGTGTCGTACCGTACATGTGAACAGTATGTATATGTGAATGGTAACTTCGTGAACAATGTCGCGTGAACAGTAATCCGGAAAAAAAAAGTGACAGTATTGGAAAAAAAAAGTGAACAATACTATAAAAAAAAGAACAGTAAATAATATTTCAATAAATGTCATTTAGAAGTAATAAATGTCAAAATGAAATTTAGAAATGACATACGTAAATAATATTTTCAATAAATTCCATCAGGTTTGAAAAAAAAGACATAATTGATGGAGTTTTAAAATTGCCCAAATAGGTCTAGAACTTTCATCGTGACCTGCTAAATAAGTAAGCCCTTTAGTGATTTCAACAGGAAATTCATCAGCTGTTAATTTCTCTATATTTCAGAACAAAAGAATTTTAAAAAGCAGAAGAATAAAAGGGTGTATAAAAATTATTATGAAAATTATGAAAATACCCATAATTATGCTTTCTCTCCGAGAAAGGCAAGTCATTAATGTTTTTGTAGCTAACTTAACATTGTTGTCGTTAGCTCTCAAGAACTTTTCAATACAATTCTTAGTACAAAATTTTTTTTGTTATCAAGTAAAAAATAATGTTAGGTAAAGCAAATATTTTATGCAATATTCATATCAAGTTGTTTCTTCGTACTTAAAAATACGAAATAGTTGAGAAGGAGAAGCATTTGACCTAGTTTTGTGACAGGGGAGTTTCCTTCGTCAGATGCCGAATAACAAATTTAATTTTCTAAACTTGAGACATAGTTTCTGCGTAACTCATTTTGAAGAAGTAAAGTAACATTAATTATTTGCAGATTTCATTGTAACAACCAAATAAATTGCGAATTTAAATAGCCAACCTATGACTTCGAAATATTGTCTAACTTAAATAGCAGGCGTATCCCTGAAAATACTTACGCATATCTATTTGAAAGATTTACACATATCTGTTGAAAGATTTTATCATTCGGCAGGAAAAGAGTAGAATTAACCTAAGGAATATCCTAAATATGTCACGAGTGTGACATGTTAAGTCATTCTCGTGAAAGTGAATTAATATATGACTGTGCTTTTTAAATTTTTTCCTAACAAATTTGGTGTAATAAGGAATTAACTCATATTTTTATTCAAAAGGGTCAGAGTTTGGTTTAGGACAAAAAGAATTTAAGAAGATTTTATGTCACGGCGACACCTTTTTTACGGGAGTGACTTAACATGTCGAACCATGAAGAATATTGAGTTTTGTTGAAAATTTTGAATAATACATTTTTGTAATTTTTTAAATAATCGATTTGGGAGAATGTGAAGATGTTTTCACTGCAAAATGATAATTGAGTAATACCCACGAATTTTTCTTGATGCAACCAACTTTAAATTCATATTTAATTTTACCTATACAAATAAAATAAATGTGGAAAGAATTAATTAGGTTTTTATATAATTAGTAAATAAACTTCTTTAATAAATTAAATACACTTCTTGTAATCATTATAAATTAAAATTTAATTTAATTAATAGTTAATAATTTTGTAATTAATGGACATTATTGTTATCAGTTAAACCGAATTTATAATCAATGATTAAACAAAAATATTATAAATTTATATAGGTAACATCCTAGTCACGTCGGTGACTTAATAGCCACAGACGTGACTAATAATGAATAACAAAAGAAATAGGCGCTTGAGAGAATAATAAATATTGGCGAATAAAAAAAAGACAATATACTTAAATAATTATATTTATTATAACGATAAATAATTAATTTTTAAATAAGTTATAATTTGATAAATTAATTAATGTATTATATTTTTATCATTAATAGTTAAACTGAAATTAGCTAATTCTAATAATTATTTGATTGGTGTTAAATATATTATAATTAATTAATAATATTTTAATAATTATTAATTAATCAATGATTACACAAAAATTTATAAATTTATATAGGTGGAATAATAGTCACAAGCATGACTAATAATGAATAACAAAAGAAATGAAGAGAATAATAAATATCGGTGAATAAAAAAAAACAATATACTAAAATAATTAAATTTATATAGGTGGAATAACATCCTAGTCCCGCCTGTGACTATAATAATGAATTAAAAAAGAAATGGACGGCTGAGAGAATAATAAATATCTTAAATAATTATATTAATTATAATGATAAATAATTGTCATTTAATAATTTAATAAATTAATTATATTTTTATCATCAGCTAAACTGCAATTAGTTAATTAAAATTATTTTTAGTTGATATTAAATATATTATAATTAATTAATAATAATTTATTAATCAGTGATTAAACAAAAATATCATAAATTTATATAGGTGGAATAACATCCTTGCCACAGTCACAGGCGTGACTAATATTGAATAACAAAAGAAATATGAAGAGAATAATAAATATTGGTGAATAAAAAAACACAATATACTTAAATAATTAAATTTATATAGGTGGAATAACATCTTAGTTGACTAATAATGAATAAAAAAAGAAATGGACAACTGAAAGAATAATAAATATCGATGAATTAAAAAAAAAGTAAAACATCCTAGTCACTCATGTGACTATAATAATGAATAAAAAAAGAAATAGACGGTTGAGAGAATAATAAATATCAAAGAATAAAAAAAGAAAAAAGAATTGACCGTCGGATCATTTAGACAGTGGGATGGAATTCGATTTTCCTCCATCTCATTCATCCTTAGTATTATATGGGACAAGATCCTCTGTTCAATTTTATGGTGTCTTATTTTGTTCCATAAATTTCAGCCATTTATTTATGCGAGTCCCATGTTTATTTTTGTGGGACCCACGTGAAATTCACATAAATGAATGGCTGAGACTCATGAGACAGAATAAGACACTATAAAACTGGACAAAAGATCTGAACTCGTATTATATACTTAACGAGAGAATGGATTAACTCTTAAAGTAGTCAAAATCTCTAACTAAAAGGTACAGAGTAAGTTAGTTAGGGACAGTGGCGCGCATGGAATCCAAATATATATATATATATATATACACATGCACAAATGTTGGTTGGTGCCTAAAGCTATGCAACACCATAAAATTCCTATAACGCTTCTCTCTCCAAATCTCCTTCTGTTACTGCCTAACCTTTCTGGTTTTCCTTCATCTTCTTTTCTCACTTTTCCAGTTTTTTCTCCAGTGATCCAGGTAAGAGGCAATATAGGAGGGTTAAAAAGATAGAAGTGTCTAGCATATAGATACTTCTTTTGATATTTTTGGGCGTCTTCTGAATTGAGGGTGCTTTTGCATTCCATGTAAGTTTTGTTTCATATCCTTTTGATTTCTTAATGCTTATTATTATGTGGAATCGTTTGGTGATATTGAAAGTTGGATATCTACCATGAATGAAGAATGAATCAATATGAACTCACGACAGTCTCCGTTTGTATTGCACGAAAGCTATGAAATTCTCCAGAGTTTGTCCGGTTTTCCATTTTTAGAAGCTTTGAGATATCATGTTCATAACCAATTAACAATTTATGCTTTTGTGACTACGAGATAGCTTTAAGCATTCATTTCTGTGGAATATATTTGCTAATCAATGGTGAAAAAAAATCGCAGGAAGCTAGACAGTTATGTAGAATGATTTATAAGTTAATAATGAGGTTTGTGGGCAGAACAAAACTTTATAAAACGCAAATAAGGAAGGGTCATCTGGAGTTTCGGCTACAATCATGTAGAGTTGATATAAAATGAAAACACCAAGCCCTTTGATATACATTTGAGAAAATTCTGTATTGGAAGTAACAATGAAAATGACATTGGAAGGTTATCCGCCTATAAGGTTTTATATATCATTCTCACCCGCCTTGTGACTTCACAAGTTTATATTGGTAGATGCTCTTTTGCAATTGTAATGAGTAGTTGAACTCCCAATCTTGCAATGTACACATCTGCAGATAGTAATTTGATTGAACCGAAACAAAATTGGCATCTTCAGTTATGGAGCCTGGGCATCGGGTTGAAAATACTAATGATCCAAACACACAGCTTGCAACATCTGTTGGTGAACGGGATCACAGCAGGAAGTTGAGCTCTTCATCATGTTCTTCCTCATCTTCTTCAGGAAATCCATTCCACCAAATGGATGATGATCAAATCAGCAAGTCAAATTCAGGTAAGATTGCTCCCTTTATCCATGAGAAAGACAATGATCAATTGGCTTCAGTACATCCCAGTTCTTACCATAAATTAAATGCAGAACTAGCAACACATTTTCCTCCAGAACAGGTGATGGAACGCGAGGCTGTCGATGATGCAACTTCCACTCCCAAGTACCGGATTCCATCTCATGTTTTCAACAGAAGTAAATCGAATACGGCAATGGACTGGAGTGTTGCTTCGAATGAGTCGCTGTTCAGCATTCACATGGGGAACATGAGCTTCACAAAAGAACAGTTACTTTGTTTAGGCAGATCTGGGGAGCTAGATTTTCAAGGTGATTATTCGAGTTACCAACCCCCCAGTAATCAGTCTCCAAGTAACAAGCCAGCTGAAATTGTGAAGCTAAATGTTCATGATGATGATCACTTTGGTGAAACAAATGGAGAGGTTATTAGGGACAATGATGTTATTAGGGACAATGATGTTAAGTCTCCTCCCAAGAAATTCGTTCAATCTGCCAGCTTGCCTCGTCAGTCCGATGCAAGTGGAACCAGCGGCAAATCTTTTGCTTTTCCAATGTAAGCTGTATGCTATGGGATATCACCCCAATTACCATGAAAATGAACTAAGGGACAGGAAATTTGAAGCAGCAGAAAACATGTCAAATTAGAAATTAGTGTGGAACATTGTTGTTTTGATACTCACAAATGGAGAAGTTTACTAATTTGGATTTGTTTTTGTGCGAAGATTGACAGATGATAAGAGTGGTTTAACGAGTGGATTATCACAACCGCCATCTCAGCCAGCAACTCCCAAAGTCGTTCAACCACAAGCATGGACAGAAAGCCCCAAGTCGGGGAAAGCAAATTCTAGTGGCATTAGTAGATGGTTCTCTTGCTTTCCCTGTTTCCAGTTCTGTTGTTGAATTTCATATTTCATTACTGTTCAAGTGTTTGTCGAACTTCCGTATAGAGGATAACCATAATTACTCTAGCTTTCCAAATATTTAGTGCCTAGCTAGCTTCTGCAGATTCAAAATCAATCTATCACATTATCATATAAAACCAATGATGTTGGAAGTTAACAAACGTACAACTTTTACATGTATTATTCTTTTGGTGTTGGCTTATTCATATTCCCACTTGCATAACCTTCCTCATTTTATTTATGCTCTAGGACTTGCTGGTTATTTGAATCATGCTTCCTTATAGATATAATTCCTTTATAAGTTTGTACTATTATAAAAGAAGATGACGTAGATTTCACCACTTTAATATGTTGTATTAAAAACTAATGCTACAATTATTTTTAATACAAATGCTGGTAAATTTTAAATTTCATTATGGTAAGATGTTGGAAAGAAATGACAACAATAGCTATGTTGAGGGTTAATTTAAAAGAAAGAAGGATATAGGTGTTGATGAACTTAGTATGCTAGTTTTAAAAGGAGTGTCAAAGATTAAAGGGCATATAGTAGTATCTATGTTTTCAAAATTTTCTGAAGAGTTGCTGAGATGTTTAAAAGATTTAAGCTTACATAATGATAAGGAAATGTTGGCAATGCTCAAATGCATGTAAGAATTGAACTACGTCAATGTTGAAGCCTATTACGAGCATGGTTTTGAGAATCCTATAATAGATGATGAAGAATTTGATTATGATATTGGCAATAATTGAGAAACTAGTATAAAATAGAATATAAGTATGAATAAAGTTAGGTTGTTCTAAGTTCAGGTGAAATAAGATAATGAATATTATAATATTATACAAATAAGTGAATTTGGAAATGATTCAGCTAAAATGAGATATGTGTAATTGAAGATGAATAATAAGTTACTGTGAGAGTACATGAGAAGAAATACGTCAAGAAGGTACGTAGTGGGTTTAAATGTGACAATATTGTTGATATAGTTAGAAGCAATGGAAAATATTGCAATGAAGAGCCTGCCTATTCAAAAAATTCACAAAGACATTAAGGGAATTCACATGGTTAATGTAGTGAATATGATCATAATGATGTTGAAGTTTAATCACCGGTTGATAATGATGATAAATGATGTGAGGCATATATCAAAACGAAGAAATACGTTGTGTTTAATCCAAAAGTGGATATGAATGCATTTGAGTTTGAAATTAGCATAAAGTATAAGGATGGGATGCAATTCAGGGAAGCCACTAGAAACTATGCAATTACAAATAGTTATGAATTTTCAATGGTGAGATCTAATGTGAGAATGAAATTTGTTTGTAAGCCACAATATCCATTTAATGTATATGCTAGCTCGATTGGGAATGGGAAAAAAAAATTTGCTATTAGGATATTAGAAAACAAGCAAGTTAGCAGGAAATGGATAGCAAATGAACTTTTACACAAATTTTGGAGGAACCCAAATTGGCTAATTAGTGAGATGATGGATGATCTTAGGCGAAAGTATATATTAAAGGTGACTAAATTTCAATGTTATAAGGCTAAATGGGAAGCTTTTATGATACTACAAGAATCTATGGAAGGTCATTATGCAAAGTTATAGTCTTATTGAAAAGAGTTAAGATGGATCGATAAAAATGGACAATTCATTATTCAAACTTAATGAAAGTTTGAACAACCATTGTTTAAGAGGATTTATATAGGATTTAGTACATTGAATTATGCTTTTTCTTAGTCGTTATAGGAAAATAAATAGACTAAATGGATGTTTGTTGAAGACATTCCTTAAAGATACTTTATTAGCAGTGGTTGGTCATAATGTAAATAATCAAATGTTCCTTATACCTTAGGTTATAGTTGAGGGAAAGAATTACCAATCTTGGCATTGGTTTTTGAATATTATTATTGAAGATCTAAACATAAGTGGGAATGCATGAACTTCTATAAGCGATCATCAAAAGATAAATTCTAAGTATTCGTACATGTAATGTTCAATTCTTAGTATGCTTTAAATTCTTCTACTTACGTTACTTTTTTTACTGGTTATTAGGGTTTAATAAATGTATTAAAGAATCTATTATTAGAAGTTAAACATAAAAAATGTGCCCAATTTGTCTATACATATTGGTATAGTCTTCATAAAGGCCACACATATAGGAGTTTCTTTTCATAAGCAATGAGTGGCACAATGGAAGTGGAATTTAATGAGATAATGGAGCAAGTGAAGATTATATTAAAGAAGGCTTTCAATAATTTCAAGGAAACCTAAGATTTTTGTCAAGTAATTTATGAGCATAAGATCAAAGTATGAAATAATTTACAACAACATATTAGATCCATTTAATGGATTCATTTGTGAATCTGATATGAAAAGCTTGGTCAATGTGCTAGAAGATATCTTAGTTGCTTTAGTGACTCACATTAAGAAGATAGAGGTTGTACAATGGAAACAAGGAATTGTCTCATCAAGATTAATGAAAATTTGAAATTAAAAGTCACACATTTTGTATAAAATTTCATTGTTGAATTACAAGCACAAACTTGCCAATGTAGACTTTGGGATTTAACAAGAATCCCATGTAAGCATACAATGACTTGTAGATCATATTAAAGGGAAGACATCGATACTTATGTAAGTCGATATTATAAGCATAAATGTTATTTGAAAAGTTATCAATATACTATGAAACTCATTGGTTGTCTGAGATTTTGGCCAAAGATTGAAAACTTAAAGTTCGTATTACTTCCTTTGATCAAGTAGATGTCTGAAAGACCCACAAAAGTTAGAAAAAGAAATAAAAGAGGATAAACAAAAAATTAAAACAAATTAAGCAAGGTAAGCATAGTTATAAGATGCCATCATTAATATAAAGTTAGTTGTAAGAAAAGATGATGCAAAAATAAGGATTAACCTTCAGGGTAACTTGAAATTATTAAAGTGATTGTAAACTCTTTTTATTTGCCTTCATTTTTAATATGGTTTAAATGTTAAATTATTCATTATAAAGTGTACATGTGTAATGCAATGAAAAAGAGGAAAGCCACTGAAAAATCAAATCCCTTCATCCAATATTGGTAGTTATTCAAAAGACCTATATAGTCAGGATATAAAAGGTTAAATATCATATTGTTTATCATAAGAATGGAGAAGAGGGTGGTTAATGAATATTCACCTTTAATTTCAAGTAATTTGCATCAAATTATTTAACAACATAACTATTGACATTCTATAAGCAGCTAGAAGATGAGAAGGAACATTTGGAGAAGATAGGAGGAACACTTGGTTTACAATTTTCAATTAAATACATTCTTATATTAGTTAAGTGTAATATGTCTTAAAAAATAACATTGTGCTTTTTGTTTATGATGTTTTATAAATTGGTGGAAGTCATTTTCAAGTACTAAAATCTCAAAGGAATAATGCAAATACAACTCAAGCTTTTAAAAACACAACCGTCGATACAACTTAAACTTGGAGGAGGATCAAAAAACTTTAACTCCAAAAAAATCTCTAGTTGTTGATAGTGAATCTATGCCCATTAAACCATTTATTGTTGAATTCATATATTGTGTTTGTTATGATTTGGTTGAGAATTTGGAAATTATGTTTGCTTTACTTTGGTTGAAAATTTAGACATTGTGATTATAATACTTTGGATGAAAATTTGAATATTTTATTTCTTATACTTTAGTTTAGAATTTGGATATTGTATTTGTTATGTCTTAGTTGAGAATTTGGATAATGTACTTTTGAATAGCCCTGCATATTTTTATGCCACTTTGTCTGCGTCAATGTCTTAGGAAATGGTCATCAGGATAACATAAGCATGTATAGTTAATTAAGTGTTGTACTAGTTAGTTTTGTACTTTGAAAAGATCATGGAACAAAGAGAATACTATAACTGCATTTTCTCCTCTTATAATTTATAGTTTTACTCTAAAGTTGTACTTTCCAAATCAAATATGATTATCTCTAAATTGCTTTAATCTTATAGTGTGTGGATTAAACCAACATTTAAATAGTTATTGATTCTTTCATTGCAATAGATAAGCCCTACTAATGTTTGGAAATGATGGAGATAAGGATGAAATAATAAAAAATTTGTAAAGAGATAATGAAAAACAAATAGAAACATAATGAACAACCAAGAAAGGGACATAAACTATTGATAGAGAAACAGGTAGAGCTAGGAAGCATAAGGAAAGAGCAATGAAAAATAGAATGCCAAGCGATAAGAATTAGAAAAAAGGAACAATCAAAGAGCCATAAGAAAGATGACGAGAATGAGAGTGGTATGACTAGGAGAGAAACATGAAGGATAAGAGTTGGAAAAATGATGGTACAATGCAAAAATGTGGGTATTTAACTAACACTTCCTTTTGAAACTTCCTAAAAGCACTAATGATGATAAGCCAGATAATATGAATTAGATGTACATGTGGCTACCTTGTGTAGTGGGATGGAAGTAGCAACTCTTTACATTTGCTATGTCATTATTTCTTAGTTATATCTTTAAACATTTGGGAGAAGAGAATCACATGAAGTAGAATCTTCATCTTCAAAGAAATCTTATACATTGCATATAGTATATTGATACTCCTTTATTTATCTTATACGTTGCGTATAGTATATTAATACTCCTTTATTTGCCATAATTTAGATATAAATTTAGCTAACACAACTTTATAAACCTATTAGACATTTGAAATTTTATCAATACTAAAGCTAGGTACATCAGACGTCCAAAGTTGAAAGAAAGGGCTTAACTCACTTTTAATAGACCCTAGTTAGGGCAGAGCAATCACTATGAGGCTACTGATGTAGACTGTTTAATAGTTAGTTGTGGATAAGGGAAAAGAGACCAAGGTACCACTATATAGGGATATCTTATCTATTTCTCCTTCCTCGAGTTAATCTAATCAAAAAGGGGAAGGCCCATTGTCTAGACTATATTTTGGGGGTTTCAACATTATTTCATTTTGAACTAAAAGGACCCTGTCAAAGGGACCCAATTATATAGCTAAATTGAACAATTAATAATAACCTATATACCACACATACTGATAAATTTTCATATTTTTTTAGCGCTCATTAACTAGAAACATGTCCAACCTTCCTACATACCCTTTCTTTCTTCTAGCTAAGGTAATGACATAAATCTTTCATTATTCATTTGTGATATCCTTGCTGTGAAAGAAAAAAGACTTCACCAAATAGCAGTAGTCAATTTTTCTTTTTCTTAGAGCTAACATGAGACATTGAAAATGTGTCAATACTAGAGCTAGGTATATCAGATGCCTGAAATATATATTCATATAAGACCAACAAAATAAACCAATAAAATAAATATAAAATAAAAATATTACACTTATATTAAATTTGCTCTATTTAAATTATATATATACACCTCTTACAAGTAAAAATGAATCTTGTAGAGAAGACACTTACCTAATGCATATAACATGTTTGACACAATTTTTTCTAGTATCAAACTAACTCATGTACCAATACTAAATACCTACAAGCTAGTTACAATTTGTATGTTCATTAAAGATTTTCATAATAATGGCACCATTAAAACTATAATTAAAATACCTATTTTTGTATTAATGTATTGATAAAAATGTTGACCAATATTAGGCTTAGCATTTGATATTCATAGCTTCATCTTGTCATTACAATTGGAGCAATCAATATAGGGATTTTGAAATATAAATATGGATCATAGTATAAATTAAAATGAAATACAATCAATATACCATATCTAGCAATAATTAAAATTATTACAATTATTTTACTATTGGTACAATGATATCTGTAAAAAAAAGTTAAGAATATATCCTTTCAGCTTATACTAAATTGTCCTTTAAGCTTATGCTAAATTGTTTAAACAATAATAAACAACATTCTTGAATCTATTAATGACACTTTTACACGCTTCACATGTCAAGTATATATTAGGTGCATAAACAACAAAAGCTATATGTAATTTTTTTCATGCATATTCATTTTAATATCATCATATGAACATATTAATCAATAGACGCCAAGAGTCCTACATAGAAAAACCAAGTAAACCTTTGTTGGCTTTACATAACCTCATATAGTGCAAGATAATGAAACATTACGCAGTAATGTAAGAAAACAAATAGGGGAAAATAAAAGACATATCGAACTAAGAAAGCAAACATTCAATATATAAAATACTATCAATATGTCTTAACAACCATTAAAAAATCAAATTAAATGAGAATTTATGGTTTAAATAACCAATAAAAAATTCACAACCTATGTGAACTTAATATATATTATTCTAGGTTGTTATTGCAACTCTTTAATTTCATTACCTAGACCTAATAGAGCCCCAAAACTCAATCTTGAGGAGAGAAATCTCAAGTTATCTTATTCCTACAAGAATAAGATATATTTATATATATATATAAGGAAACATAAGATGAAATCAAACGTTAAAAGTTTTCCAGAGGCACTTCTTGCTACAAATTCATAAAAATGTTATTGACTTAAATTTATAATTTGATATGAAACTTCACAAAGGTAACTCAAGTCCATAGAAATGTTAGGAATAACATAACAAAATTGTAAAGAAAGCAAAAAGATTTCGCCATTATTCAATGACGAAGTTCATTTATTTGGACAACTAGATGTGAGTTTACAAAAGAGAACAAAAGCAGAGGTAGGAAAGCATTTGAATTGTCTGCTAATAATTATAGCTATAAATAAGGAGTATAGTAAACAAGCAAAGTTTAAAACTTAAAGCTTTTGAATAGTAATGAAACATGAAAGAAAGATCAAATTAAAGAATCAAGTGAAAATATCTAGTAGATTCCAACTTAAATAAAGGGATGAAAGAAAAAGAATAAACTAATATAAATATCTTTTAAGAGAACAAATGGATGTTGAATGGGGATAGGTTAGAAAGGAGAAAGTTGGGTGCTAAATGGGTGCTGCTTTGAAAGGAATAGACGAAGGAGGGAAGCAAGTAAAGTAAGGTTTTTTGGTTGTTTTATTTTTTATCCTTTTAATTTTTAATAAATAATTTGCTTATACAGAAATTACAACTTATTGTCATCCATGCGAAAAATATATTAGCTGACACAACTTGTCACATTAGCATCATTAACAAAGGCTTAGTGGCAAGTTATTTTTATGAAAATTAAAATTTTGAGTATTTTATGATCAATCTTAAAGTTCGGGCTATAATTACAAAATTAAGAAAAGTTAAGGATTTTTTAAATAATTAAGCCCTTTTATTATTCTAAATATTTCAAAAAGATATTTTAGAACAATAAAAACTTTGAAAAATACTTTATGTTAAGTGTTTGTTAATACATACATGAAATATATTTATAGGTCAAAATCTAATAAAAGGCTCACTAGACAAAGAGTTTCTAAGCATTGCATTAGATGGATATATGTTGCAATTGGAAGGTGACTGGTGGAGACTTCAAATATCTGTTGCTGAAGACTTAATCTTTCCTCTTTTAGCAAGGAGACGTTACAAAACCAGGTAAGCTTCTATTTTGGGGGTAGCTATAGAGGCCTCTACGAGAGGCTCCTATGGGGATTCCTCTTCAATCCCAAGCCTAAAGGGAGGTCTGTTTCGACACTTCAGGAAGCTAGGACTATGAAAGAAAATAAAACATGGAGCAATGTGGTTGCATCTGAATCCCAAAGAGCTAAACCTAAGCATTTCTCCTCCACTTTCAACAAAGGAATAGTTACTCCACTTGTGGAACTTCTTTAGGAGGGTGTCAAATTTTGGAGCAACATAATGGTGGGTTACTTCCTAGACAAGAGACCAGCCTTCCCGTATATTCAAAATTGGGCTCAGGTTAGATGGGATGGTAAGGGACTAATCATAATCCTTATGACTGAAGAGGACACTTTCCTCTTTCAGTTTTCAGATGGTGAACCTTTAACCAAGGTTATGGAAGTTGGCCCTTGGCACATAGGGGGTCAGTCCATGTTTGTTCAGAGATGGGTTCCTGTAATGGAGCTAGACAACTCGAGAGTGGAGAATGTTCCCTTGTGGATTAACTTCCACAATATCCCCCTACAGTATTGGACTTTATCTGGATTGAGCTTCCTTACGAGCTTTATGAGAAGGCCTTTAGCATTTGAATCAGCTAAAACTAAGATAGAAAAGATCTGTAGTGCTAGGATGTGCATTAAGGTTAACTTGAAAGAGGAGCTACTTGAAATAATGCATGTTATAATGCTTGATTTGGATGGAGAACAATTAAAATTGAAGTTTAGGTTACTTATAGTTGGAAACCTCAGTTAAGGAAAATAATATGGAAACTTACAGGGGAAAATTAAGGAAGCTACTGATCCAATTCCTGATGAAATAATTTTAAATGTTCAGTCAAATAAGTTGGATGAAACCCAAGACTTTTAGATTGTGGAAAATGGACATTACTCTAATCCAAAAGTTGTACATAATGTTGCTAATGTTTCTAATGAGATCTCTAGTCAAGAATTGGAGGAGGAAACTCTTCCTATAGACAATACTGGCTAACTAACAAGAGAATTGGTAGATAATACTCTCCCATCCATAAGAAGATCAGGTAAGAAGATGAGGAAGCCCAAGGGGTGAGGGTAATGACTCCCACTGACTAAGATGATTTATTGGAACATTAGGGGCATGAATGAACCTTATAAAAGGCAAGATGAGGGATATTATTTTAACAAATTAACCTTTCCTAGTAAGGATGCTAGAGACCAGAATAAAGGCATATAAGCTATAGAGTTCGATAAGATTTCTTGGGAAAAATTGGGAGTATGGTTCTAATCATCTTCATCATTTCAACGATAGAATAGTATATTCTATAACACAGAGAATATTAAAATGAGTTTGCAAATGATCTAAGATCAATATGTTCACCTCCTTTGCAAGTTTATTTTTTTAGAGATTCTTTTTAAGGTGACAGATCAATATGTTCATCTCCTTTGCAAGTTTGTTTTTTCAGAGATTCTTTTTTAGGTGACAATCATCTATGCTTCCAATTTTGAGTTTCAAAGAGCCAACTTATGTGATGATCTTGGTACCATTACCAATACAATGGTTAACCTTTGGATTTTAGCTAGGGATTTCCATTGTGTTCTAACTCCATCTGAAGCTCAAGGAGACAGAGTTAATCTCTCTAATTTAGACAGTGAGCTAGAAAGGGGAATGGCTAGCATGGAGGTCATTGATCTGAAGGTAACTTATTTACCTAGAGTAACAAGCAGATATGTGGATCTTTGATTAGGAAAAAACTTGATTGGGTATTATCCAATCAAATATGGATAGGATCCTTTCCAAACCTATTTGGTCCTCCATTATGGATAGGTCACTCCTTCATGGATGTCAAAGATCTCTTCATCTTTTGAAAGATTAATGCTCCATTCAAATTTCTAAACTTCTTAAAGTTAGTCAATGATGCTTGGAACAATGATATTCAAAGCTACAAATTATTTCAAATGATAAGGAAACTACATGTTTTAAAAACCAAACTCTTTCTCAAATTAGTTTATTTTCCAACTGAAAGAAGATTACAAAAGGCCAAGGAAGATCTTAGTGAAGTGTAGAGGGCCTCTTACCTTTCTCCTCATAACGTGAACTTACAAATTGAAGAAAACAAGAAATTGCAGGAGTACATCAAGGAAATGGCTAATCATAATTCCATGCTAATGTAAAAGGCAAGGAACTTGTGGTTAAAGGAGGGGGATTCAAACACAAGGTACTTATTTAACTCCATCCTAGCTAGGGATACTCTAATAAGATCCAGTGTTTGCTTTACAATAATGATAAATTGGTTTCTAATGCTTCTCTTATTAGAGATATGGTTACCAAATTCCATACAGACTTACTAGCCTCAAACAGACCTAGTAAGATCTCCTTAAGTCTCCAACATGGATTCAACACATCTACCTACCACTAACCAAGAGATTAAAGATATTCTCCATTCACTTAATCCCAGGAAAGGACTTGATGGTTATAATACATATTTCTCTCAATGATCTTGGAACATAACTGGTAGTCTGCTAATTGATGTGGTACTAGAGTTTCTTCATTCAGGGAAGATGTTGAGGGAGTTAAATGCAACCCATATATGCCTGATCCCCATAGTTCCTTATGCTATTTCTTTAAATGCTTTCAGATCTATGTCTTATTGCAACATAGTGTATAAAGTGATAGCAAAATTATTAGCTAACAAACTTAAGGAACCTCTTAATTCATTGGTGCATCATTCACAAGGTGCCTTCATTAATGGTAGAGCAATTTCAAACAATATTCTACTAGTCTAAGAGCTAATGAAGGATTACAACTCTAGGAAAACGATCAAAGGTTATGTCATTAAAATTGATTTCTCTAAGGCACTTGATAGCATCAACTGGAGTTTCATCACTAGCGTTCATTCCCTGTAAATTCATTTCTTGGATCAAAGAGTGCATCTCAACACCCTCTTACATCATAATCCTTAATGGTTCCCCCACTAAGATCTTTAAAGGCTCAAATGGAATAAGATAAGGTGATCCCCTATCACCATATCTCTTTATCATTTTTTTGGAAATTCTTAACAAATTATTAGCTCAAATATTAAGGGAAATCCAGACTTTTCATATCATCATAAATGCCAAGTATTATATCTTACTCACCTCAGTTTTTTCAATGACTTAATGATGTTTTATGTTGCAAATTTGAAATATTTAAAAATTTTACACAAATCACTTATGGAGTTTTGTAAATTGTATGGTTTGAAAGTTAATAACCAAAAAAGTATAATGTACTTCTCTTGGGATGTTACTAACACTGAGAATTTGAAGGATATCTTTGGTTTGAACATTTAGAATCTCCCTTTTAAATACTTGAGGATTCCTATATCTTTTAAGAAGTTGAAGTATCAAGATTGCTTGCAGCTGATGGAAAGATGCAAAAACAAGATCAATAACTAGCAGAATAGATTTCTCTCCCAAGCAGGGAGAGTTTAGCTTATACTATTAGTCCTCAACAACCTTCACTTACATTGGAGTTCACCTTGGCTTTACCAAAGAATTCTATTAAAGAGATTGAAAGATGCATGAAGAACTTCCTTTGGTCTGGGAAAGTAGATGATTACCAAAGTGCCAAGGTGAAATGAGATCATTTATGCTGGAGAAAGTAAGAAGGAGGGTTGGGACTCAAATCAGTCCATCTAGTCCAAACTAAAATTATTATTAAGAGGATTTGGAAGCTTATAAATGATAGGGAGGCTCTTTGTAGCAAAAGGATAAATGCTTATTACTTAAGTAACTCCAATTTTTGGCAATTGGGGGAGAAAACTATACATGCCTTACACTTGCATTCTGAGACATAAAAACATTATATATCCCCTCACTAAAGTTAAGATTGGAAATGGGGAAGAATCTTGGATGTGGTTTGACAACTTGTCCCCTTAAAGCCCTCTTATAAAGACAGATGAGTTGGGCAACCTAGTTGGTAGATGGACAATCAGCTCCAAGGTATCTTACATTATTAAATACAATGAGAGGTTGATTTCTAGTAGAGGAGCTAATAGGTTTCAGGACATTCTTCCATGTTATAGGGCAAATGTGCTAATTGAAGATAGATTAATCTAGTGTGCAAGTGCCAATGATGAATACTCAAATTCCTCTTTCTTGAAAGTTATTAGACCCCATCATTTGAATGTACCTTGGTATAAATAGTAAGAAGGGGTTCACTAATGCCTATGGCTTCTTTTGTAACTTGGCTGGCGACTAGAGGAAGACTGAAGAAGAAGGATAGATTGAAAGAAAACTATGACCAGATATATATCCTTTGTAATTCATTACCTGAAATTGCAAATCATTTATTTTCTAAATGCAAGCTTTTTGTTTTTTTTTTAA
Organism: Erythroxylum guanchezii; assembly: GCA_025629825.1. Classification (NCBI taxonomy): domain Eukaryota; kingdom Viridiplantae; phylum Streptophyta; class Magnoliopsida; order Malpighiales; family Erythroxylaceae; genus Erythroxylum; species Erythroxylum guanchezii. The sequence goes on from JAOTAX010000007.1 coordinate 13,530,934, forward strand.
TGTTCGAGGATGCTACACGACATGAACTTAATTTGGTCTGAAAATGATTGGAAAAACATCATAGTTTGGGATGAAAATATGTATAAAAGAATAGGGGATGATAGGAAGCGCCTTAGTCTTATGGTAAGCTACTTAGTTTACTCAATTTGGTTTGAAAGAAACCACAGGGTCTTTAGAGATGTTCACAATGACAAATATGTTGTGATAAATACGGCATGTTGTTGGATCGGAGAGATGTTGATTGCTCACAAAGCAATTGATGGCTTAAACTCTTCCATGAAATGCAATTAGGGTCTGGTTTAACCTATGCCTTTACTGTTCTAGCATTAGTGTTACTTTTGTTTTATTGATAGGCTGTTGCTCTAATTAGAATATTAGATTTTGTAATCATAGCCTTATAATTACCTTGTATGCTTTTTAGCCTTTTAATGAACTTTATTTATTTACCTTTTCAAAAAAATAATGAGGATATTTCTTACCTACCACTTTATCTCTCCAAAAATGTTATAATTAGTGGTGAAATTTGTTTCTCAATATTTAATAACATATCTATATAAAGCCATAACATTAAATTTGATATTATTTTCACCCTAATTTTACTAAAACAATACTTATTATATCCTAAATATAATATAAAAGTAGTAAGAGAGATAACAATACTGATTTACTTAGATTTTTTGTTAAAAGTTAAAGTTTGAATCACATATTTGGTCAATGTCTTTTTAAACCACGTCATTGTCTAATATATCTAGAATATTTAACTATGACACCACGTAAGTTAAGTTGACTACCCAGTTACTATGAATTGATAAAAAATAACTCCATTAAGTTTTAAAGTGCTACTAGTATTGTTTTACGAATATTAAGATACAATGTGATACTATAGGTAATAACAGAGGCTTATTTAGATATTTTATAAAACATTATAGAGTGATTTAGAACTTTAACCAAAATATTACATTTCCTCTCCCTATAGTCACTAATATGATAATCGAAAGTCAAATGATAGAAAATATTTCAGTATTTGATTTTGCAAGTCTTTTAAGAATAATTCTTGAAGAATACAATAACCTATTAGAGCTTTAAACCCAGACCTAGGCCCAAAGAATATTAATACTCATAAATTCATGATTATGATTTGGCACCCATTGTAGTGTCGTGATTAGTTGATCTTGTAATTATATGATTAGTGATCATATACTCAAATCTCTTTTCCTTTACCAAAAAATGAAATCAACAATACCTCCTCATCCTCCTTTATAATTGTCTTCTCACCCATCTCCTCCTCACAAATGCCTTTATACTTTAACTATATAAATCTATTAATAACGATCAAGAACACACAACAATTGTTAGTCGTAACCTCAACATTTTTAACCTAAAACTCTAACTGCAAAATCCTGTAGGTTAAGTTTGAGCCATCTTGTGGTGCCTAACAAAAGAAAGTGATACCAAATGAGGGTACGTAGCAAAATCCTAAGTCATTAAAGGTCTAATACTCAAAGTAATTCTATAACCTCACCCACAATACATCACCATAGACTTGCTTCTCCCAATGTGTTATAAGAGCAAAATTAAAAACCAATATGTGTTGATCTAATTACCCCATTCACTTAGATTGCATTACTCAAACCTGTATTATCAAAATTCAAGTTACCACCATTACACTCCTATACAAGTATGACATATCTTTGCAGTCACACAATCTATTTTAGATAAATGATGTACTTATATAGGATATTAGATGTAATAAAAAGTGTTTTACTTTCTTATTTACATTGAAAAACACGATCAGTGATGTCAAATGCTTCTCATAGGCTCAATAGAAAAATTTAAATGGTTGGAAAACCAATTTAAAACCGGTTTTTTCAACAACTAATGCATAGCTTATGACTCAATAACTTAGTTTGAGATAATACAATGTTAGGCAAGACCTTTTTAGAATATGAGAGAGTTCAATTTTGAATTCATTTAAATCTCTACCTCAATTCCTTAATTATCGTAATTTCCTTCTAGAAAGGATTGGAAAAACAGTAGCCTTGTGAAAATCCTTGTAGATGGATAATGCATATACCCTCACTGAGGTTCAAGAAAGGGATAAAAGGTAAGTTAGCCAAGAGGAAGATAGCCTACTTATATAACACCTAAGTAGGTCTCTCAAACTTTAGGAGCATACACAGAATAGCCTACTTATATAACACCTAAGTAGGCGTAGGCCTCTCAAACTTAAGGAGCATACACAGAACAATACTTGTTGCATATTGAAAAGAAACATCCTATTAGTTTTCTTGGAAAAATAGAGTTTCACAACATCCAAAGAAAGAAAGCAGGTCGAGAGGAAGAACAAAAGTAAAATTATCTGCATTAAACACATCCACAAATAACATTTTTGACTTTATCAAGGAGTGAGATAAGTAAAACCTCGATAAATGAATATTCGATAAATTAATAATTTCGATTAAATAATAATTTTCTCCGATCCCGACTTGGGCCAATGGGATAAAATAATAACCTCGTTAAATGCATAAGATAATAGTTTTAAAAAAATTTCCTTAAGGCCCACTAAAAATATAAAATAATAATTCATTAAATAAGTATGAAAATTACATATATAATTCATAAAATAAAGCACTTCCTAAATAATTTTTATTTCAAATTTTATGCTTTCCTAAAATATGTATCTATAGTCAATTGATTCTTCTTTTCATACGAACTGAATTCAATTTCATCTTTAACTTTTTGGAGGGCATAATCTACATTCGACACATTCTTCTTATTTTGAAGCAAGTAACCTTTCAAAATCTCTACAGCAATAAAAGTTTATTTTGGAGAAACATGTGGTATAACGTTACTATCATCTGGATCTTGATTGTCATCATCTTCCATACCCATTATTCCTTGAATAATTTATTCGTCCGTAGGCGATTCCATTAAAGCTTCATTTTCACTAAAATAATTCAAAGTCTGCTGTACATTCATGGTATTCTTATAATGTAAATTAGAAATAACTTCCTCTAATCTTTGAATGCCTTCAACATCAACAGTTTCTTCTTCTAGAAGCATACCATCCTCGGATCAAATTTTGCAATGTCGAAAACAATTTGCAATAGTTGTGGTCTTCACATCAATATTTCAAGCAACATTAATAAAATATAATATGAAGTGTTGTAAATTGTTTCAAGTATACAGTACTGTATAGAGTTTATAAATAGATACATGTAATTTAACTTCATATACCAAAATATAAAAATTCATATATTATATCTT
>JAOTAX010000007.1:13538828-13568058 GCA_025629825.1 Erythroxylum guanchezii
TAATAAATATTAATTTATCGATAAATTAATAAAATATTCATTTATTGATAAATTAATAACTCCGTATAAGATAATAAATTTTCAGGTCTCAAAAATATTCATTTATAGAAGTTTTACTGTACGGTAAAATACTCTTTGGCCTATGCAACTGCATAAATGATTAATAGAAAACAATTGTAGATTATACTAGGATCATAACCACGACACAAAAGAACATCAAAATCCTAAACAAACTATTGACAAAATCTTATAATAGGGGCAGTAATGAGGCTGAGACCAAGCAATGGACTTTAAACCAAATGAGACGAGAAGGAAGACCTGCCAAAATCATTAACATAATTGTCTATAATTTTTAATACAAAATTTCTTTTAGTAAATGAGTGAAATAAAAAAATTTATAGATTTTATCTTTAAAACTATTGCCTTTTGAAACAAAAAGTCAGATCTCACTATTTCTTTTGTAAAAAGTCTGGCATTAATCTCGGAGAAATGTTTAACGTGATCCTTCATTTAAGTGCAACTAAACTCAACAAATATACTTGTTTTTGGATTTTAACTTGACTCAATTTGATTTAATTAATAATTATTGCTTCATGGTTTAATGAAAGCAAAAAAGATAGACCAAAATCACTTTGAGGCAACGTTTGGATTTTTGTATTGTACCGTCCGATAAACAGTACAAAATTTACTGTTCCGATACCGACCTTGCCTCCCGGCCCAACGTTACTTACCACTGTTGCATTTTCTTCATTTTGTTTTCTCTTTTATTTTCTCTCACAAACTTGCACTCTCACTCTCTCTTTTATTCAAAAAATCACACTCTCTCACTCACCCCCTCCCTCACACACCACACCCGACGTTCTCCTTCTTCCTCTCATTAGTTTCTCTCTCACACTCTCACTCTCTCTCTTCTTCACCATCATCGCCAGTTGCCACGATTCCCTCTCCAGCCATCCAGTGACCACTACCTCACCCCCAACAACCTCCCGACGCCACCCACCAGCCCACCACCGCCTCCCGACGCCAGATCTAAAAACTTAAATAGATTTTTTTGATTTTTTGGGTGTGTTTTTTGCTCTTAAATTTGAAAAAAAAATCATTGTATTTGATTATTTGTGTATGTTTTGTGATGAAAATTGTTGAAAATTATTGGTATGTTTTGTGATGAAAATTGTTGGAAATTATTGTAATAAAAATTGTTGGAAATTATTGGAATTGAAAATTGTTTATGTATGTTGAAGAACAAATTCATTGTATTTGGTTATTTGTGTATGTTTTGTGAAGGAAATTGATGGTATGTTTTGTGATAAAAATTATTGGAAATTATTGGAATATAAATTGTTGGAAATTATTGAAAATGAAAATTGTTTATGTATGTTTTTGTAATTGTTGAATTGAAATTGTTGGAAATGAATTTGTGATGGTTGAAATTGTTGGTTGTTGGAAAGAAAATTGTTGGAAATTTGGAAATAGAAATTGTTTACATATGTTTTGTGATGTTTGAAATTTTGAATTGAAATTGTTCAAAATTGTTGGAAATGGAATTATTGATAATTATTGGGAATGGACATTTTTGGAAATGGAATTGTTTATGTATGTTTTGTAATGGTTGAATTGAAATTGTTGAAACTAAGAAATGAAAATTGTTAGAATTTGTTGAAAATTGAAATTGTTTATATATATTTCATTATTTTGTGAATTGTGAATTTGTGATGGTTGAAATTATTGGAAATAAAATTGTTGGAAATTTGGAAATGGAAATTGTTTATGTATGTTTTGTGATGCTTGAAATTTTGAATTGAAATTGTTCAAAATTGTTGGAAATTATTGAGAATGGAAAATGTTGGAAATGGAAATTGTTTATGTATGTTTTGTGATGTTTGAAATTTTGAATTGAAATTGTTCAAAATTGTTGGAAATTATTGGGAATGGAAAAAGTTGGAAATGGAAATTGTTTATGTATGTTTTGTAATAGTTGAATTGAAATTGTTGGAAAATGTTATGAATGAAATTGTTAGAAATTGTTGAAATTAAGAAATGAAAATTGTTAGAAATTGTTGAAAATTGAAATTGTTTATGTATATTTTATTATTTTGTGAAATGTGAATTTGTGATGGTTGAAATTGTTGGTTATTGGAAATGAAATTGTTGGAAATTTGAAAATAGAAATTGTTTATGTATGTTTTGTGATGTTTGAAATTTTGAATTGAAATTGTGCAAACTTGTTGGAAATTATTAGGAATGGAAATTGTTGGAAATTGAAATTATTTATGTATGTTTTGCAATGGTTGAATTGAAGTTGTTGGAAAGTGTTATAAATGAAATTGTTAGAAATTGTTGAAATTTGAAATTGTTTATGTATATTTCATTATTTTGTGAATTGTGAATTTGTGATAGTTTAAATTGTTGGTTGTTGGAAATTTGGAAATGGAAATTGTTTATGTATGTTTTGTCATTTTGAAACTTTGAATTGAAATTGTTCAAATTTGTTGGAAATGGAATTATTGAAAATTATTGGGAATGGAAAATGTTGGAAATGGAAATTGCTTACGTATGTTTTGTAATGGTTGAATTGAAATTGTTAGAAAATGATAGAAATTGTTTATGTATGTTTTTGTGATTGTTGGAAATAGAAATTGTTTATTTATTTTTTATGTAATTATGTTTGTTGAATAATTGAATTGTTAGTTTTTGACTTATGGCGAATTATGTTCGATGGAATTGAATTGTGTATGATGTATGAGTTATATTATATAAGATGGATATGTGTATTTGTGTAATAAAATTATGTGTTCTTTATTTTGATATATGCATTCTTTTATTTTTATAGATAAATAGAAGGAAGTTCAAGTATTCTTGATCAAACCACTTTAGGAAGATACAGTGATCCAGCTTAGGCTCATGCTGTATTGGTTCCCGATATGAGGAACCATACTATTTGTTTGTTTTGTAACAAGCATTTGAAAGGTGAAAGAATAACCCGATTAAAGAAGCATTTAGTTGGAGTTAAAGGAGATGTGGAATCATGTAAAAAAGTAAGTCATGATGTGAAGTGGTAGATGAAAGTTTTGCTTGAAGAAGATTAGCATGAGAAAGATAAAAGGGAAAGGTCGAATTTTAAAATTGGTAGTAAAACTTCATTTGCTAGTTTTCGTGATGATTGTGAAAATGTTGAAGGTGACAATAGTAGTAGTAGTGGTAATGATAGTGTTCCATCTCAGTCCCAACAAGAAGATAATATTACACCTGCACTTGATTCTAGGAAAAGAAGAAGGCAGGTGATTACTTTTTTTGCTACTACAAACAACTCCTATAGCTTAACCTTCAATTCGTAATGCAATGCAATCAAAAGAAGTGACTCATAATGTCGATATAGCAATAGTTAGATGGTGGTATGATATAGGTTCATCATTCAATACTTCATAGTCTAACTATTATCAATCTATAGTGGATGCAATAACCTCTTACGGTTCGGGATACAAAGCTCCTTCGTTTAATGACTTAAAAGATAAATTACTGAGTTGTTATGTTTTTAAAATTAGAAGTTATTTGGCAAAAAGAAGAGTAAATTAGGCTATTTATGGATGTTCAATTATGTATGATAGTTGGACAAATAGGAGACAAAAGCCTATTATAAATTTTTTGGTTTATTCTATAAATGACTATATATTTTTGAAATCTATTGATGCATATGGTCTTATTAGGAATGTTGAGACTTGTTTGCAATATTTAATGAAGTTATGAAAGAAGTAGGGCCAGAAAATATTGTTCAGTTTATTACTGACAATGATTCCGCTTATAAAGCAGCGGGAAGAAGGTTACAAAATACGAATAATTCTTTTTTTGAACTCCTTTATGTTGCACATTGCATTGACCTAATGTTGGAGAATATAGCGAATCCTAGGTATTTTCCTATTATTGATAAGACTATGTAGAAAGCAAAAAAGGTGACCAAGTTTATCTATAATTATGCATGTTTTTTGAATTTGATGAGAAAGAATTACCAATGATAGGAATTTGTGTGGTTCTGTTGTGACAAGATTTGCTACAAATTTTTTATCACTTCAATTTTTTCTCTCGATGAATAAAGAATTAAGAAATTTGTTTACAAGTGATAAGTGGATTGCATCTCAGCATGCTAGGTTTAATGCTGGAGTGGAGGTTTGTAATATTATACTGGAAGATAGATAATTTTGGTCTTAATGTCAATTTGTTATCCGAGTTTGTGAGTCTTTGGTAAGGGTACTTCACTTGGCTAAAAGTGAAGAAAAGCTAACAATGAGTTATTTTTTGTATGCTATGAAAAGAGCAAAGGAAGCAATCAAGGCCAATCTGAAACATATGCCTTCTTTGTATACACCGTATCTTTCAATTATCAACGAGAGATGGGAAAAACAACTTTCTTCTCTTTTGTTTGCAGCTGGGGTATTTTTGCATCCTAATGTATATTTTAGACCAGATTTTACAAAAAAAAGTTGAAGTTAATAGAAGAATATTATTCATTATTACAATAATTGTTGGCTATGAAATGATGCAAGATCTTTTATGCTCACAAATAAAGCTTTATAAGTTGTATTATGAGGATTTTGGATTGTTGATTGCTATTCGACAAAGAATAAAACTTTCTCAAGGTATTAGTTGTTTCTTTTTTCTTATTTGTTGGAAATTAATTATTACTTTATTTTATTTGTAACACTACTTTTTTTGTCTTATGATTTACAGTTTTTTGGTGGGATCACAGAAGTGGTGTTCCAGAATTGCAAAGGTTTGCAATTTATATTTTTAAGTCAATGTGTGAGTGCAACGGCCTGGGGTTAGTTTAGTTATAACGGATATCCTTCATAGACAATTGAATTAAGTTCCAGGTTTTTGTTTATCCTTTTATTTTAATTTAACTTATATTTGATGTATATGTTAAATTTTTTACATATAATGTAATTGTAAATGTTTTTGTTAAAAGTTTCACTTTTACTTAGTTGGTTCTTCATCACGAACTCTTGTAGTAAATTGTAATAGTTTGAAAATTAAGGATATTTATTATTATTATTATTATTTGATGTTTTGAACTTTTGATTTAATTATTATTGATTATATAATGAAATTGTAATATTTTAAATACTTTATATTATTCTTAATTTTATATTTGTATGATGATAATTGTCTTTTTTCACATTAATTGTGGTTATTATTTATATGTGAAATATTTGAAAATGATTGTTATTTCATATTAATTGTGGTTATTGTTTATTATTATGATTTTTAGAAACAAGGTTAATATAAACTTATAAAGTATACGGTACAACTGTATAATATAACAATGAACTATTTTGCAATTTCTAAAAAAAATTTAGAGACTATTTCATAAATTTAACCGAAACGGTATTTGATATTGACAATACTAATATAGTATCATACCAAAACTTAATCCGCATTAAGCTCGGTATGATATTCGCAACATTGCTATAAGAAGGTAGCCCAATTGCTTAGAAGTCTGCTAAACTCGTAAAATAATATCGTCATGGGGTCAAAACAGTAACCTCATCTGCAATTTTCAAAGAAGCTCGGTTAATAAGTTTGGCGCAAACCAAAATCTCAAAATGTTTGATTTGGAATTTGTTTACCGCTAAAAAGAGACTTAGAAACCCAAAGAAATGGCGCCAAAACCCCTAACCATTTTAAATATGGCCTTCAGCTGTCTCTTTTCTTCTACCTCGTCACACCCGTTTTCTCTCTTCTCGTACTGCGGCTGAGTTTGCAAGAGAAGAGAACTTTGTTGATAGCCCTAGTTTAGAACGAAAGCAGCGATTTAGAGAAATGGGGAAAATGGTGAGCCCAAATGCTGTGTCAACGTTGCTGTCGATTCCAAACCCTGATTCTCCCTCTGATCTTCCGGAGATCATTGTTCAAGTTACCAATCTCGAGCCCAAAGGCAAATCTTACGGGTATGTTCATATGCACGTCTCTGTATTTATTTTCTGTTAGCTTTTGTTCTACTGCAACTTGAAGGTTCATTAGCTCAATGCAGAGAGAGAAAAGTTGAAATGTTTATAGGGCACAGATCCAGTTGAATTTAGCTTGATGTCTATTAGTGTTTTATTGTTGTGTGTTTTTATTTATTTATTTATTGAAGTAGTTAATCCTGATATTCCAGATTTAATGCAAGTGATGGAAACATGAAGATCAAAGCAATTTTTAGCTCCCGTCTCACCTCTGAGGTCATCTCTGGGAATATCCAGAACCTGGGTTTAATTCGTGTTCTTGATTACACTGTCAACGAAATTCCCAGCAAATCAGAGAAGTAGATACTCATGGTGCACCTCTTTGGGCATTGTTCAGTTTTTATAAAGTATCTAACTGTTAACTTTCTTATTGTCGCAGGTATCTTATTATAACCAAATGTGAAGCTGTTTCTCCTGCACTTGAAGTGGAGATAAAGGATGAAGTCAAGAAGGAAGCAGGAATTTTATTGAAGCCAAAGCAAGAAAGAGATGCCAAAAATGAGGTTCCAGAGGAAGGAGACAGAGCTTTAGTTTTGCAACCGAAGGAAGAAGTTGTTACTAAATCTGCTGCCCAAATTGTCAAGGAGCAGCGAAACAAGTAAGTTGGTTTGTTTGATCTAAGACCATATTTTAGATGTTTCCTGTTAATCATTTGGGATTTTGTCTTATCTATTTATCTGGCATTTTTTGGCTGTTTAGTCTTGTATGTGCTTTGTAGAATGGACGATGTGTATTTATGTTCTATGCTTTTATAACAGTATGGCTCCAGCTGCACGAATGGCCATGACACGAAGAGTACACTCTCTTGTTTCCTTGAATCCTTACCAAGGGAATTGGACAATTAAGGTTCGTGTTACAAACAAAGGGAGTATGCGAACCTATAAGAATGTGCGGGGAGAAGGATGTGTTTTCAATGTTGAGTTAACCGATGAAGATGTAAGTTGGTACTTAGTTTGACACCTTTATGGTTTTTTTTAAACTTTATTGTGTGATTTGGTTACTGATATGATAAATAAATATGAAATGTTCAGGGTACACAGATACAAGCAACAATGTTCAATGAGGCTGCAAGGAAATTCTATGAAAAGTTTGAATTGGGGAAAGTTTACTACATATCTAAAGGAACACTAAAAGTTGCTAACAAGCAATTTAAAACAGTGAAAAATGATTATGAGATGACTTTGAATGAGAACTCTGAAGTGGAAGAAGCCAGTAGCGAAGCAGCTTTTATTCCTGAAACAAAATTCAACTTTGTACCAATTGACGAACTGGGTCCCTATATTAACTCAAAGGAGCTTGTTGGTAAGGAAGTTCGGAGTGTTTTGTTAAGGATATAAAGTTTTTCTTTTTCATCTGTTTGGTGACGTCATTCTTGGGACAATGGTCAGATGTAATTGGGGTTGTTCAAAGTGTTTCTCCATCTGTCAGCATCCGGAGGAAGAGTAACAATGAGACAGTTCCAAAGCGTGATATAACTATTGCTGATCAGACGTAAGTATGGCCTTTTGTACACTGTGTTGTTTGCTATTATTGTACTGAAATATAATGTTTATGCAATTCAGGAAGAAGACTGTTGTCGTCTCATTATGGAATGATCTGGCTACCAATGTGGGGCAGGAACTATTTGATATTGCTGATAAGTCTCCCATAATTGCAATTAAATCCCTCAAGGTTGGAGACTTTCAAGGTAATCTTAAATATAATCATAGTAATTTAATCTTAGGATTTATGGCATATGTATTATGAAATTTAAATGGTGCTTGTTTTTTATCAACTATTCCGTCCTCTTTTTCTTCAGGTGTTTCTTTATCCACGCTTCCCAGAAGCATACTGCAAGTAGACCCAGAGATTCCTGAAGCAAAGAAGCTGAGATGCTGGTACATCTTTTCATCATGCAACTATGCAAGCTATTGCATGTTAACCTTTATATTTTTCTTAAATCATTCTGAAGGTTAAAATTTCCTCCTTTAGGTATGATTCTGAAGGTAAATTAACATCAATGGCTTCTGTTGGCTCTGGTTTGAGCCCTTCAACCAAGAGTGGAACTAGGTCAATGTACTCTGATAGGGTTTCTATGTCCCGCATAACATCAGACCCATCCTTGGGCAGTGATAAGGTTTGTGTTTTATCACTCTTTTAACGTAAAAAGGAAAAATGGCTCAGTTGATCCCTTTTAACCGTATTTGACTTGTAAATGCATAATACTTACTAATTGGAGACCTGTCCTTTCATGTGTACTAGGGCTATTCTTTCAAGTGTGGGCTTTGTCTATTAGGTTATCTTTTATATGCGAGTTGCTTTGATTTATGAAGAGTGGCTTGGAATCTCTAAGAGTGAATTTGCATGTCTTTTACAGCCTGCATTCTTCAGTGTTAGGGCATATATAAGCTTCATCAAACCTGATCAGACTATGTGGTATCGAGCTTGCAAGACATGCAACAGAAAAGTGACTGATGCAATTGGAGGTGGATATTGGTGTGAAGGGTGCCAGAAGAATGATGCAGATTGCAGCCTCAGGTGAGAAGCTAGAAGTAAATGAATTTAGTAGATCTAAGCACTTTCAGGAATTTGCTTGACGCAAAATATCCTCTCTTTTTTTTTCCCCTTTATAGGTATATCTTGGTAGTTCGAATTTCAGATTCAGGCGGGGAAGGTTTTGTTTCTGCTTTTAACGAAGAAGCTGAGAAGATCATTGGTTGCTCTGCTGATGAACTTGATATATTGAAATCACAGGTAGATTGCCCAATAGGATAAATTGTTCAACTTAAACGGATGAGGATAAACTCCAATAGAAATTAGTTTCTAAGTCAAGTTGCTTTTGTGGGTTTCAGGAAGAAGGGACTCCATATCAAATGAAGCTGAAACAGGTCACTTGGAATCACTATCTTTTTCGGGTTGCTGTTTCTCAGAATGAATACAATAATGAGAAGAGGCAAAGAATAACAGTTAAAGCTGTTGCTCCTGTTGATTTTGCTGCTGAATCTAGATATTTACTTGAAGAGATTTCTAAGATAAAAGGTTCCCATTAGGATGGCCAGTTAAATATTTTTTTGTATGGTTTTCCCTTTTGGTAGATAACTATCATCGGTAATGTATGTTTTAGGCCTTGATACAGCTTTTCTTCTACTCTCTAAATTTACCCAATTGTTATATGTTGCTAACTTTCCTTACTATGCTTCTCTGGCTGTTGCTATCTTTGGTCAATTCTGATGAAACTTTCCAGTACGTGGATCTCTATACTTTTTTTTTGGGGTCAAAGATATGCCTATTATCTGAGTTGAGTCTCTGAACAACATGGTTGTCTACGATATACAGCCTCACTCCCACAAATACGCAAGGTCGAACCTTGTTTGTAAAATGACAAATAAAAGTAACCTTAACCTGTTGGGGAAGCTGTGAACAATGAGCTATTGAAGTCATTGGTTCTGCAGATGAATTCAATGGTGGATTATGCTAGGCCTAATTGAGTTATATATTAATGTTTTAAAAATTGGATTGAATATTGAATTGGTTAAAGGAAAAGTTTAAGGTTTAGAGGTTTAATTGGTGATGAATTGATATACAATAAGTAAAAATAAATTATTTTATTAAAACAAAAATATACTAATGTTGATTATTATATAATAAATTAATAATAAATTAATATGAATTTAATATAAATATTAAAATAATAATAAAAATAAAAATTATATTTTTGAAAAACTTGTGTCTTATTATTGTTAAAAGTTTTAAATTTTTCAATATTATTTAAAGATTTGTAAATTATGTTTTCATTTAAAGTATTTATATTAATTTTTTTTACTGCATTAAAATAAATTACAAATTAATGATGTATGAAATTATTCTTAATTGTAAACTTGTAATAATTTTAACTTAAATATAATCAAAATAAGATAAGAATTGATCATTAGTAGATGTTCTTAATTTATTTGTTGTAACTTGTAACAAATGTATTTTCTTCATAAATCATCTTAATAAGGTTTTACTCTATTTAAATTTTTACGGTCAAATTTTAGCAGTTTGCAAATGTTAGAATTCATTTAAATACCTCAAAATATTAAAAATTAAATTGTAATTTTATGAAATATTAGTTAAATTTGTACCTTTTGCTTATAGAAGAAACATTGACCGAGATCTAGAGTTTGACATTAATACATATATAACTAACCAGGTATGTATATTTCTTTTATATTTATTTATGAGCAACGAATATTTTGTGAAAATATAATTCAAATAATAATTTGAAGTTTAATATGTTTATATTTGTAAGTTTCATCAATGTATTTCAAAATGAGTATTGTTGGTGGTGTTACATGTAGCTGGAATTAAGAGAAATAATGATTTTTAACTCAAATAAAATAGAGGATGTTGAGAAGAAGTATGTGACTGGAGTATTTTGTAGGTGACAATATGATTTATATAATGTTTCTAGTAAAATTATGATATTAATGTAAGAAAATTATATTATGCTTATAGGCATTTATATTGTAATAAGTGATGGCGTCATTTGATCTTCAGTGTGATCATAATAACATGCAGTTCTCTTCTTCCTCCTTTTTTTAGGAAGACAAAGCATCCAAAAAGAAATAAATATTATAAACCAATAATTTTGATGAATTTGGCTTAGTAATTAAGTGAACATGTTCTTCGCAATAATTCTATAAATGCGAAAGTTTTGATGAAAAAAAGGAAGGAAATTTTGCAAGGTTTGAAAGACCAGACCGGACCGCTCGATCTGACCCTAAAAAAATTGAACTGGCTGGTTTTTATGGAGAGAGGTTATTAGGTGAAACCGATCTAGACCACTGACCGGTTCAAATTTTTTCCGATCGGAGTGAACGGTCTGGTCCAGTTTTTAAATCCTTGCTATAGACTCTACTTGATTCAACGTCAATGAAGGACAATATTACCTTGGAAGAATCATGTTTTAAACTCCAAGTTTGCCTACATTTCTAAGATCAACTTTTGGTTCTTCAATTGCTTTTGAAGGCACTTTAAGCATTTTACTTGGGATATTGTAGTTTCTGGTCTGATTACAAGCATTATTGCAATGTCAAATTCAAGCAAGGAGCAGAAAGGAGACCATTAATGCCCTTATTTTCTTCCTAAGAGAACATAAAAGGAAAATTAGAAGATGGTTCATCATTTACATTCTTTTTACCATGAGAAAAGAGAAAGAAGTGGCAAAGAGAAACTATATTAATATATTCAAGGGCCTAATAATTGCAATCTATTATTCCTGGTGTTCAGTTTAAGAATGCACGAAACTGAGGAACTAAGAAAAGTTGGGGCATGAAAGTAGGTATAAACATGGTGATATGAGAAATCAATCCTCATCCATTTTTGTGTGAAGAAAGCAAGGATGCTAGTTGTTGCAACAACTCGGATGTACTCTCAGCAGTATGACTGCCAGAGTGAGGTGCTGTCCATTCTTGAAATTCATGTAAGCTTCCTGGGAAGTCTGTAAAAAGTCCATCTACACCCATCTTGTTAATCCAGTAATTGTATTCTGCATACGGATCTTGATGGAAGTCATAGTGCAAGAATGAATTCTCGTTCCGGTAAGTGTACGGGTGCACCTGAACTCAAACATAACCTTGATTAGCTTTTAAGGAAATTCATTAACACTTAAAAAACCTACATTTATAAATTAGAACTGAAGCAGTTGAGATGGGTTCAAGAATTTCGCAATGAAGATGATGTCAAAGAATGGAGAACGAAATGGTATGTTTCTTTTTCATGAAAGTAATTATGCTACTCATGATTGTTGCAGGAAAAAGAATGTTGATCATTCTACCACATCCATTACAATATGTGGAATGAGATTGCCATTGAGTTTCAGCTGACTGCATATTTTGCTAATGGCAATATCTCATACAGCTGCAAGAAGCAAGTAAGTTGTTTCCAGTTGAATACTAAAACTAGTTATTGGCATTGTCCAACACTGATCTGTACAAAGTCCAAAAGTTGAGCAATTGCAGTTGCCTCTAATTGCGATTAAAGGGAAAGCCTGCTTCTGCCACCCTCAAACATCTCATTTACATTTAGCAAGTTGCCTCTAATTGCCATCTTCTCTATCCTAAGCCTTCAAAGATTTGCTTATCTAAGGCCATGGTATTGAAAACATGAGATAATTTGTAAGTGAAGGCATTCGCTTAATCATAAAATGTTCAACTGAAAAGAAAAGAACGCATCCGTTGTCATGCACTAGACTGCAATAATGTTATCTGTTGCTTAGAAGACAAGTTACCTGTAGGTTATGGGCATGCGCTCTAGCAACAAGATCAGTAGGAAATTGCAAGTAATTGTTCCTCACAGGAACGACTGTGTCCTTCCAAGGTCCAATACCCACCACATAATTCTTAATATAGTCCAGAAAAGCATCAGAAGTGATTTCCTCATAGGACTGCATATCATCAAATTAATGCACGGTCCTTTGGTTAGAACCAAACTGGTTTAAGAATGTCCTCAAAAGAAGTTAAAAGAAGTAATTGATAGCCTTAGAGTTAGGGCAGTAACCTGATTAGTGTCTTCTGTCCGAATATTGACGTCATCAATCAAGAAGACTTTTGGCAGGTCTGTGAGACTTGATATGTACACAAGAGAAGTTGAAGCAAAGGACTGTATGAAAACAGGTTGCTTCAACCAGTCTTTGGACATATATTGACCTTTGTATCCATATTTCTGAAGCATCTCCACAAACTTGTCTTCATACTTTTTACCAGAAGGCCATTTCACCTATAGTTGGTACAGCCCAAAGGTAGAGGATGCATGAGTATTCTATAAGAATAAAGCTCACGAATTACCAAACTTAAGTGATAAAGCACATCCTAAACCCCATATCATTGCATGTTTGTGACATGGACTCAGTCATTTTAGTTCCATGTCAAAGAGCTATGTACATCAGTTAGCACATTGAATAAAGTCATCCTAGGAAGTTTTATGTTGATGTAATACCCTTCCAAACCAGTGTTGTCATCCTGACTTAATTTAGAGGTAGGATTTTCTATCACAAAGTGGCTCTAGCATCAAAATTAGGAGAGGGAATCCTACAACAGGCAGGCAATCCAATAAGACCAGTGAATCTTACGGCTTAACCATACTTTTTTGCTATAATATAACAAAAACCTTCTTACATTCTGGTTAATAAAAACTGGATTTTTCATCTCTGGATATATCCCAACAACTCTTGGTGCGTCCAGTGCAATCGATATGAACTCTTCAAAGGTGATCATAGGAAAGATTCCTGAAGAGGGATAAATCAAGAGAATGTAATCAGCTTTCTACATTATAAATTTAACAATAGTTGCTAGTTTCTTATGCAGAGCAAATGTAATTAATTGAATTTGCTTCTACTCTATCATGCTAAGCTGAAACGTTTCCCGTCATCTTTCTACACCAAGATCCTTAAATAGTGGAATAATATGGATCTGTGTGCTTAAGCTTTAAGCCAAGGAGCAAATCAAACATCAACTTGTCATTTTCAGCAAGGCTCATTTGTCTTTGTCCTCATCGTTTTCCAGAGCCTTTTAGGTGAATCAGAAAATGCTTCCACAATTGCATACCCCATGTCGTGCTTTAATGAAATCATAGGAGCCAAGTTTTTACCTCTCAATAAGTCTGATGAAACTAGTCTAAAATCACTGGAGGCCAAGAAAAGCAGTATGGGTTATGCAGGTGTAGTCAAGCCTACTGAAAGTTTAATGATAAAGTTTGTCATAGCTCTCAATTAGGATCTCAAATAGAAAGCTAAGTGCATATGGCTCCTATGAAAATGCATTTTTCACTTATAAATGTGGCTTTTCAGACATTCAGAAAGCTTCACCCACAATGGCACAACTTTGGCTTCCTGTTCTGAACAAGTTTGTATCTTTAACTTGCTGGAGAATTATGAGGCTTGTACATTATCTACGGCCCAAGAATTATAGATGACTACAATCATTAGATAGTTCGGGGAGGTAAGTGAAATATGTACTCAGCGATGAAAAGAAATGAAGTCTATACGAACCATTATACTGTGGATCCCGGACGCCGTAACGGTTCTTTAACCTTAATGTCTTCAGTTCCTTGAGAGTGAAATCAACTGTAGAGGATTGAAGAGTAGTTTTTCAAAATTCTCTCTACTGCGTACATGAGAATTTGGCAGAATACACATGAGCACCCAAAGACTTGACCAAGGATTCTTACCAATGAAAAAGCCGGTCATGTTGACTCCTTGCACTTCACAGGTTCTTTTACGATCTGCAAACTCGTTGCGCTCAGCAATGTCTGTGGTGTCATCAAGGATGACATCATGGGAGCACATCAGGACACCATCTTTGGAGGATAAAATATCTGTTTCTATGAAGTCTGCTCCCTCTTCAATAGCCCTCTGCAACAAAGAAGCTATTAGTTATCGCAGAAAGCATATATGGATTAAACTTATCTTCATGGAATTTTGTCTCTGTTGAAGTATCAGCCAATCCAAAAATGTAATAAAGGATCGTAGAGGGGAGCACCATGTATGAAGCAGCAGTTTCTTCGGGAATCTCCCCATTTGACCCACGATGTGCAATATTGTAAGGACGAGAAATCTGCAGAGGTTTTTTGTTGCCGTGGTATTTATAACTAGGAAGAGGATACAATGGCCTTGCAACACACGTGAAAGCAAGCAATACAACTAAGACTGCTATATAACCTGTTGTATAATGCATACAATTTATCAAAACGATGATCCACAAACAGTAACAGAAACAGAACACATAGGACTTTTGGCTTCTATTTTACGTAAAACCAGTTTATGAACATCTACATTCTGCAAAAAGAATCTGTTGGATCTAGTCATTAGATGATAGGAAATTTGATTAGTATAGTCTGTATAGATATGGAGCTTTATAACAGTGGACTTCGTCTACCAGGGCCATAACACAAAAGATTAAAAGTAACGTGCATCAAATCTGAAACGACCCCATTGTGCAATATCAGTGCTTTGATATTGAATTCATATTGATCCATCATCTTATCTTTTCCTGAAGAACTGCCTGCTGTCAGTAAATGGCATCCTCTACTTACTTTCAGAAAACCACAACACTAACGGAGATAAGAAGGAAAGTACAAGGAACCGGGTGTGGATTGTCATCCAACGTGAATGAATTACTCAAAACTGAAGAACCCAAAAAGCAAAGTCAACTTACTTGTCACAGCCTTATTCATGGCTCAAACAAACTTACTAAAGCTGAGTGTGTTGCGTGTTGACAGTGAGAGGTGGTCATATACATATATACATAAATGCCATACTATGATTAAGAGTGGAACTAAGAGAGTCATAGGTGTACACGGCAGTCTACAAATCAAGAATATTCCGAGGATGGCGAGAAATAAGCTTAATGGATATGAGTAGTTGATCGGCTTTAGCAGAACTAACTGCCTACTGACTAGGATTATTTCTTTCTGGGACGGAACAGGATTAATCCGGTACATCAAACTCAAAGATAGTGTACACTATAGACGCTGCTTTTGGATGGATAGCGTGATCCTATACAATACATGGTACTGTACTGCAAACGTGGAAACTGTTTCCACATCAAACACAACCTTGTAAGGGTTTAGTTGAGTTTGGTCCTAGTAAGATGGCATAAGATTGTCACTAATATCAACACTCCAATTTCTCATTATGATTTAAGGGTTTGAATCTCAAAATGTCCTAATTTAGTTAAACTTAATTAAGTTAGATACGTCGTTAATGAAAATGCTAGCGTCGGGCTAGAATTGAAAAAATTGTAAATTTAAGTATTTAATTTAATTTTTAAAATTCAGATATTATAATTATAAAATTGAGTAAAATTTAAGATTTTTTTACATACGGAATAAACTCCATAAATTAAAAGGAGCCAATAAGTTTAATATAGGGATTTTTCCTTATATGTTCTCGGGCAAAGATCTGAAGGAGGCAACTAATTTGGATTCATGGCTTACGGATGTGGAAGTCTTAATAATAATCTAAGCCTTCTTTGAGTTTTTAACTTCTGACCGAAGTCTGACCTTCTGTCAATTTGTGGTTGTGCCTCTTGGAATGCATATATTCCACCTTAATACTTCTGATTGCTTCAGAATATTATCTTCTAGGATGCAGCTGAAGGGCATAACATCCTACTCTAACAGCACCTTCTAGCGTTGTAGTTCATTTCTTTGTTTGGGTTTTCACTTAAGGTTTTGCTCTTTTACGAGCCTTTATTGCAGCTGTTGTTTTTACTTATTTTATTTTTCCCGTCGAAAAGGGTTGGTTCTTGAGATAACTCCTGTAGAGGTAACAACAAGTAAGTTTCTCGGTGTTACTTTCCCTATTTTTTGGCGCTCTCACTCTCATCCTTCGATTGACATTACTGTTGTTGTTATTATTATTATTATTATTATTATTATCCTTTTATTAAGTTTCCTATTAGTAGTAATTTTATCATTATCATTATTATTATTATTATTTATTTTTAGTATTATTATTATTTATTATTATTATCCTTATATATTTATTGTAATTTTATTTACTTAAATATTTTGCGTACCATTTTTACTTATTTACTCTTTTAACCTACATCACTATTTTCCTATCACATCTACATGTGGGTCTACCGAAAACAGCCTCTTTATTATGCAAGGATAAGGTTGCGTATTATCAGACTTCTCCAAACTCTGCTTTACTGCGGAACTTCAGACTGAGTATGATGATAACGATGATAATCAACATGTACAACAACACCATATTACTAAAGATTTACACTCTCATATTGTTAATGTTCAATAGTGCTTGATAGACATTACAGACCCCATATTTTAAGATAAGTCAGACAGTCAGTACAGTTCCAAACCTCTAACGTAATCCACGGGCATGATGTCATGCTAAAAGTATCACCTAATAGAACATTATTGCAGAAACATACGAGTATGAGACAATTGTGTCTTCAAGAGCACAAGAGATTGTGTAAATGCTGAAATTACGTAAATGTTATCTATGGAAGATGATGATACAAAATATCTGTCGTTTCATCCATTCTTATATGAAGATATCAGGGATGATATTTTGTTCAATAATTCGGACGCAGTTTTATCATCATGACCATCCTTTGACAGAGGTGAAGTCCATTCCTGAAAGTTGTGGAGGCTGCCTGTGAAGTCTGTGAAGAGTCCATCAACTCCTACTTTGTTAATCCAGTAATCATATTCCTGATATGGGTCTTCATGAAAATCAAAGTGTAATGATGAGTTGTCGTTTCGGAAAGTGTACGGGTGCACCTGCATGTGGATCACAATTATTGAATGGATAGATTTTCATAGAACAGAGTAACGAGAACAGGTGATTTGATCCCAATCAAACATGAAACTGGTATGTTAAAAAACTAATGCCAGGAATTTAACAAGGGCTTCTTAAAAGAAACTTTAATAATGTAAATTAAGCTCCAACTGTTGCATAAGTAGGACTTAACATACCCCAACATTCATTTCTCAACTTCTTTTACACCTTGAGCATGAAACTTCTAAAGAGTTTTCAACATTCCATTAAAGGGCAACACTATCAGAGTCACTGTTATCATTTTCTTTCAAGTCTTTTAGTCCAACAGTTTGTGTTGGTTTAGTTTGTTGCATTTTTCAAGTATTTTAACATAGAGTTGAACTTGATTTTAGTTTATTATTTCTTATAAACTTCGGATTCTTAAATATCTGCTAACCTAATTTATATTTTTAATTATATATAGATTATTATTTGTTAATCAAATGAACTCAACTCAACTAAACTTGTTCATAGTGGGATCAGCTGGGTTTGAGGGGTAGATGGGTTGAGTTTTACACCCTCATACTTGTGCACTCCAAACCATAAGTCCAGTCAATTTGATAAAAGAGTCCCTAAGCAGCGTGTGAAGCTGTTTCTTGGCAGTATTATACAGGTGAAGCCATTATTTTAATACAACTATTAAAAAAATCTGGCCCGCAAATATGACTTCAGCTGCATAGTACTATGGTCTGTTAATGACCATACTTAAAAAAAGAAGAAGAAGAAGGAATAAACATGTTTCAAGTCCTAAAATTCAACAATTTGTAGAATCACTACAATCCATCATGATGTAACAATTTAACATGAAAACACATTTAAATGAAACAGATGAGCACAAGTTTTGGGTCGATCTGATGTGGCAGAATGACAGTCTGATATGGACTACATATTTGCCACATTATATTGGAACTCACATTTCATTCAACTGTCAAAATCTACAATTACAAGTTTTAGGAGTTCTAAGCTTTACCCAGCTTATGCTGCAAACAAAGGAGAGCAAAAGTAGATCACCAGACAAGTACCTGTAAGCCATGAGAATGTGCTCTGGAAACAAGATCTGTTGGTGTTTGCAGATAATTATTCACTACAGGAACAATTGTGTCTTTCCAAGGACCAATTCCCACCACATAATCCTTTATGTAGTCAAGATAAGCATCGGAAGTGATCTCCAAAAATGACTGCAAAATTGCCAAATCCATTCAACAACATGAGAACCTCCAAAGATATCACAAATAAGAAACTTCATAACATTAAATTAGTCAAGCAATAATTGGAGCCCCATAAATGTCATGGGAATCCAGTCACATGACCTCTGCTATGAGAAAATAATGCATCAGTCACAGATGGGACCTGTACTATCAGGAGGAATGCAACCAAAATAACAGGCCCATAAAAATGTCGAGCAGCTTAAATTATAGTGTCTGAAAACATCTCAGGCTCTAGCTATTGGACCATTGTTGATAAGTTCATCCAGTGTAAAAAGAGTACTTTTCAGGATCATAGTGGTTTAAGGAACCATATACAAACAACCCACTTGAATAATGCTGATATTAATGGAGATGAAGATCATACACATATGAACCTATATAGATGAGATGCACAGGAAAATACAAACCTGATTAGTGTCTTGCGTGGGCATGGTAGCATCATCTATCAGTAAGATCTTGGGCATGTCTGTCATATTTGACATATACACCAGTGAGGTCGGAGCAAAGGACTGAATAAATACGGGTTGTTTTTGCCAGTCTTTGGACAAATATGAACCTTTATATCCATAATTTTTCAGTGTCTCCACAAACTTATCCTCAAATCGCTTACCACCAGGCCATTTGACCTGTTGCAGGTATAATTCAAACATCATTGGCTTACACAAGATTTTTCTACAAATCTATCAACGTTTTATCAAGTTTCTAAATGCCAAGCACATATTTAATCTGATATAAACTGCTTCTACTTCGATATATTTTCATGGAAACTGGGTAAAGTACAACAAGACATTAACTCCTATCTTTTTTGCCAAAATACTCAACTTCCGGAAATCTAATACTGCAACCAGCAGGAGTTCAGGGATGCTATAGAAAAAGAAAATGTTCCAAGTCCAATCAGATATAAAAACAATGAAAATTTCTTACGCCTGATTCTTTATGGAAATTTTCTGGAAGAAATTCCTTACATGTTGGTTGATAAATACTGGATTTTTAATCTCTGGATATATTCCAACAACCCGTGGAGCCTCCAGAGCAATTGATATGAATTCGTCAAAAGTTATAATAGGAAATTTTCCTGATGGACACAATGCAAGAAAAAGATTAGTTTCCATTTGGTCCACATGTTGCAGAAAGAAATCAAGAATTAAAATTCTGTTACTATCACTTACAATCAAAAAACAAGAATGATGTAACAGTTATGACAATAAAAAACATGATGAAGTATGCTCTGTTACAAGATATAAGCAAATTAATTACAATTGAATCCACGAGTAATTGCACTCAACAAGAATGTTTAAAATAACTAATTAGATTACTGATACTCCATCAAGGACAGATTTTTGTTGGTTGACGAAAGTACAATGAATAATGCTATTCAATCAAAGAATCTTATTGTATGTTGTCATACTGTCAGAAAAGATAATTTTCTGACGGAAATACAGCTAACTTTTCACATTGTCAATACAAAAAAGTGCTCAGAACTACTTAAGCTTATCTTTCCCTGAACAGTTTCACTTAGCCATGTTCTTTTCCATATGATCATCACCTTTTCCACTACTGGACTCAGAAACTTTTCATACTTTTGACTAAAACCAATTCTTGTATGATGAAGACCTACTGGAAATAAGCCCTGAAGTCAATAGATATACTCTGATGTATGAGTAGAAGCAAATCCGTCCACTCTTCCATATCTAACCAGAAAGCTTAGCCATACAGTCCATTTGACTGTAATTGAGACATTGGCAACCAGAGACATGCTAACCAAATGTGATTCTTATCAGGAATTAGAGGAATACTTACAATCATGAACCTATTATTATATTAAGATTGTTAGTATCCATTGCTGGGATCTTCCCAACAACTTAAGCTTTTGGTTTGAATGGCTATTAACATGGCATAAGAGCCTTCTGTTATAGAGATGTCTTGAGTTCAAGTTGCGTCAGCCTAATTTCTGTTGGGTTTGTCACTTGTTGAGTTTGTCTACACTTTGTATCAAAAGGTATTTTAGGATAACGTAAGATATTATAGGGCCTCAACCAAAAACTTAAGCCTAACTTAATTTTTATTAAAAGAATGCAGGCTTTGCATCTTGACAGTTATCAAAATAAGAAACTAAAGTATAATAAAATTGATGTATCATTAGCATCAGCTGTCTCTGAATTATGGATGACACATTGTAAAATAGCTCTAAATAACATCATGCAACTAAAAGTAACAAACATTCAAGAACACAAATATATTTAATTGAAGAAAGTAAACAACCATTATATTGTTGATCCCGGCTGCTGAATCGCTGCTTCACCCGCAATTGCTTCAACTCTCCAAGTGTAAAATCAACTGCATGCAATTGGAATAACTTTCCTCGTCATCTTGATCGAAACCTCAATAATAGAAACTAGCTTGTTCAGGATATCGAAACACCCAAAACGACACACTTGAGCAGATAAATACAGATACTAAAGTTCTACAAGAGTTCATGTGGCCATGGTAAAATTATGAACCAAGGTATCACTAGCAGCAAGTGGCATAGGCTTTGTACCTGTGAAAAATCCAGTGGTATTGACCCCTTGAACCTCATAGGTCCTTTTACGATTTGCAAACTCCTTGTGGTTTGCAATGTCAGTAGTATTATCAAGGATAAAGTCATGGAAGCATATAAGAAAACCATCTTTAGAGCACAAGATGTCTGTTTCAATGAAGTCTGTTCCCTCTTCTATGGCTCTCTGCAAATAGCAGTCACCAAGTAAACTGATTATGAAGAATAATGTTTAGCAAGTGCAAAAGAAAAGGGGAAAGAAACTGTGAGCAGAGTTAATAAATTGAACAAATGTGTTTGGGAGAAAGAAACAAGATCATATCAGATATATGCCTATTTAACTTGCTTAACACATATAAAGCAAAAGCTATGCTGTATGGATGGGTAAATTACTATGCGAACAGCAAATGGATATGTATCTTTGTAAGGAACCACATATGAATAGCTAGACTGACCAACAGAACTTCGCACTGGCATAGATCTGTGAATTTTAAGAAAATCTATTTATTGTCTACCCTTCTTCCAAAAGGAATTTACCAACTTTCTTAATTGAAAAAAAAAAAGAAAAAATGGGTGCATACAGCTGATCGTGTGACTTATCAACTTCAAGGAAAATGCTCAACTAGACTTGCTGAACGCATAAGCTGATACATACCATGTATGCAGCAGCAGTTTCTTCAGGAAGCTCTCCATTTGATCCTCGATGTGCAATATTATATGGGCGGTAAGTCTGTATGGGCTGCCTATGATTATGGCTTATTTTGCTAGGGAGCGGATAGATTGGCCTTGCAACACACACAACCACTAGTGATAGGCAAATGATTGGAACAACATCTGCCATTTATCATGGTATAGATTAACTTGGTCAGCTTCATACTATCTTAAGAATTGCAAAGAAAATACCAGAATGTACAAATAGATAAGTACCTGAAATGAAGAGATCACAGGCCCTCTTTCACGTTAATCAACAAATAAAATACCATTGAGTCTTATAAAAATCTCAATCTGTTCAGTCTAACATTGAATTAGAGAATCTTGATAGCGGGGAGAAAGTAATAACTAAAGTTTCGTGATGGGACTAGTTTGGGGACGAGGAACATAACTAGGTCAGCCACTTTTACGTATGCAAGATTAATAACTATGACAAATGAGAATTTCTAACATGATTTTAGTTCTTTCTATCCATAATTTGGAACCTCTAGTTTTAGAACACAAATAAGCTCCATTATCTTAGCCATTTGACTGCACAAGAGATGCAAATGAATCTCATACCGGAATGCCAATATCATCATCACTTACATATTCCAACAAATACCCCAAATATCGCAATAAACCAACACCGAAACAAAGAAGCATACAAGCATCCAGATGAAAACGAAGAAACACATAAATGTTGGACAGGAGAAAACCAAAGAAGGAAAATAAATGTGCATCAAGACTAGCCTAGCCTAGCCTAGGAGTCAAGCAATGCACAAATCAGAAAAGATCCAGGAAGTTAAAGAACATGATTCGTGCACCCACATGTTAAAGCCATGATCTTGGCAAAGCTTCTCCTGCAACACCACGCTCGGTCTCCGTCTATTTCCTTACGGTCTGTTCAACTTTTCAATGAGAAAGCCTCCAACTCTTTTCCCCCTGAGCTAGTTTTCTACTTAGTATGCCATGAAGTTGTCATCCAAGTTCGGGGCTGTCTCTAGTGTTACAGATTGTATTGTGCCCAGATGATTCTTACCTGTCGATCTTTCACAACCTGAAGGACATTAATTGCATTTGCAGATAAGCGTTTAAGAAAATGTTTTTAGTCCACAATTGTTCGGTTGACTTACGAGTCAATTGGGGACAGCGTCATGTGAGCTTGTCCAAGATGAAAATTTTACGACAAGATTCTTCTTGTCATTTGTCCATACTTGTATTGTCAAATTTTGGAATCCTTGATGTTATTGTCTCTTTGAGTTACTTGAAAGTTGACAAATTAACAGACTGAAATTGTGTCATCTTGGGGTAGAAACAGACTGTATTTGTATGCTCCGCATGGACTTGTTTTAGGTATAGTATTTTGTCGTTGACTTTTAATAACAGTATTTCATGAAATGCATGACTAATTTCCTTTTCTTTATCTATACAATCAAGTAACATGGATTTGATTAGAAACCAAGACAAGGAAAGAACGAAATCGTATGCTTCAGAAGTCGACTCTCAAAAATATATGTTCTGTACTTTGTAATTGTATCCATGTTTTTGTTCATGCAACAGTCAACAGAGATATTGCTCAATCCTTTTACTTCTCTCAATATGCTTACTTCAATCCTTTGCTTTGTTTATAAAAAACACACTCCAATTGCAGCTAATCTAGAAACTTGTAATCATACACGAAACTCAACTTTAGCTGCTAGGGATCAATTTTCCTATTCCAGTTTTGGGCAAAGGGTAGTACATGAAAATAGAAACAGCCACCTTCTACCCAATGTCCGGATTTATTCATGATCCACCCAAAATTAAGAAATAAAATCTGCTGGATTCCAAGTCAAAGTCCAATTCGAGTCTACAATTAAAAAAAAAAAATCAGGCTTCAAATTCAATAGTCTTACCCCCAATCTGACTCGGGAACTCAGGTTTACAAAGAAATTCGGGCCAAGATCAGGACACCTCATTGCCAACCCTAATGATAATATCTATGAAAATTTCCACTTAGTTAATAATACTCCATGAAACTAGTAGTTTAAACTATAAAATTTAAGCAACATTCTTGGACACAATTTTCCTTGTCAAAGAGGATTAAGTTGTACCTGCATTACACTCGATTCAACTTCAGTTTCACGCCCTCGATCAAAATCAGATGAGAAGGTTGATATCAAAGAATTACACTTGGCATGATGCATTATTCACGCCAATAAGATTAAAGCTCATTCAGAGCATCTATCTACATGAGCCCATCTTTTCAAATGAACGATTAAGACCTATTAGTTCTAACAACTGATTACAGAGTGGTTCATTCAAATCTTTCAATTCATAGATATAAATCTCAGCCACAACATTTTGTTCGTTGCAGTTTGATTGTGTCATATCTCAATAATTAATTAGTATTAAGTTTATCATTGGATACTGCATTGCAGATATGATTCAAAAACTAAAAAGGATGTTGAAACAACAATTAGAAGCAGGACCTCCCCTCACTTGTATCAATCCTAAAGTATATCAACAATAAATCTGAAGTAGCTTGGACACTATTTATAAACAACTATGCACGCAAGAGAAGCCATTTATCACATATATGTCTCATTCATTCCCAAGGATCGAGGAGTACATGTTCACATTCAGAAGTGACTAAGATTGTCGAAATTGCAACATGAAAACCTGTCATTTAATGAGACCCTGATTCATTTTCCCCGAAAAGTAAGCATCTCACTTCAATATAACACGCCAGACACCTTAAGGCATACTAACTCAACTGTCTAAAACTCAACAGGATAGCAGCAGGCAGTTTATGCATCTCTCATATTAACATGAGATGACCGCAGTCTCGCATCAA
The DNA here is from genome assembly GCA_025629825.1 of Erythroxylum guanchezii. Classification (NCBI taxonomy): domain Eukaryota; kingdom Viridiplantae; phylum Streptophyta; class Magnoliopsida; order Malpighiales; family Erythroxylaceae; genus Erythroxylum; species Erythroxylum guanchezii. The sequence goes on from JAOTAX010000007.1 coordinate 13,563,403, forward strand.
GACAATAGACCCCACAAAAAGGCCAGCAGCACGCAACAATTTCTGTAAGAAAAGAGGACAATTTGTCAATACAAAAGAAGAAACAAAGTCTCACTAAGGTTTAACCATATCAGCACTACTGTATTGCATTTTCTATCAAGATGAAGTAAATGAAAAGATATTGTGATGCATGGTACACTGGTATTGAATGCCTCATCAAACTAACATGACATTAAAAAACGGAAAACCAGGTTTGTGCCTATTTCCAAAGACGCAACTCAGAATACACAAATAAAACATGGTGCTTTCCACTACCACTCCATTTCCTCGTGAAGCAAAAAAGGCCAATTATTTTCCTAATGTAGGAACATGAACAAAAATAACAAACTTAATCAATGAATTAATCAGCAAATAACTCAATTGACTGTTTGACAACAACTTCCCATCTTGCTTCGAGATACAAACAAGTGGCATAGTAAATTGTTTTCTTCTACCTTTTTATAGTCCAAAAAAAGTCTCACGGCAAAAAAAATAAGAAAACACAGCGGAATGTGAGAAGGTGTTAAAATTTGAAAGATTGAGTTTAAATAAACTGAACACATACAAGCCCAAATGAGATTCCGTTTTAAAACCAATTGGTAATAAGACAAGTAACTCACTAGGCTTATATGCATGCTCAAGGCCATATATTCTTTCCATGTGGGGCAAACTTCCACTTATATTTTAGCACACTTCCCTCACGTGTAGGCTAATTTAAGGCCCAACACGTGACATAGTTTATCATGTCAAGCGTTTTCTTTTGAGATTCTTTTCTTTTGTCTCTGAATCAGCCTTTCATCACTTATTTATTTCATTCAAACAGTCAACCTTCATCGTTGATTAATTTCGTTAAGTGGTTGACTGCACACAGAAGTGAAGGACAATGACAAAAACCAAGGAGAGAGGATCAATCATGGTGGCTTCATCAGATGAAGTAAGCAAGACTCAATCTTCGGTGGATTAGCAGACCATTCAAACTGCCTACAAATTGGATGGAAAAAATTATCTCAAGTGGTCACAACTTGCTCTAACTATTTTAGAAGGTAAGGGAAAGAGTAGTCATTTGTTAGGAATTGGACCCAGGCTGGAGATCCAGGTTTTGAAGCATAGTATGAGGAGGACTCATTGATCATGGCGTGACTTTGGAATTCAATGATGCCTGAAATAAGTGATACGGTAACGTTCATGGCTACAACTAACGACATTTGGGATGCGATTCAGCAAGCATACTCAAAAGCTAGGGATACAGCCCAAGTGTATGAAGTGAAAGTCAAGACTATTGCTTCCAAACAAGAAAACAAATCTGTGACGGAATATGCGAACCAGTTGAAGTTGTTTTGGCAGGAACTTGATCATTATCGAGTGATTCAGACCAAGTGTCCTCATGATGCTGCTATACTAAAAGAGTTCATTGAACATGATAGAGTCTAAGACTTCCTTGTGGGATTGAATTCCGAGTTTGATCAAATAAGGACCCAAATACTCGAAAGGCAGAAAGTTCCATGCTTTAATGAGGTAGTGGCTATTATTCGGAGTGAAGAAAGTAGGAGAAATTTAATGCTTAATTCTCAACCTTCTGATGGTTCGGCTATAGTAGCTAGAAGTGAAAAGCAGGCTGGAAAAAGATTTGATGTAGAGACTGGAAAGGGGGTTCAATCCAAGTCTCAAAGCCGTGATAACTTGTGGTGTACCTATTGCAAAAAGCCACGTCATACAAAGGAGCAGTGCTAGAAGTTGCATGGAAAGCCTCCTAGCTATGAGTGGGGATAGAAAGGATATCAACCAGAGGGTAATGGACAAGCACAAGTTGCTGCAAGTAGATCCCAACAGGAAGACAAACAAGACTCAAAGGGCTTCAATCAAGATGGAGTGTAAAAGATAAGAGCATTCGTTAGCAACACAGAGAAACCTGCAAGTATAAGTAAAGTCAAGGAGATCACACATTTTTCATTAAGCATTCAGCCACAGGGAAAGTTACAATATTACTAGTCTATATGGATGACATCATACTAACAAGAGATGATGAAATTGAGTAGCGGATCTTAAGTAATTGTTTAGCTAAGGAGTTTGAGATTAAGACTTTGGGAAGGTTAAAGTATTTTCTGGGAATTCAGGTAGCACACTCCAGAAAAGGAATTTTTATACCCCAACAAAAGTATGTTACTGATTTACTCAAGGAGATAGGTAAAGTTGCATGCAAACCAGCAAATACACCCATGGGGCCGAACCTTAAGTTGGGAAAAGCAGATGAAGATGTTCTAGTCAATAGGGAAATGTATCAACGCCTTGTAGGATGACTCATCTATTTGGCACATACCAGACCTGATATAGCCTATGCCATAAGCATAGTAAGTCAGTTTATGCATAGTCCTAAAGAAGTCCACTTACAGGCAGCGCATAGAATTTTGGAATACGTAAAACCATCAAGTAATAGCTTGGATGAAGTTGGTCATTCTAATACTTAATTGCAAAAATATTTTACTAAAACCATCAAGCAATAGCTTGGATGATAGTTGCCCCCGCCCTCAATGAAATGGTCTTAGTATTCAGACCTCAACCTCAATGCGTTTAAAAAAACATCATTAAAACATGTTTAATGAGAGTTGAACATTTGAAGAATCGACACATATTTTCCCATTAAAGCCTCAGCATTTTTTGAGCAATTCCAACAATATTCTAATGTGAAATAACAAACGCAGTGTTCTCCATTTTTCCATCATTTTTTTTTTTGAAATTCTATAAGTAAGCATCAGTTTATTTGGACAACAAAAACGCGCATAGCTATGATCAGACGAGAATTGTCAGATTATAAGTTGACATCTCTACCACAACCAACAGGACCCATAAAACCTATCTCAACAATTTTGGTGATTAAGTAACAGAACAAACAAGTTAAGAAATCCATGGAATAATTTCCCAACTAACCCAAAAGACGAGGGCAAACCAAAATTTTTTGTCAGTAGCTACAGAGTAAGAGAGAGAAGGATACCATATTGAGCGCCCATTTCTCTTCATCGTGCACTTGGGAGTGCCAAAAAGCTTTAAGCTTCTCAAGAGCAATGGTAGTGTCTGCCATTGACGCACCGAGAGGGAGAGAACAAGAGTTAATTTGGGAGTGAAGGGTTTTAGTTTTAGGGTTTAGCGATTTTGCTATACGAAGACAAAACCCGGTTATGTACAGTTTGGGCTTCTTGGAATTGGGCTTTCTTGAAAGCTTGGTCTAATTTTCTTATTATTTTGGCTCCTCCAGTATTCTCACACCTATTAAATTTTAATTTACTTTTTAAGATTTTTTTATAAAATTCTTATGTTTTATGAAAATTCTGAAACCAATCAGCCCCTTAAAGAGGGAATGAGAATTGTTTTTATTGATCACTGACACTGTACATCCAAGAGGAATGAATATATATACACGAGTATATACAGCAAACGGACAAAAAATATGTACAAGATATTTTACAATAACAGATTCTGGTAGACGACAAATATCGTCTACAGGGTCGTCATACGGTAGGAGAGTGGTCCTTAATACGCCCCCGCAAGATGAACTGTTTAGAATGAACATTCATCTTGGATCGAAGGGAATCAAATTTTGTGCGAGAGAGAGGCTTCGTTAAAGCATCAGCAACTTGATCATGAGTGGAAATATGGGATACGCGAAGTCGTTGAAGTTGAACCTGTTCCCTGACAAAGTGATAATCTAGAGCGAGGTGCTTCATCCGGGAGTGGAAGACAGGATTGGAGCAAACATAGGTGGCACCAATGTTGTCACAGAGGATAGTTGGTGACGCCATAGGTGAAATGTGAAGCTCGTCAAGCAGATTTCGCAGCCAAAGGACCTCAGCAGAGGTGGTGGCAACCGCCCGATACTCAGCTTCGGTGGAGGACCGAGCAACTGTGCGCTGGCGCTTGGACAACCAGGAGATCGGATTACCACCAAGATAGACAACATACGCAGAGGTGGATGTTTTGGAGTCGAAGTTGCCACCCCAGTCGGCATCACTAAACGCCGTGAGAGAGAAATGCACCGGCCGACGAAGAAGGAGACCATAATCATGAGAGAATTTGAGATAGCGTAGTGTGCGCTTGAGTTGGGCAAAATGCGAGGCCAGGGGTCGGTGCATGACCTGGGAGAGTTTATTGATGGCGAAACACAGATCGGGGCGAGTGATTGTAACATATTGTAGTGCACCCACAATACGGCGGTACAAGGTGCTATCAACCGGAGCGGAACCATCATCAAGTTTCAAAACTGTGGAGGTGCATAATGGAGTGTGACATGGCTTTGAAGCATCCATACCGAACCGATGTAAGAGATCATGGATGTACCTTTGCTGAGAGAGAAACAGGCCATTAGCAGTCGGAGTGAGTTCAATACCCAGAAAGTAGCTGGGGGTGCCAAGATTCTTCAGGGCAAATCGTGAGGAAATGGCAGCTATGAAATCACGAAGATGAGCTGGGGAGTTGCCTGTGAGTAACAAATCGTCAACATAGACCAGAAAGTACATAGTGATGTCATGAAGATGATAAATGAATAGGGAAGAATCACAGGTGCTCGTCTGGAAGCCATAGCCCACAAGGAAGCCATGAAGTTCAGTATACCAGGCCCTCGGCGCCTGTTTCAGGCCATAGATGGGT
>JAOTAX010000007.1:13568158-13599732 GCA_025629825.1 Erythroxylum guanchezii
GAGGATGTAATAACGAAATCCGTCAAAAGAGGTGACAGGAGCAGGGCCCCAAACATCCGAGAAGATCAACTCGAGTGATCGGGAGCTGCGAAGACGCTGAGTGGAGAAGGGGAGTTTGTGACTCTTGGCACAGGCACAGGAGACGCACAGAGGCAGAGGTGAGGAGAGAGAGCGGAGAGGCAGACTCGAACAAAGATGCGACTGAATGCGATTAGAGGGATGACCAAGAAGATGATGAAGAACAGCAGGACTGGACACTGTGGTAAAGTGAGCAACAGGAGCTGCAGAAGGAATGGGTATACGGTAGAGATCACCGGGACACCTCCCTATGAGAAGCACCGCCTTCGTCCGCAAATCCTTCACCTGAAAGTGAGTGGGAAATAGTTCAATAGAAACATTGTTAGTAGTGCAGAAACGTTTAACAGACACAAGATTACGGTGAACATTGGGCACATGAAGAACATTATCAAAAAGGAATGGTTTGGAGGGAGAGGGGAGAAGGAAGCTACCAGTGTGGGTAATAGGGAGGTTGAAACCATCACCCATTTGAAGTTGAGTGTTACCCGAGTACGGAGAGCGGAGGTGCAAGTTGTCGAGGTCATTTGTAACATGATGGGAGGCGCCAGAGTCGAGAATCCACTCCTGATTTGGAGTGGAGGCAGGGTGGGGTACCAAAGGAGAATGTGTCACAGCAGTAGGCGAGGACAGGGGCGATTGATGCCAGCGATCAGGGCAGCCAGAGGGGTGAGTGGACAGATGGGTCCGTGGTGGGGGTCCAGAAGAATCGGCCCAGTGACCTGCAAAACCAGCAAAAGAAGCAGAGGTGGAAGAGTTAAAAACAGGACGTCGGCGATGAAGTTTCCGACAGACCTTGGCAGTATGACCGGGTTTTTCACAAAACTGGCAAATAACATTACGATAAGAGTTTTGGGAGGGATGGGGCTGTCGGGCAGGGAGATTGTGGTGGTTGAACCTGGCAGGTGGGCGAGAAGAGGAGTGCCAAACCCGGGTAGCAGAGTTGGCAGTGTGAACCAGAGTGGCATCGGTGATCTGAGACTGGTGCAAGAGGAACGACTCGTGATCTGTTAATTTATCAAATAGATCATCAAACGTGATGGGTGTCTCCCGAGCACGAATGGCGGCACTGACTTCACGATAATCAGATGGGAGTCCATTGAGAGTGTGGATGACCAGATCAGTGTCATCAACCGGGCCTCCAATGATAACAAGTTCATCAGCGATACCTTTGATACGCTAGAGAAAGTCGGTGATGGAAGAATCACCTTTGGTGATAGAGATGAGTCGTTCTTTGAGAGACATAAGGCGTGAGCGAGACTTGTTGGCATACATCCGAGCGAGAAACGCCCAGGCCTGATGAGATGAAGTGAAAGAGCCAAGCATGTTGACGATTGTAGCATCCACTGAGGTAGTAAGGGCATGCAGAAGGAGTTTGTCTTGACGGACCCATTGCTTATATGAGTCATCATGTTCAACGGGGCAAGGTAGGCTACCATCAACATATCCCATTAGATCATAACCGATGAGTAAGGAGGATAGTTGGACACGCCAGGCTGGGTAATTGGAGCCAGTGAGTTTAAAAAATGGATTGCATGTTCAAGGAGATGAGGTTGGAGGTGCTATCAGCTACTGGAAAAGCATCAGGAGCCATGATCGATGGTGGAGAAGAAAGGAGGCAGTTACGCTTACTGCTCTGATACCATAAAGAGGGAATGAGAATTGTTTTTATTGATCACTGACACTGTACATCCAAGAGGAATGAATATATATACACGAGTATATACAGCAAACGGACAAAAAATATGTACAAGATATTTTACAATAACAGATTCTGGTAGACGACAAGTATCGTCTACAGGGTCGTCATACAGTAGGAGAGTGGTCCTTAATACCCCTCCCTTTTACTGTTCATTTTTGTTGATTTAGTATTTTTAGGATATATGATACTATCATTGATAATTGTAGCTCGATCTGTCTTGATTAGAAGTTAACAGATTTATTGATTTAATCGGGTTTTAAATTAAACTCAATTTTAAAAATTCAGTCTGAAACTTGATACAAAAAGCTCGATCGATCCATAATCCTTTTTTAAAACGACATCGATTTAGTATAACTAACGTAAATGTCATCATTTTAATTTAACGATTTAAAAACTTACATATTAAAACAACATCGTTTTAATTGGTTATATCAAACCGGTATTATTTTGGTAACAATTCGAGTACATTATATTTGAAAAAAAAACAAATCATATGAGTGGTATGATCCAAATAGATTGATTTATCATATTTAAACATTGTCACTTATTAAAATATAATAATATTTAGTATGTAATATTAATTTAAAAATAAGTTTAAAATAAAGTTAAAAAAATTATCATCTCATTATTAATATGATTACGTAATGTAATAAAATCTTAATGACAAACTTAATCTATTATCATCTTAAACTATTTAATCTATAATTAATTATTAATAAAATATGATAAATTAATATATTGTTATTTGTAATAAAATAAATTATCATTTCATACAAAAAAATTATTTATATTTTGTTATTTAAATAATGAGATATAAATAAGATAAATCAATAAAATAATGAGCAATTTTATAATTTTATTTATTATTATAAAAACCAACGAGAATAAATGAAAATAAGATATTAATCATCTTATTTTTAACAACATTGCATCAATAAATAAAATTTCAAATGAAAGACTTAATTTAATATTACATTAAACTACTAAATATATTATTAATAGTTAACAAAAATAATAAATAATACAATTAAAATAATATAATATAAAATAAATCGATATTAAATATTATTATGTTTATGCTAAGCCTTCTGTCTACATAAGAAGGACCCTTAGCTTGCATCATTATAGGATGAAGGCTTTGTCTTCTGTTGGAGTATTTGTGCCTTATAAGTCACTAATACTACATAGAAAGAGGAAGTATTAAGTGTTATTAGTAAAAGTTACATGTTTGTAGGAAAGAATGTAGCAGAGACGTATGGAGCTAGTGTTGCAACGTAAGAAGCACGGATAAGGCAAAATGGAGCCATGTTCGTGTGTCGGACACGTGTCCGTGTCAGATGCACACGTGTTCTTGTCGGACACGTGTCTGATACGAACACTCACAAAAAGTGCATATATATGCTCTATATTTTTTGAGAGGGCCTTATAAAGTACAAAATATGTATGAACTATCAAGATATTGGAAGTTTTGAAACACATCAATCAATATTTATCATATTATGGATTCTGAATTTTTTTCTTAATTCTAAATTTTATAATATATATATATATATATGCCGTGTCCGTATCTACCAAATTTTAGAAGTTGGTGTGTCCCCGAATCTTTGTCGGTGTCGTGTCGCGTGTCCGTTTCCGTACTTCTTAGGTTGCAACGCCCATAGTGAGTCCATAAATGGAGGGAATCAATTAACAAAAGGGACAACAACCCATATGCCCATGTGCTAAAATCGATACGATAAGAAGCTGGAGATGCCAATTTTCGATGGTAAAGGGCTTTTCAAGTTGAAAGGTATTTTATGTAACTAAGTTGACAGAGGCTGAGAAATTGGAGGCAACTGAAGTATGTCTTGGAGGCATGTTGGTAGTTTACTTATAGCATGAGGAGAATCACCCTGCGTCCATGGGAGAATTGAAGAATCAACTCTTGCCTCATTTCTTACCGAAACAAAAGAGACCTTACAATAACAACTCTTGTCACTCCTGTAAATATTGTCAGTTGTCCAGTACAGAAAAGACTTTAGGAACTTTTATTGTTTTGTTGAAGCACAGGGATGATGACACCCTAGTGGCAGTGTTTATTAAAAGTGAATTGATGAAGATGGACTGTAATAGGCTTTTAAATGTAAAGGAGTCTGCTGAGAGGATTGAGAAAGGGAGCTTTGTTATAAGCTCAGCCTATGAAGCAAAAGTAGTAAGACTGCTAATATGAACTCAAGAGGTGAGCAAGGTTTATGTCACTGTACTCGTATGAACTCAAGACCGTAGTATTTGCCATTCAAAAGTGGTGGCACTATTTGTTAGGAAGGGAATTTCTATTTTGAACTGATCAAAACATTCTTAGAGTAGCAGTTAGTGTTAAATGAGCATCAGAAGTGATAACTAAGTTGTTAGGATTTGATCTTGAGATTGAGTATAAACCAGGGGGTGAGAATAAGGTAACATATGCCTGTCTAGAGTATCAATTTGTCTAACCATGATCTTGGCACGATGCTTTGATGTGAATGAATTGATGAGAGAGGCGGATCAAGGTCCAATTGGGTTTACTATTATCATTCTTATAGTGGACAGATTCAGTAAATATATTCATTTTGTCACCTTAAAACATCCATTTTCTATTATTATGATTGCTGATGTTTTTGTACAAAAAATTGTCAAACTCCATAGATTTCCTAACTCCACTGTTTCATAAGAGGATAAGATCTTCATGAGCAATTTGTGAACTGAATTATTCATAAATTCAGTTCTATCATTGTTTTATGCTGGAGTGTTACTGTCTTCTAGAAGAGTGAAGTGGTAGGGTTGTTGAGATTCTCTGTCAAAAGTGTTGAGTATAATAAGGTCATGAGTGAGGTTTGATGAAAAGGTTAAAGTAAAAAGGATTTTGATAAAATTGTTAAAATAGGTTGGGATCTGTTACTGTGTTTCGTTGCTCTTGTCTTGAACATACAAAGAGTTCTTCTCTTGAATGATCAAGCATGCACTGTCACGTCGAACCCAACCCACAAGACAAAGTTCCAGGTTCTAAGTGTTATCAATCCTTCAATCTTTTGGTGTAGATATAGATGTTTTGGAGAGAAATGATGGAAACAACAGCTTTTGGTGGCACCAGAACTGTCCCATTCACCTTCTGTTCTTCTAAGAGAATGAAGGTCGTAGCAGAGAGTTCTCCAACATTTTCATCTCTTTGTAAAGTCCGCAGCCACCCCAGAAACCATTGCCATCAGCTGCCAGAACTACTGTTAGCTCTGAAAAGGTTGGTTGTATGATATTTTAGAAAGAAAATTGCAATTCAATCTCTACTTCCCTGACAGTTTGTTGTTCAGAATAGGCTCCTTTTGTAGGCAGAGATTTCGTTCTTGAATATGAGTCAAAGTAAAGTGGATAATTTTAGCTTATGTAGGCTTCTGAAGAGAATTCGGGTGAAATGGGGACATAATGGTGAGTCATAAGTTGTTTCTGAATTTTCTGAAATACTTACGAGTCACCAATGAAGTTAGATGATTTAATGTCAGAAACGCAATGGTTTTAATGTGCTTCATAACTGCAGAACTCGAGTGTCTTTCCTGTTGGAGAGCAGGGTCCAAAATCGCAGTTCCAATGAAGCTAATAGCGAGGTTGGAGCAGCTGAAGTTACTAACCGAAGTTGAGGAAGCTGGCATCCTATCAGCACCAGAGATGTTTGATCTGTCTGTCTCAAAGTATAGAGAATCTAAGCCTCCTGTCCAAGGAAACAGAGCGGGTTGTCCCACCCTGGTGCTCCTGGGGCTCTCTTTTGGATCCTTCTATGTTTACTTGGTTATCCCTGGCAGATTGCTCTGCACTGTGGCTCCTCTACTTTGGGTCAGCTTCACCAGCTTGTTCTGCATCAATTTTTGTATCCAACTTGCAGATATTGCTCTGCAATGGGAATGTGGAGCACAGTCATTCTACCAAGTTTTATCATCTTATCTTATCACGCAACATGTCCCTAGTCATGAATTACCTTCCCTTCCCTTCCACGATCTGTCACTTCTGTTTTCTTCGAACCAAACTTAGCCCCTTCAATTTAATTTCTTCCAAGGCATTCTATGAGTTACTCTAATTCTCGAGTGTGTGCGTGAAAGAGGTATCTTGAAAAATTACACAACTTCCATGAATAGTTACATGATTATGCTAAAAAAAAAAAAAACATTGGTCACGTAATTTATGAGAAGCTCAGATGGACATAACCAAGAAGGAAAAAAAAAAGAAGAAAAAGGCTGGGATTTTCGTTGAGTAATTGCAACTTAAATGTGAGCAAGAATCTCTAATGCCTTGGTACCCTCATTTCTACTGTCAAAAATCATCTGTGCAATTTCGGTTGCCTATGGTCAAGCAGGGACATAACTACCTTTTGCCCAACCTTGACGCCCTCCCCTTTTGCTTCCGTTTTGATTACTCCATAGATGCTCTTCTCCGCCTCCATCATGGCCCCCTGAACCCCTGGCTCGCCCTGAAAACTCAGCTTGATTTCTGAATTCATTCTTACCATATCCTCTACCACTGCCTGAAATTCCACGACTCTTGAAACTATCACTCCGAAACCTGTTTCTTCCTGAAGGATACCTTCCTCTGCCACTGCCACTAACTGCAAAAACCAGCAGTATTCTGACTTTCTGTTATATATTGAACGCATAATATTGGAACAGCTATGCCCTCAAACACAATAATTTGAATTGATCAAGTTACTAAAGAATAAATTTGACGCACCTCGGGTACTAGTTCTCTTTTCCTCAACAACAGCTACATGATCCCCGATGCTGATTGGCGAGGCCTGGAATTTAGTTTTCACATAACCATTTTAGTACTTCACATAAGAAGTCTCTGACTAAGTTAACACACAATGCATGTCCAAAATCTAATACTGCTCTCCAAATAAAAGGAATGAGCATCGGTGGGGAAAAGAACAAAGCATAATGATGTTGGATGCACGAGAGAAACGGGGAGATAACAGCACTTCAAGTAGCTAGCCTATTGCAGTGTTATTACATAATTAAACTGCCACTGCCTGCTAGTGAAGATGATTTTCCCGAGTTATTTCATCAACTATGTTCAAGAGAAAAATAGACAACTGAATGACTTATTTCTAATTAAGTTTCAGCCAATCTATTCATAATAATAGGGTAATACATGCTCATACTAATATTTCAAAATCTTCAAATATAGGATTATATAGGAGACATAACATGACAATACTAAATCTATAATACTGCACCACAAGTTGGAGTATAAATCATGGGTTTGCTCCAACTTATTAGGAACCAACTCATCCATAGCTAAGAACTTACTATATGCTAAGAAAGGTTTAATTGTTAATATGAATTTTTTGCTTCAATTTCTAAAAGAAACAGAAAATAATAACATTTGAAATCATGAAATCAAGTTCCAAAATTTAAAAGTTCTAACACACACTGATTTGGAAGAACAAACTAAATAGGGTAATATACAATGATTCAATAAATCTACCTATATCTCATATAAATTTTCAGCTATATTGTCTTAGGAGTTTCCTTTTAGGGTCTGCATGAAAAATTCGAAGAAGTTAAATATGCTTCAGTTTTTGGTAAATATACACGCAGGATTAAACATTTCATGTTGATCTTAAATGGGAAAAAATTTAGTAATCATATGATTGCCATCACTTTTTTCTCTCATTAATTTCCAATCTTGAGAATTAGACTCTTAAATAATATCTTATGCATCTATAGTTAAAACAGATGCAGTATAGTAAATTTAATGTGAAAATTTCATTTTCCCATACATACAGGAACAAGATTGTATTTTCAAACAATAATGCAGAACTCCACTAAGATAACAACCTGATAAATCAAGAGACCATTAAGTAGAAGCAGATAGAATAATGAAATGAAACAAGACAAGGAGAACAAGCTTTAATAAGTGTAATACAAAAGTATTGAAGAGTACCTCAAGTGCACTAAGCATAGAACTCAATGTTTCGAATTCAACAAACCCAAAACAGAATCCTTGCTGTAGACAATGGGAGATTAATATAAACATCAAATAAATGCTTCGATAAAGTAAAAAGCATAATGATATGCATACCAGACCTTACGACTTCTGACTTGGATGCCCTCATGCTTAATTGGTCCAAATCTTCTAAATGTCTCATCAAGTTGTGCAGTCGTCGCATTATAAGGCAGATTGCGCACATATATGGAGTGGCCTTCAGCTGTAACAAGCATAGTTTACAGAGAATATAGGTAAAAACGTCAAAACATTTTATATTACGTTCTCTCCACCTCTTGCCACAGAACACCCAAAACCCAATCCCATAAAAGAGACTCTCCAGCACCATCTGGTACTAAGATTTAAGCCCTGGTGGGGACAGTGGAACCAAGATATAAACTTAAGGATGACCGGCAAAACAGTTTTGCATCACTAAATCAACATCCAAAACTGGAAACAAGGTTGGCAACAAGTGAACATGGACATGTAAATTCAAGTGGAAGTTCAACAATCTATCACTTGTGAAAAGAATGCACCTTCTTCAGATACGTCTCCACTTTCAGCTACAATGCCACTGGCCGGAGCCCAAGCCTTTGTTGCAGAAGCAGTTTTTGCAGAGTTGAGTAACTGCTGCTCAGAGTTTGTGGATGATGGACTCACATTATTGGTAGGTACATACAATGCATTAGATGGTTTGTTACCTTTCATCACTTTCACCTGTTCAATTTTCTGGTCAAGCAATACCCAAAAACAAGTAAAGAGTAAGAAGGACATTGGGTTGAAGAGCATTAACACACAATTGAAGCGTAGGATTTTTTTGGAGCATCCTCTAGGGCTGCCGGCACTGCATCATCACTACTACCAACTACATTCTGGGCTAAATCAACTGGGGGTTCAATAACATCTTCTTCAGTAACTGATCCTTCTTCCTTATCAGAAGGATCACAAACTTCAGCACCATTATCATCTTCCTCCTCCAAGGACGCAGGATGATCTACTATAGCCTGATCTGAAGTCTGACCGGGCTCTGGACAGAATGTTCAAAGTAATTAAAAACTTTGCATGTTCCAGCGAAATATAAAACAAGAGAACAAATGAACGGAGAGAAGTAAAAAGTTGTGTATTCTGAAAAATGGCACCAACCTTCTTCTGGGGGAAAGGAAGTGGGAGGAGCAGTTGTCACATGGATTATATTAACCATGGCAGAATTGTTTGGCAATGATTCAGTATCCTCAACAAACCTAAACACATCATTTAACACAAAGTAGCCTTTTTCTTGCCGAGCAAGAAAGAAGGTTTGCGAGAATTTCTTTCTGACATTGTCCTTTCCAATCAAGCACCCAGTTACAAGCACAATCACCCCTTGCCCAGAAGACTCTTGAGCATCTGCAGTTTTTATCTCAGCAGTGTAGTCTCCATAATTCAACGAAATAATCTTGTCATTGATTGCCTGCTCCAAGGTGAAAAATAATGAAAAAAGAAAATGTCAACCTACAACCATGTACAACTGTCATTCCAAACTCTCAATTCAAATTTATAATGACTAACAAACTGCCACAAGACATCTAAAGCAACATACCATGACCACAAGAATGCAAGTCAACCTATATCGATCCTCAATACCTTAAAAAACTATTGTCCCAGAAAAATATACATGAAGTATTAGTTTCTTTAAATATCAGCCAGCTGATTTCTTGGTTTACAAGCACTGTAATCACCGATGCTGTCGTGCCATTGCTACGGAGCTCAAAGCAAGTTTGAAGAAGAATATCAGAAATTTTAATAAAATCAACCAACAAAGTACTGTTAAGCAGATCACTGCTACAGAAAAATTCAATAATTAATAGGAAGCTCTGCCATATTATGCAATTCTCAAAAGAGTTATGCTCATTGAGTCAATTTCCCTCGCAGTTTCATAATTATCAGCAAATAACCATTCTCAAAGATTAACCAATGCAGAAAAGTTGTCCAGTTATTTGAAAATAAAATCTACTAGTTACCTTTGTGTGGCCTATAGGATCATAAGTGAACATCCAATGAACAACATGTAAAATACATATGTATATGGGTTGACTTGTAAAAGTATGATCACTAGAAATAGACCATGAAGAAATTAACTAGAGGATTAAACTCATAAGAAACTCAACAGTTCTTATTCGATGGCGAGTAGGACACACCACTAAGTGGCTAATTTTAATCTTCTCATGTTCTAAAAATAAAATAGAAACACACATCATTGCCTAATGCTTCATTTATAAGATAGGACTCCTCAATAAAATTTGAGCTAGCCCATCATCATTAACCAAGGGTATTATCACATTTGACCGAGTGTGTGCCAATGGATCCATTCCAACATAATAGAGATAACCAAATCCCACAGAATGATAGCAAAGATATCAAGTCACAGAATAATTTATTTCCTTCCATAAAAGGGATGGTGACAACTAGAAAACAATTCATGTTCAAATTTTTGATAAATCAACTGAACAAGCCTACCGTGCCATTTTCCTCCTTATTAAATTAAAATGTTCGCATCCACTCACACCAAATGACCATTAGATGGACTGTCTCCAAAACATTCCAACTAATAAATAATTACATGATTTACGCTGTGAATACTATAAGGTACTTTGTGAATGAATAAATGTGCCATATCTCATGATTTTAAGGTGAATTTATGTGTCTACTATTCAAAATATTCTAATAACTTACTTGCATGGTAGTCACAGTTTCCATAAGACCACCTGCATCTGGTCGGCTGAGTAGGCTTGAATCCTGATAAAACTTATGCACCAATCCAGGAGAAAAGTGAAGAATATGGTAATACTGCTGCACAAAGGCATTTCCAACAACTGCAGCACTAGGAGCATGCAGAGGAGCTGGAGCAGGAGAAGTTTCCTGCATTGCCATCTACCATTAAAATCCAATGTCAGTAAAGGAATAATATAAACAGACATCATTAAGATATGCCAACAAAACTAAGCTGTGCATTTAATGAATTGATTAAGCTACATGAATAAATTACATACATTTTTTGCCACGTGCATAACACAAATAAATTCTTTTTCCCAGTGTTTTACTATGAGATTTTGTAAAAGTGTGAGAAGATTAATTTTATCAGTATAACAAAATGTTGAATAAAATGTTTTTATCTGACTAATTATCAAATAACTGATTTTTAAATTCAAATTACAAGAATACTTTTGAAAAATACTGAAACTGCAAGGGGATTTGAAGTAATTAATCCAAAAGTAAAGGAGGAACAAAAGGAAACTGGCATGAGCAGAAGGACCAAAAATGATTATCCCGAAAAGATTATAATATTCTAGTACAAATGCGTATTCTGTCCAGTGTCTACGCCCTCCAGTCCTAAAGAAGAAGAAGCAGAAGTCGCAGAAATAATAATATTTGACTTTGAGAAATATTCAATGAAAAGCTTTTGACAGCTAACCGACTAACTGTGGAATCCACGCCAACAAGAATCAAAACTACACTAAAACTTACATCGTAAGAAGCTTAGATCGAGAAACTCATCGCATTCTATGTAAAACAAAGCGTAAGGCAAAATGATAATAGATTAAAACTTTTTCCAAATGAAATCACCCCAGGCAAAAAACATGAACCAAAAAGAAAAAAGAAAAGAAGTACAGTTCAAAAAGGCCAACAAATGAGCAATAGGGAGCTAATTACAAAGCGAGACAGACCAAGAATCAAAGTGCAAAGAGAAAGAAACAAATAAAAAGAGAACGCTCAGATATTTAGCTACAGTGATTTATTCAAGGCAAAACCAGGAGTCTACAAAACACAACAGGAAAACCCCATAAGAACCCTGGCGTGAAATGAACCCAAGGTGCAAAAGCAAGGAAGGAATTGACCTCAAACATGGTATAGCTGGACGGATCAGTCAGACAGCAGAGTACCATCAGAATAACAGATCAAAAGAAACGGACAAAAAGCAAAAGCAAATAAATAAAGTAGAAACGAATGGTGAAAGTCTCATGAATAATTGGGAAGAAAAAAAATACCTGCTTGGTGTGTGATTTAGGCGTAGAGGTAGAGCTGAACAGAGAGATCTGCAAGAGAAGGCAGCGTAAGCACGCGAGAATTAAGAGAACACAGGGACAGACCAAAATCCTGACAACGAGAGAGAGTAAATGTTGTGATGTTTTTTTTTAGTTATGCTCTAGTTTGGTGTGGGGTAGACTGCGCAGTGTATTGACATTAATTAATTAATTAATTATTAATAAGAAGTATTGATATTAGATAATCCATAATAATATATAAATCACGTTTTTTAACTACATTATTTAATTAATTTAAAGATAATGAAAAAGATCCATTATTTAAGTGATGTATGTAATTAATTATCGATTATTTTAATATAAAGAATCATATATTATTATTAATTGTGAAAAAGTATTATTTGTGGTTTTTTTTAAACAGAGTAACCCGCAACTGCTAATTTTTTGAATATGTATTAGTTAAAATTTTGAATTGACGTAATAGTTTGCAAATCATGCTAATTAGGTACTCCGCACTAAGTAAATTCTGTATGACAAGCTCAATCGAAAAAACATAGGTAGAAGAATTTAAATACAAAATTTTTTAACATCATACGCATAGACGTAGGTAGGTGGGGCCCAGTGATGGACTGGGTCCCCCAATTTTTTTTAAAAAATATTATATATAGATATATATATATATATATATGTAAGGATGAAGCTATTTGGGAGTCAGTAGTATATTGAACCTCTCAAAATTTAAAAAAAATAAATATTTACACCCTCCTATTTTAAATTTCTGGCTCCGTTCCTGATCATATCTCCCACTTTACTAACGCGACCACTCTTAAGGGGTGATGTTCTTAAAACTTGAGATCAAATATGGAATAATTGTCTAAAGAAATGTGCATAGCCATAGTTATTGGCCTTTGAAGTAAAAACACACAAGTCACCGTCCAATTAGATGAGCATATTATTATGGAACCATCAATGTGTCATTTAGATAAGATTTCTCACTTTTAGAATAGTTTATTCTGTGTTCACACTGTCATTAATGGATAATCCACTCCCAATAAAAAATCAAATTTGATAATAAAAATTTTTAACGCTTCAAAACTTTTTTAATTTTTTAATTTAATTTATTTTAATAATTTTTTAATTAATAACTAATCAATTTATTAATTAATTAATAAATTTTATTAATTAATAAGCTTTTATAAATTAAAATAAATCAATTATTTTTATTTAATAACAATCGCTTTAAATTATATTTAACTTATTTAATCTTTTAATTATATTTAATTATAATTAATTAAATAAGTATACTTTTAGTAAAATATATTGTGACTCAATATCAATAATTTCATGAAACTTAATGTTAATAATTTAATGTTATAAGAATATTGTTTACCATATCGAATTAGGAATTACGTATTTTTAATATATATATCGAAAACGACTGGGCCGTTTTATTGACTGCAAATGCATTCGTCGTCTCCATTGGTGTTCTTCTTCTCAACATCAATTCGTAGTTTATTCCTAACTTCTATTATCTTCACCAATTATGCAACAATTACTTAACAGAAATTTGGTTTAAATTGGCATTATCTGTAGTATAAAGAATCTTAGACGTGACAGCTTTGTTAAGCTTAACTGTGGCGAAAGTGTTTGCATACATATACTTGTAAGCAATATTATAATATTGTATAGTTTTGATTATAATACGGTACAATATTGATATTGATTAATATTGAGTACTATTTTGAATAATTTTTTAAAATTATAAAATATTTCATAAATTTTATAAAATTGCAAAATAATCACTTGATATATTGTATGTACTATATAAATTTTAATTTTACCTCAATCTTATCCTAAAAATCATAATAATATAAATTTTAAGGAAAAATAATCTCTTTATTTTTATTAATATTACTTTTTACATGTCTCACGTCTAAACAATAACCACAATTAATATAAGAAAAGATTATTTAATTACCATATATATATATAATTAAGAATAATACAAAGTAACTAAAATGTTATAATTTACATTACATTGTAAAGAATAACTACATCAAAACATTATATAGTAAGAATAATATAGGTTCATGAATCCATAAATACTACAATAAGAGTTCATATCGAGGAATATAACAAAGTAGAAGTGAAACCTAAAATAAAAACACTTATACTTAAAAAGTTATATATTTATAAGCATATATAGAATTTAATATGTACATTAAATACAAGTGAAATAAGAAAAAAGTAAAGAAAACCTATAACTTCATTCAATGGAACATCAGCTCAAATCACACTAATCACAGTTTTTATTTGGTATAAAATCTTTATCAAGAGCAGTCTCATCATCATCATTATTCAAATTCATTGCACCAAATGATGTGTTAATACTTTCTCATCCAAGACTATCTTCCAAGTCACTCTTATCTATGAATCTTGGTTCCTCATAAAATCAATATGCTAAAAGATCGATATGATCAAGTCAAATTAGATTTATAAATCTACTTATTCTATTAAAAGTCTCACAAAAGAAATAAAATTCAATTATTAAAGAATTATAAGAAATTGTATTCAACTTAATAATGAAAATAATATACATTTCTCGAAGCTTTAAGTTGTATCAAAAAAAGGCTATATCGTTTAATGTTTTATATTCCAATCTACTTCAAATATGTTATAATTCCTTTGGCACCAGGTTCTACGCTCACATTGACTCAAAATTCGAATTACAAACTTTTATAATTTTGAAATTTTAGTTCTGAATTGATCATACTAAGCAACTGTAAGACAACAAAAGTAACCTTACAAGCAAAATAAAGTGATGGTTAATTTCAAATAAGTAATAAAAGTGAAGAAATGTATACCTAAATTAAGTTTGTCTCTTTGACAAATTGTAATGGGCATCTCAACATCACCGAATGTGTCTTTGTATATCTTCATTTGTGAGCTAATGAGATCTTAAATTATCTTATGAGAAATAATTGTTATGATAATTAATAGCATTATCTTATTAACTTTAACTTTCTTTGTGAAACCTACTCTAAAATAGACATTAGGATTAAAAATGCCCCAATAGCAAATAACAGAGAGAAAAGTTACCTTTCCTATATTTCATTGATGACTACAAGATAATGTGTATACAAGGAAGACCTATTTTTTAGATTTCCCTTCGTTGCTTTCTTCCCCCTCTTTATAGCATCATAAAAATAACTCATTGTTGCCTTCTCATCACTGTCAACCAGATGAAATACTCTCGCTAAATGCTCCCAAGCTCCGATAAAAAATTGACATTAGAATCAAAATTCATGATTTAAAGTATAATTCTAGAAACCTTCATTCCATCATTAAACTTGCTATATTAAGATGCAACCTACATATCACTTGTAAACGTTTATCTTATCTCCTTATTTAATTGAACAAACATTGAAGTGATAAGAAATTAGTTACAAATCTTGTAATTGCATAATGACACAAATTCCTATCATTTGTAAACCCCTTTCTCATTAAATTCTTAACCTATAGATGAATATATATGAACTTAGTAACTTTTCTTGCTTTCTACACAGTTTCATCAATGATAGGAAAGTTTTTAGCATCTCCCATATTTTTCAATATTAGGTCAATGCAATGAGCAACACAAGAAATTCAATAAAAATAATTATACATACTTTGTAACCTTTTTCTAATTGCTTTATAAATAGAATCATTTTCAATGATGAATTGTATAATGTTTTTAGGCCTAATTTTATTCACAACTTCTTCAAATATTTTAACAAAGTATTTGCATTTTTTACAAGCCTTAATGCATCAATAGACTTCAAAAATAGCATTCCCTTAGTATAATAAATAAAAAAGTTGATAATAGACTCATATATTCTATTTGTCTAACCATTATACATGATTGAACACCTATAAGTTGTCTAAGTCATTCTTTTTCATCGAAATTTGTTTTCATATACAGAGCTACTCATAAGATTACCTCTATAATCATCAATTGAAGGAGTTTTATATTATGGACCATAAGAGGCAATCACATCCACCATAAAATAGTAAAAAAAAAAGAGACTGAGTAGCAGTTAATGATACATTTGCATCATACCACCATCTAGGCACTTTAATGTTTATATGATAAGTTGCTTTTTTATATTGTAAGGCATTGCGACTTAAGGGTTGAGCTCTAGGAGTTATTCACAAAGCAAAAAAGTTAGGCACATGTCTTTTTCTCATCCTTACATCAGTTACATTAATCATTTCTTATTAGGTAGGAATGTCACTTTCAACATTGCTACTATCATCCTGACCATTGCAAAAAGAATTTCCACTACCAATTTTGTGGTTCAGTCTTTGCCTTTTGTCTTTCTTATTTTAATAGTTGTCAAGTAAAGTCTTCATTTGTCATTTGATATCATCGCTAACTTTTGTACAAGACTCTATATCACTTTGATCTCAGTTAAATGCTTTTTTAATATGGTGATTCCACCACCTTTCAAATGTTTCTTATAATATAAACAAATATTATGATTCTTCATACCAGAAACCAATCTAGCATGAGTCCAAGTTGGATCATCGAATCTTCCTAAGGTTAAAGATGCTAAATTATCAAGAGTGCTTAAACTTTCCTCTATTTTTCTATAAAATAAATGAAAATATACATCAAAATTAAATTAATAAATGCATATCCGTAATAAAGTTTTTGTAACTTCATTACTAAGCTATGAAATTAATAGTCAATTATAAACATATCCAGATAGATTTTTTTACTAATGTAGAGGTACACTTTAGATTCAGACTTATATATATATATATATATGAAAAGGAAATTACTTAAATGTTTACAATTTCACATTATGATGAGTAATGAGTATACTCTCATAAATCAAATAATATCTTAAAAGTTATTTTAATATAATAATGGAGAAATCAAACTACCTTAGGTCATTATAGAGAAATTAAATTACTTAAAGTCTCTATTTACAATTCTTATGGACTATTTTCTACTATATATTCAACTACCTATAAGATAAGATAATGAATGTGCATTTGTAAGTTTGTTATCCTGTAGTTTAATTTTTTGTATTTCTAATGTTATTTTTGTTAGAGAAGTGCTCTAAAGGCAATCACTTTTAACACTTATTGTACAAATTATTTTATGATTAATAAAGACATTTTTCATTATTTCGATGTTCATATATTTATGGATTTGATGTTGATCTTAAATTGATTTAATGAAGTCCTTGATACAAAACATAGTATGGAGGAAATCATGATGAGATCATGATAATGAGATTCCTATCATGTGTAACTATGTTAGTATCTAAACTTTCCCTAGTCATAAAATTAATGAGATGGGATATCATTAATCCGGATAGACTAGCACATGTTATACTCCTTGATTGGATCAAGCAGTAGACCTCATAAGCTATAGACATGAGTTGATTCGAGTTAACATATGGATGCTTACTAAAGGTAGTAAGTACATTGGATTGACCTACTATGAGACAATCATATGGATATTCTATCCCAGTGTCAATGATAGTCTCATCATAACAATGGTGCAAGTATCCTTTTACTTAAGGTGATCAAGTATATCTCAGATATTGATTATGTGCTTTGACTCCATTCATCGGTGCCTTTCGGGGATTACTCATAGGGTAGTGATTGGGTACAACTTGAGATATTTGGAGGTAATTGAGTAGCCAATAAAGGATTCACCACTCCTGATAGAAGGAGATGATACCCACGGCCTCTTGTAGGGGTCATTATTCGGGAGTCTCTGGCCAGAGCAGATATGCATCATAAAGAGAGTCTTCAATGATACATAAAGTAATGAGATCCTCAGGACAAGATCTAATATCACTTGGACTAAATGTGACGTAGTCAATCTAATGGGAGTTGACACTTTGACTATACTCTGAACTAAGTGGGGTATAGATGGTGAAAGGACGAATTGCATAGCAACATTGCGTATGGAAGGTTTCGTAGTCAAACCACTAACTTTCCAGTCAATTGGGGGTTATGACGTGTTGCTAGATACTGTTCTTGACTTGCTTGAATTAACACTTAACTTAATTCAAGCAAGTCAAGAGCAGTATCTAGCAATACGTCATAACCCAAGTGGCCAACATAATCGGGAACGTAATGGGTCACACACATAAGAGATCCAAAGGATGAGTAAAATGGTCTTGAATGGTGATTCAAGATACAGAGAGTGATTTGGGATTGTATCACGATATGATCGTGGTAGAAAACGTTACATGGAATGGATTAGAAACAAGTGTTGTTGGCTACTAATTTGGTCATTAACTTCCTAAAACTTCCATTAACGCATGTTATTCGTGGTCATTAACTTCCTAAACTTCCATTATTGCATGCTATTAATGGTCATTAACTTCTCATAACTTCGATTAAAGCATGCTATTCATGACCATTAACTTCCCATAACTCTCCATTAGTGATGGGGGTTATGGAAGGCCAAATGGTGCAGAAAATAGAGATGATTTTCGTGCATCTTGTGTAAGACGTAAGTGAAAGAAAGGTTCTTTCGTACACACGCACTCCTTTTCTCTCTAACTCTCACAAGAGTTTTTGTCTTTGCTAGCCCAAAGAAAGAATTCTAGTCATCTCCTAATGAGGTTTCATCCTTCTATCTTCGTGTGGACTTTCATTAGAGACGTTCTACATCGATTGTTGTGGTTTATGACAACCCAACACAGAGAAGAGTAAAGAACGAAGGAGATCGTCAGAAAGGTATGTAAACATCTTACATTTCATATTTTTGTTTTCTATATCTAATGCATGAGTAGATCTGGTTTTTGAGGTTCCGTTTTATTTTCGCTTCGTATATTTGATATATATTATGTATGAGATGCATGACCGGAACCTTACAATTTTCTAATGAGAGCAACATAAGAATGCAGATATTTGATTTTTAAACTTAATTGCATATTATCCACTTCATTATATAAAATAAGTTTCCAAAAACCATACTTAGAATAAAAAAGGGACTCAAACTTATTATTATTATAAAAGCCAAATCTTATGTTTAAATGATTTAATCATATATTAAATAAACTATTTGTATATAAAAAATAACTCGTGAATTGTATGTTTTACATAAATCAATTAACAAATTAATAATTAAAAAGGTAAAAACTAATCTCATTTTTATGATTATTAGAACAAATAACCTGAAAAGTGTTGTTTGACAGGATTTTGTAAAAAAGAAAGACCTCATGAAGTCATTCACAAAAATCCAAAATGGCATACACAAATAAAAATTCTGCAAGCCAACAACATAAAACTACATAATTTTCTTATAAATTTAACTTAATCTTCCCTTACAAATACATAAAACTACTTCATTGTTTATACTTTATACCTTCACTCAACATAAAGCAATAGTAAAGTCACAACTTCAATCGGATATAGGAGAAGATGACAGAGAAGTTGTAGTGTGTAATAGAGGTAGAGCAATCGATAACTTGTGATAATCAATAGGAGTTGAAGGAATTAAGAAGTGTGGAGCATATGGAATTAGCATGTGATAGAGGAGTAAAGGTAGCAATGGAGAAGTGACATAGAGAAGTGATGATAGTCAGCTGAGATGAGAGGAAAGCAAATGAGGAAGGTTGTGGCTATAAGAGTGAGAGTGAACTGAGGTAGTCGAGTTCTTCCAAGGGTAATGAGCATTTAGTATTTTTTTCCAATTAAGCACTCAAAGTTTTGAGTTTTTTAGATATAACCAATATTTCATCAGTATTTTTAATATTAGCTAGCATCAGTCGGTACTAATTGAAATGACCGGTACCTACTGGTACCTGAACCTAGTACAATATCATTTGAATTTCGTAGCATTTTCGGCCAATACGATACAAAATTTATTTCCCTGCTTGTAAATTAACTTTAATTCAAAGAGATAATATTTGTAGACTGCTACAATTTATTAAACTTATGTAGAAGATATTTTTTATTATCCACCCAAATCTCTTCAAGCAATCTTTTTGTTAAGAAACTAACTATGATCCAATTACGGGCACAATAGAAAATTAATTTTTGTGATTTTCCATTTGGATCTCTTTAATTGAATAACTTAAAAATATGAATCATAAATAAAAAGATTAAAAGTTACTTAGTTTGAGTTCTCACACAAAATTTTCTTCTTGAACTATCAATCACAAGTTATCCACGTACCTAGCCTCTAATGGTATCCACAGAGAAGAGAAAAATCACTCAACACTTAAGAGGACAAGGCAGGAGTGCTAGCTCTATTATGCCTTCCTCCTGTTTATAGAGAAAGATAAAAGAGTTTCACTCTTTTTAAAATTAAACTTCCTGACTATAATCAGAGTCAAACTTTAATTATAAATACAATTAAATTTTAATATAATCAAATATCTAATCCATGAAGTTTCTCAAACTTCATAATTAATTCTAACTTAATTTAAATTGATTTTTTTTGCTTTTTAACTTCTTCATGTGTGACTCATTAAGTTCCTAATATATTGGCAATGATTATAAATTATAATTATAATTCATAATTAGAATTAGATAAATTGAAACTCTTTTTAATTTATCTTTGGTTCTCCAATAAAATTATTTATAATTATAAATCAATATTAACGTTTAGCAATATATCATGACCACTCAAATATTAGGAATGCCATAGTGATTTGACTCAACTTGTTTATGTATAGTTATGATGTATAATTTAATCTTTTCATCATTTAACATTCTAATTGGACATATAATATGGATTTAGTGTCTACTCTTTTAAATCCAATCATGTTTATGCTTACTAATTAGTGATGATATTTGAAAACACTTTTCAAATCTTTATTTACACTATTAGAGAATTCTTTAAATCACTACTAATAAAGAGTAGTGAAAGATTCTCTCTAATTACTTTAAGGTGACAAGTCCTTTATTGACATACCGAGTGGTTTATACTATATCCAAGTATTACTGAGTGAGCTATCTTAAATACTATAGGTCATAAGTAACATTAAAACATAGTAATTTTCACATAAGATATTTTGGTAATATCAAGTCTAAGGATCAATTATACAACCATCATAATGAGGAAATCTATAGACTTATAAGTAATATTCCATTTGAGATCTTCATATTCAAATCAGTTCGGTAAACTTATTCTTTAATAAGCATATATACGTTTATTTAAGTATCTATATACTGTATTTTGTAAAATCAATTACTTTCTTTATAAGAAAGAAATTTAACATGTTTTAGTTTTACCGTGTCATCAATATCACATCTTGATAAAACTACAAGTAGGAATAATTTAGGAATAACAAGTAAATGTAATTTAAATCTCATAATTATGATCTTATCATAATTTCAATTGCATAGTAATTATTCTAGAAAATTTATCTTTAATATTAAAATATCAAATATAATTAACAAAATACATAAAGATAAATAGTGTCTTTAACTAATAATATCTTAAAAATTTTAACCAACTAATTAGTTATAGGACTTACACTAACAATTTTCCACTTACATTAAACCAATCGCCTATCTTACATTTTATCTTCATATGATGATTGTGCTACTACTGGGACAATGATTTAGTCAGGAAATTCTACAAGATTCTCTATGGTGAGCACTTGTTTAAATCTTACAACTCTCATCTTAATTATCATTATAATTAAGAAAGATTGTCCAAATATGTAATTAGATCTTTGATGAGACCTTAGCTCCTTTTGTATGTAAAATGGCTCTTATATTTAATAATACATTACTATTTCAATAATGTATGTCAAGTTCATCAAAGAACTTATTGATCCAAATGATCATTTGGACTAAATGAAAAATATATTATGTCTTAATTATTGATAAATGCTACATTGAAACCTTTCCAATATCAAAATAATATTGTTTTAAATAAAATGTTCCTTAACTAGGATTTACTTCTTCTTATTATTAAAGTTTATAAGGCATAGAAAATCCACAATCATCTCCAATACGAAAATTCTGAATTCATCATAAAAGTGAATCTTTCAACATTTTATAACCTTTTGACTATACATCAAATGTATCAACAAAAACATTAGTTTTATTTGGGTGTAAATTAATGAGATATGAACATTTTCAAAATTCATCTTATTACCACTACTTATCTTGAGAGCTATTCTCCTATAAGTATACATTGAAATAAAAATTTTATTCAATGGGGTTTGTAAGATTAGATCCAACTTTTTGGATACCTTGCATCCTTTTATTATACGTTTTAGTTCTAAACTTATTGGATAATATGTGATTCACCTAAGCATCACATCCTAAAATTAGTAACTTTGACTCTTTCTAAGCCCTATAATTTC
This sequence comes from Erythroxylum guanchezii, assembly GCA_025629825.1. NCBI lineage: Eukaryota > Viridiplantae > Streptophyta > Magnoliopsida > Malpighiales > Erythroxylaceae > Erythroxylum > Erythroxylum guanchezii. The sequence goes on from JAOTAX010000007.1 coordinate 13,590,280, forward strand.
ATATCTAATATGAAAGCTTGCCAATTGTTTTTATTGAAAATTTTAATCATAAGTTATTGTATTAAGCTTAGCTATAGAAGAAATGAATATTACTTTATATAATATCTCATATTGTAAGTTCCTCCTTACACAATTTCACACTATTATGAAATTTGGTTATAGAGGTATTCACTAAAGAATCTTATTCCAAATAAATAATTAAAAAATTTGAATATCACCACATCAATCTCATCGTAGTGTTTTAATATTCTCAATGGTTAATTTCTACTTAGATCTAAATAATTTAAACTTTTTAAAAAATTTAAATCATTATTTCATTTAATACGTATGGCATTGTAATATAAAGTCATTAGTAATATAATGAAATACATGTATCATCCCTTCGTGACTTATTATTACATCCAACACATCACATGTATAAAATATAATAATCCAATACCATCATCATCCTTTCACAAAGGTTGATTAGGTCAATTCTCAAATTAACAAGTTTTATAAGTTTCATATGATTTTTAATAGAACACACACACACACACACACACACATATCTTTGTATTTAACTTTATGACTCTCATTATGATTATTTAACCAATATGGGATAAAAGAATAGTCTCAATTATCCAACATTTTATTCTTTCCACTTATGTTAAACATAAGTCTCTCTTGATCCAATACTTATTCAAATTGTTTGTATAAATTTAAATGAACTACTTTTACTCAATATTCTATTTCTTATCATACCTTGAACATTGTAATAAAGTTGAATCCAAGTTTAGTATTAAATACTCAAGAGCAAGAATTAGAAATATATATGATCTTTATCATATTATTTGTTGTTAAGAAAAATTATGTAATCACTTCTAATGACAACTATTATCACATTATAGCCAATGCCTTCAATTGTATCGATGTTTATACTTTTAATAGGCTAAATTAAGTGAAATAATTTATCAAGACACTATACCTTTCAACTTTATTTCATGCAACCTCTTGAATCGTGTTATCATAATGTTGACATCCATATTACATGTTGCCATTAAAGTTTATAAGATATTAGTCAACTCAAAATATCATTACATTTTATCATCTACATGATACTAACATATATTTAAAACTTTCTTACTAAATTCTCAACATGGATTAATATCAATATTGTATAACGGACATATAAATTTTCTTTCTAACTTTGATAACTCTTGTCAAATTTAATCATATGTCCAAGAGATTTGGTTCACTAAAAAATTAGTATCAACTATTCTAATAAAAGGTAATCTCTACTTAAAACAAAATATAAATGTAAGAAAATTAAGTAATTTTTTATATGCCATAATAACTTAATAAGATTAGGACTTTAATCATTTATTTGGTTACTCATAATATTTTATTCAAAATAATAATCCTTACTACTATTTTGAAACATTATTTTAATCTCTCTAGTGGGCCATGATCTCATTTAAATTTAGTTATTTTTGAATCACTCAACAAACCAACTAAACTTAAATTATGTAGATAACATCTTTACCAATCACATTTCATATGACTCCTACATTCATTAGGTGACAACTCTTATCAAAATATATCTAATATGTTATTTCTAATCATGCCTTTCATATAATCATGTTTCACTCATCCAAATCCCACAAATTTAGTTAAGTAGGACTAATTAACTTAAAATAAAATATATTCGAATTTAAAGGGCCTTAAATAACTCAATAAGCCTTACAATAAACAAAACTCTAGTTTTATGCTTAAATAATAGAAAGCAACAATCACATTCTCAATGTCGTCATCATCGTCAACCAGTTAAATCCCGCACAAATGCGGGGTCTAGGGAAGTCTGATAGCACGTAACTTTACCTCTACCTAGTAGAAAGGTTGTTTCCGATAGACCTATATACAAATGTAACATAAAGATATTACAAAACAGCTAAAAAAACATAAAAAGATTAAAAAATTATAATAAAGTAATAATAAATAACTAAAATAGAATAAAACTTAGAATAAAGAAATAATAAATAATTAAAATATAATAATAACATCTAAAAAAAAAGACTACTGCATATTTTCATTAGGAGATGCAAGTTTAGAAGACAAAGTTATTAAAAAAATAGTATGACAAATATACCTGATATACTGCAAAGTTTTGTTTATACCTGATATGCAACAAAGTTCTGCTCACATTCTCAATGTATACTTAACATTTTATGATGATAGTCTCATCAAACAAACCTTACATATAAAATGTACATTTTAAACACGCAATTCCTCATACAAATATAATCAAATTATAAGCATGAAGCATTGTTTGATTCTAATTATCAATATAATCTCCATAGTCTAAAATAATATTTCCAACCATTTTGATAATTAAATTAGACCAAATAAAAATTCAATTTGACTTGAAAATAATTTTCAAATTCAATTGGATTTTTTTTCCAATTATCTGAACTCCTTTAACAAATTTAATTGAAGATAATTTTCAATGAATTACTCCTTTTACTTACTATAATTTAGAAATGTTTTACTTTTCAAATTTTCATAATTAATATATTCTAATAAAATTAGAAAACCATTTCTAATCTAATTAGCAATAATCTTTTCTGAGAAAACTATTTTCTAATGTTAAAAGGAAACAACTTTGAAAATTAAATAAAACATTTCAAAATTTAATTAACAAACTCCATTTCATTATTTTAAAGCTTAATTTCTTAATTAGTTGAAAACAATTATTTAGAAAAACCAAATTTCTAAAATATCAAAGAAGGCTCATTTTCTTAATTAACAAAAGAAAATATTTTTAAAATGTAACTAAGAAAAAAACTTTTTTTCATTAATCAAGAAAATTATTATTTAAATTAATAAAGAAATAATGTCTAAATAAAATAGAATAATAACCCTCTAAAATAATTAACTTATCTTATTTCAATTAAATTGAAATAAATAATTTGACTAAGAAACATCTTTCTTAATTACTTAAGAAAACAATTTTCTTAATTTTAACGGAATCTAATTAATAACTAATTGCAATCTCATTGAACTTACAAGGTGTTTGGTTCACCTGCTGGAATAGATAAGGAAAAGACGAATAGTTATTCTTAGAAATAGAATAAAATAAAATAGGTATTACTTAGTTTGGTTTATTCATAAAAATTTCTAATGATGATATATGCCAATGTTTGATTTGAAAATATAAATTTAAGATGACAAAGGAATAACTAACAAAAAGATCAAAATATCCATTATAATCTCAATTATTATTATTATTGTTGTTGTTGTTGTTGTTGTTATTATTATTATTATTAATTTTCTTCTTCTTCTTCTTATCATCATCATTATTATTATTCTTATTATTATTGTTGTTATTATTATTAATTTTCTTCTTCTTCTTATTATTATTAATTTTAAAATAATAATAATAACAACAACAACAACAACAACAACAACAACAACAACAACAACAAGAAAATTATAATAAAAATTAATACTAATAACAAGAAAATTTACAAAAGTTAAGTCTCAGACAAACCTGAGCCTAATTTGGCCTATGGACCAACCTGTTAAAAATATCTAAATGTAGACTCATAAGTCAGTCCATTGTCATCCTTATTAAAAAAACACATCTATAAGATACAATTTAAAGATATAAAAATTAATATGCAATAGATCTACTTGTAGAATTTACTTTTATTACTAATTTCACTAAAAATAGATTTAAAACTTGGATGTCCCAAATAAAAAGACAAATGCATTCCTATTATATATACTGAAAATCCTGACATAAATGATTAAAAATATCATAAATAGAGAAATAAATTGAGACAAAACTCCATCATAATTTATGATATTTATCTGGATACGTCAACCTTTTTAAAGAAGGAAATGATTTGTAAGCGTCACCATAATTTCTAAAAATTTGAAATATAAATTATATTTTCTAATTATAGAAAGAAATTAATAATGAGAAATTTGACGTATTTAACCAAAAATTGAAACTCAATTAAGAGATATGTACATGCAAAGACGCTAAAGGAGAAGGTGACAAATCGCAAAATCCAAGACAAAATTTTTTATTTTAATAAAAACAAAATTCTGTTTAATTTTTGGTTGTTAATATTAATGTAGTATAGATAATAATTATATATTAGATAAAATTTAAAGATAAATTATTTTTAGTTAATTTGATTTATTTTAATCCCTTATATAATTTTTAATAAATTATAAATAAAAATTTTCATTAAAATAAATAATTTAAATTTTATTTTAATTATTAAATCAAACTCTATTTGAAATTTATATATTTTCAAAATATTTAAATTTAATTAAATTTATTTAAAATTAAATAAATAGTTAATATAAAAATAAATTAGTCATATTTTTATTAATAATTAATATATTAAATAAGTTAATAATATATATTTAATTGACAGTAAATCTACTTACTTACTTAAAACTCAATCCATTTCACCTCAATTCCCGCTTAAAATGTTTCAGCGTTTTCATTCTAAAACCAAACATTTAATGCTTCTCAAAACCCAAAATGTCAAGCCTTTTCGTTATAAAAGCAAACATTTAATCCTTTAGAAACCCTTTTCATCTTTTAGATAATGTTTGGATTAAAAAAAAGAAAGCATTTAATGCTCTCAAAAGCCAAGCATTTAATGCTTCTCAAAAGCATCATAAGTTGCTTCTCTAAATCTCCATACTTCATCAGTTCTCGGCGAAGCCAAGGGTGCAGAGGGTCAACCAGGTTTTCTCAGGAACAATGCATTTCACGCCACTCCATTGATATATTTTACCTCGATGATGATGTAGGAGTTGTGAGGCCTTCCCTATCGTTAACTTCTTGTGAAATTTTGAAAAGGAACTTTAGAGATTTGCAAGCACGAAGGGCTTTTATCTTTGGTTGAGCAACTGGGTGTGTGCTGATATACAACTCTTATGGACTTTGATTGTGGAAGAAAAATGTTTCACGGTTAGTGCATAGCTCAAGTAATGCAACTTCGTGTTTATTCTAAATGCCCTTTTCAAGGCTTGCAAATCTACTTACTTACTTAAGTTTTTTTGAATTATGAGAAGAAAATTTTTAAATTGAAAATTGTAGTTATATGCATCAATTCTATGAAGCATAAAAATTGGTTTGCACAAGCATGCATATATATGAAGCTTAAAAATTTAAAAATTTTCACTTGTATTTTACCCAAAAATGTGAGGTCAATAGGTTACAATAATTTCTTTTACCAGTTATTGTGCAAAACTGGCAACATAAGGGAATGCAATGTAGGTCCCCTTTTGCCCTATATTTTCAATTGCCTTATCATATCAATAGTTTCAGATAAGAGAAGGTTTTTAGTATCAGAATTTGGTGTCTTTTATCTGTGGCCTATATATCCTATTATATAAGGGATCATAATTCTTTAGAGAAAGGCTTTTTCTTTACAAACACATCAAACTTCTCGATTAGAAGGAAAGAAGAGGTGTTGTTAGAGTGTGTTCTTTGTGGTAGGGGAATGAATTTCATTTTGCAAAAGATTAATTGGATCATAATTTCATTTCTATCTCCATTTTTGTTATGTTCTCCTTTCTTTGTAAAACATGTTTATGTTCTTTTTTTCTGTTTTTTTAAATGATTTTCATTTAACTGCTACAACTATTACTTTCTATTTAGTTTTTTTTTTATCTTGCTTCTAGGACTGTTAGTATAATAATGCTTTATAAAAAGTTCCTTCTTTACAAAAAAGATCAGAAGTTCTGGTTTATAACAAAGGAATATGTGCTCTTGTGGTATAGTGAATTTCATTTGGTAGAAGATTCATTCTAAGTGATGATGTTAGAAATATAGTTTGTATATCTATTCTGAAGATATCAGGTTGTTATATATATTCTTGCTTTGGTATAACTACTGAAACTGCCTCAGAAGACAATGGATCATGTGCAATCAACATAGTATTGTGCCTGTGGTTTCAAGGAGAAACCAGTGTGGTATGAAGAGTGAAGTTATGAAGTACAATGGCAGAAATTCTTTTTTTCATCTTAAAGAAAATCAAACTCCACTATTGAAGGAAAGTGCATCAGGTTGTCAAATAGAAAGTACAGCTATTACTGGTGTTTTAGGGGGTACAATGACAATCTTTATGCAAATTTAATAGATCTATATATGACGTGCTCTTTCCATTAGTTCTGTTTTACTTAAAGCACGTCTATTTTTGCTCAAATTCAACTATTGTGTTATTGTTGTTATGAGTTCATGGAAATATTCTCAGAAACTGTTGTTTACCACCTTCCTCTTCAATTCTTACAAATCAGTACTTTTTGGAAAGAAGAATATCATCTGTTCAAACTCATTTACAACATAATGGTGTTACACCAATTTCTGAAACAAATGTAAACCAAGCATCCAGTTCAGCCAAGAGCAATTGAACAAATTTGGGATTCAAGCAAAGGCGTCTATTTACAGATCTTTCAAACTATGCTAAAAACTTATTCAAAGATTTTAACTCATTAGCTGTTCCAGGTTTGTCAATGTTAGATTGTATATAAAAAAATGTTATATTTTGTTGTAAATTATTCAATTTCATATACTTTCTTTTATGTTTAAAGGAAGTTAGTTGCTCAAACAAACGGCTCAAATCTACTTACTTACTTAAAACTCAATCCATTTCACCTCAATTCCCGCTTAAAATGTTCCAGCGTTTTCATTCTAAAACCAAGCATTTAATGCTTCTTAAAACCCAAAATGTCAAGCCTTTTCATTATAAAAGCAAGCATTTAATGCTTCAGAAACCCTTTTCATCTTTTTGATAATGTTTGGATTAAAAAAAGAAAGCATTTAATGCTCTCAAAAGCCAAGCATTTAATGCTTCTCAAAAGCATCATAAGTTGCTTCTCCAAATCTCCATACTTGATCAGTTCTCGACGAAGCTAAGGGTGCAGAGGGTCAACCAGGTTTTCTTAAGAACAATGCATTTCACGCCACTCCATTGACATATTTTACCTCGATGATGATGTAGGAGTTGTGAGGCCTTCCCTATTGTTAACTTCTTGTGAAATTCTGAGAAGGAACTTCAGAGATTTGTGAGCACAAAGGGCTTTTATCTTTGGTTGAGCAACTGGGTGTGTGCTGATATACAACTCTTATGGACTTTGATTGTGGAGGAAAGATGTTTCACGGTTATTGCATAGCTCAAGTAATGCAACTTCGTGTTTCTTCTAAATGCCCTTTTCATGGCTTGCAAATCTACTTACTTACTTAAGTTTTTTTGAATTATGAGAAGAAAAATTTTAAATTGAAAATTGTAGTTATGTGCATCAATTCTATGAAAATTGTAGTTATATGAATCAATTCTATGAAAATCTTGGATCCCGAACTTTTTGTGAAAGATTAGAACTATTGAACGGAAAATTTTGGTGATTAGTCATGAGTAAAGAACCAATGAATGAAAGTTCTTGAACCAAGAAATTATACATAAGAGCAAAGTAGCGAATGAGAGATGTGGAGAGGTTCACATTTTGCTTTGGTACTTTTAGTGGATGAGAGATTTTGAAATGGAAAGAATTAAGGCTAAAGTTAGAAGTGAAATGAAAATAAAAATGAAGTTGAATGTGTGCAGTAAGTTGATGAAGAATAGCTACATTAGTGTATGTTCTGTTACTTATGGATTATGATTCCTTTAAGAATGATACTGATTTGAAATAAAGTTGAGAATGAGGAGTATATAAAGTAGTAAAAATGATCTTGATATGGGTTATATTAAGGAAAGATTTAGAAACAAAAATTGGCAGTGATCTGGAAAATATTCACTGAGTGTGCTTCAGTTTGTTAGCCATAACATTTTCTCTAGTTGTCCAAACAAGATGATTCTTAATTTGGATTAAACTAGAAACATATGGCTACATTTCTTAGGAAGAAATCGAATTTCAATTCTGTCTCTAAGAATCTCAAAAATTTGTCATGAAGTTAAGAATTGGGTGCAGTACATAGGTATATGAATGGAAAAGTTGTCTTCGGACTTTAGGGGCAAATTTGGGATTGATATAAATAGATTTGAGCAAAGTTGCCTTCTGGAAAGTTGTAGATCTTTCTTTTATCTTTCCAACGGTATATAGCATGAAAATTTTAGATATCTGAGCTGAAAGTTATGCCCTTTTTATTGTTCTGTCTCAGTTTTGCTTCCGTTTCAATATGATGTCAGCATTCGTCTCATGACATCATCATCGTCATAGTTTGACTTTTTGCGTCTCAGTCTAATCGTCTCAGTCACTGTTCATTGCTTTCGTCTTAGTCACTGTTCATTGCTTCTGTCTCAGTTACTGTTTATTACTTTCGTCTTATCACTGTTCATCCAATTCGTCTTAGTGCTGTTCATCTAAGACGAAGTTACTATTCATCCAATTCGTCTTAGTACTGTTCATCTAAGACAAAGCAAAAGCAAGACGAAGTTACTGTTCATCTTCTGACTTCTGTTCTATTTTTGAGCCTCTAGATGACATAATTGGTCTTTAAGGTCTTCATGAGAGTTGTAGATCTTGAAGTCCTCTTTCTATTCATCTAAAGAACACCTAAATCTGAGTTTTGTACCAAAAGTTATACCCATTTTTCCAATTCGTCTCAGTATGATGTCAGTATTCATCTCATGACGTCAGCATTATCTCACTTTGGCCAGAACATATTCTAGCCCAAATTTGATCCTCTAGATGACAGAATTGGTCTTTAACGTCTTCATGAGCGTTGTAGCTCTTGAATTCTTCTTTCCAACCATATAAAGAACACCTTGATCCGATGTCTGTAGGGAAAGTTATTGTAATTTTCCCAACCTTCTTTCGTCTGATGATGTCACTTCGTCTCAACAATGATGTCATATCGTCTGTTCTATTTTCGAACCCTCAGATGAAAGCATTTGCCTTTGATGTCTTCATGAGAGTTGTAGCTTTGGAAGTCGTCTTTCGAACCATCTAAAGAACACCTCAATCAGAAATTTCTACAGAAAGTTATGGTTGTTTCACTGAAACAGGTTCAGTATGATTGAGGTCAAAAACATGATTGCTTCTTTTGGCCATAACTTCCTCTATAGACCCCCAAATGATCTTATTCTTGAACCATTGGATTCGTAAGACTTTTCTCTACATCTCCACCAAAAATTGAAGCCATATGAAATGAAGTAAGAAAGATTGAGTGAAAATAGTAGGACGGGTACAGTGTGTGTGTTCTTAAATATTATGAACTGGTGTTATCCCACTGAATATACTTTAGTATTTTGATGATTTCTGGAGCTCTATTGAACCAAATTGAATGATTTTGGTGGTATTAGAAACTTAAGACAACGAGGGACATTTTCTAGAAGAAAGTGTTATGTTAGAATATTCAAGGGTATTTTTGGCGAGACACTTAAGTTTAAAAGAACATAAGCCTATAAGGAAGGATAAAAGGGACATTTTGGACTCATTAAGGGCATGATT
>JAOTAX010000007.1:13606889-13627598 GCA_025629825.1 Erythroxylum guanchezii
AGTTTAGTAGTATAGGACTTTTATTATTACAATAAGACTGATCCTTATTTAAAGGAACAACATAGTTAGGAATTTGATAGATACAAGACCCCTCTATCTGTAATATAACTGATCCTTATTTAAGAGGACAGAAGTTAAATAAAAGAGTAGTTCAGAGTTTAGTCAAAAACAAGAGATTGAAGTTCTCTCTCATCGAACTCTAATGTGTCAGTTTCCTTTGAACGAGTCTGAAATTCTATTCAAAATAGTTCGACAAAAGAATCGCAACAAAGGGAAGAGAGTTGAATTTGATTTCCCGCTCAATCGCCCGATAACTCGATCCTACTCTCAGAAATGTAACAGGACACATACGTGTGAAGGTATTGTTTGGAAATTGGAGGGATAGGATGCGGGGGTCGGCCGGCCTAGTCACAAAGAAGATGAGAAAGAGGTGGAGGAGGATGCGTTGTTGACTTTCTATGTTTTGTTGTTATTGACAAATTAAATCTTTGCTAGGGTTTGGGGGATCTCTCTCACTGTCCCATTAACTGCATCACAAGAGAAACAGACAAAAAGAAGAAAACGGAGGGAGACATGAGATACGAGTGTGGAAATTGGATGCTTCTCCATTTAGCAATCTTCCCTTGGATTTTTCTTACATTATTACTATTACTGGTATACATAATATATAAATATAAACATATGAGACAATGAGAATTAGAATCTCCCGGCTACCTCCCTTCCTCCTCTCTTTTTCTCGCTCTGTCTCTGTCTGACACAATAAATTGGTGACGGTGATGGTTGGTGATATAACATGTAGTTGGTGATTGTGATAGTAATTAATAGTGGGTGCATTGCAGGTCAATATTTGAGGCAGCTAGTGGTTTGTGAAAGTTACACGGCTTATCTTCGTGTTACACACACACAGAGGTAGGAAACAATTGGTTGATTTGCTCCAAAACCCAACTCAGGATTTGCGAGATTGCACAAATACCAGCCAAGCCATTGTGCTTACTCCCAAAATTTATGAGAGCTTGCTAAGAATCTGTACAGCAATTACTAGCATGAATGCGCAGGGCCACTGCCAACCCTTTTGAACCAAGCATGTAATTCGTGCCAATTGCAGTTAAGGAAAACCTGTCTCCAAATTTCAATGCCAACCGTTCTTCTGTCGAGTAACCAAATTTCACCACATGCCAACTAATAAGCGACATTAAATTTCATTGACTCCTTACAGCATTCTCCATTATGTCATCTACAATTTATGTGTTTGAAACAAGCCCTTTTATAGTTAAAAAGAGTGGAATTCATGCCAATCTTCTTCTATTTCATTTAAGACTAGCTATGTATGCACAATAATTAACAACAATAATATCTTAGTAGAAGTTGTTTGAATATAGAAATATGCAATTTTATCTCTAACTAGTAAAGATGTTGTTTCCAATAGATTCACTAAGAAAAATATATAAAAAATTTTGAGAACTGTTTGTAAGAAAAAAAATTTAAACTACAATAGAAAGATAAAAATTACATATAATATAAACAATATAAAATATAAAGTAAAAATAACAATAATAATATAACAAGATATAATTAAATACTTACAAATAAAAATAAAAATAATATAATAAATAACACAATACAGATAAAATAAGGTGAAGACTAAAAATATAAGATAAAATATAAATATAAATAAAGATAAATAATGATGACAACGATGAAGAAGATGATGATGATGGAGCTGCTTCTGCTGCTATTGATGATGATGATGATGATGATGATAATAATAATAATAATAATAATAATAATAATAATAATAATGAAAGTAATAATAAAGATAAAAATAAAATAGAGGATGATAATAATAATAAAAGTAAATACAAACAGATGTAAGTATAAAAAAATAAAAGATAAAATAAGTAAATAAATACAAAAACAAGAAGGAAGATAAATAAATAAATAAAACAAACAGACTATTGTAAGAGCAAGATAGCTAGGTTAGGTAAAAAAATAGTTAAGCTAAATAACTATTAGAGAAGTACTATAGAATAAGAGTTTAGGCTAAATAATTATAGAAAAAAGAATGACTTCTTTAAGTAAGATTTTTACTCGTATCATAGTATGCTAAAGTTTCCTGTTAAGGGTCATGTCTTCGGTAAGTTTTAATAAAGCCATATCATTCTTGATCACTTTACTCCAATTTTTCTTAGGCTTTCCTCTTTTCTTCTTACAACCTATAAGTATAATCTTTTTACTGAAACATCAGGATGTCTCCTCTTATTATGTCTGAACCATTTAAGCATTTTCTCTCTTAATATTCTCTCGATGTTAGCCACCTTTAATTTGTTTCTTATCATTATATTCTTGACCTTATCTCTTCTTGAATGGTTGAACATCCAATAAAGTATTATCATCTCTGCCACCATTAACTTATGACTATGCATCTATTTGATAAGCTAGCACTTTGCCCATGAAGCATGGTCGACCTAATTACTAAATGATATAATGTACCTTTGAACTTGAGCATTATCTTCCTATCACATAAAAGTCCTAATGCACTCCTCCATTCAAGCCATCTTGATCTAACACGGTGAGTTATGTCTTCATCGATTTCTCTATTACTTTGGATGATATTTTATAGATATTTGAAAAACTTTTTTTTGTGATGTTACTTTTGAACAAATCTTTACCTCCACATCGGAAGCCACCATATGACCCAAAAAGTTACTCTTTAAATACTCAGTCTTAGTTTTACTCAATTTATAGCCCTTGGACTCTAGCGTATCTTTCTAAAGTTTTAGCTTGATATTGATACCTTCTTTTGTCTCATCTACTAAAATAATGACATCAACAAACAACATACACTAAGGCAACTCCCCTTGGATGTTCTTGGTGAGCTCATCCATTGCTACTATAAACAAAAAGGGGCTCAATCAGGAGCCTTGATGTAGCCTGATATCTATAGAAAAATGTTCTGCATCTCCTCCTTTCATCCTTACTCTAGTTTTTACACTTTCATACATATTACTAATAATCCATATATAAGTCATTGGAACTCCCTTAACATCTAAACACCTTCACGTGATTTCCTTAGGTGCCCTGTCATAAGCCTTGTCTAAGTCAATAAAAGCTATATGTAGGTTATGCTATCTTTTCCTGTAATATTTCATTAATCTTCTAACGAGATGTATAAATTTTATCGTGGATTTTTCTAGCATAAAACTAAACTGGTTTTGCAAGATAGAAGCACTATGTTTTGCTCTCTTCTCAATCACCTTCTCCTGTAACTTTATGGAGTGACAAAGTAGTTTGATGCCTCTATAGATATTACTACTTTGTATGTCTCCTTTGTTCTTGTATAGAGGAATTAAAACATTAAGTCTCCACTCATCGAACATTTTGATTGACTCGAGGATCATTTTAAAAAGCTTGGCTTGTGATCTATCGGTAACAAATAAAGTTATGATACCTCTCGAATATATTAAGACCGCCTAAAGAGATGTTATCCTTTACGCCTTTATAAAAAAGGCTATAGAAGTATCTTTGTCATCTTCTCTTGATGTTATTTTCAGCCACAAGCACTTGCGCTACTTCATCTTTTATACAAAAGACTTGATCCAAATCTCTCACTTTTAGTTTCTAAACATAAATATAATTTCTTGTAAGTTCTACTTATGCCTTTTGAGACTATCTCTTTCGCATTTTTCTTTACCAATTTGTAACTTTTTCTATAAACTATCCTCTCTACCTCAGTAGTGCTATCCACGAAAACTTTATAAATAACCTTCTTGATCTTAACCTTATTTTGTACAACTTCATTCCACCCTCAAGACTCCATCTTACTACTCACAGGCCCTTTAGAAACACTCAAGATCTCTTTAGATGTATTTCTTAAATGAGTTGCTACTCTCTCCCACTTTTGGTTAGCATCTCCTTTAAAATTTCATTATTCTCCATATATTACTCTATCTTTAATTTGTTCCATTGCATCCCCTTTCAGGTTCTGCCATCTGACTCTAGCACATTTTTGAGTGCTTCTCTTCTTTCTCTAACCCTAAGTATAAGATCTGTAACTCTGTGTTGAGTTGACAAATGTTAGGTATCACCTTATAATCTTTAAAACTAGGTCAATCTCTCCACCTTATAAGAAAGTAGTCAATTTGAGTCTTTGTGGTTCTACTCTTATAAGTCACCAAGTGCTCGTTTTTATCAAAAAATAAGTTGACTACCATCAACTCAAGTGCTACTGTGAAGTGCAACAAAGTAGTCTAATTATTAATCCTATCTCCATACCCAAAACATTTATGAGCCCATGGATATCTATATAAGGTTGCTTCTATATGACCATTAAAGGCTCCTTCTAAAGTAACTTTCTCATCAAGGAGAATCTATTGAATCACCTTATCTAGTTCTTCCTATAATTGGCACTATGTTGTTTGTCCAACCCTACATGGGGTACATAAGCACACATCACATTGAAAACAATACCTTGCACCACAATCTTTACGAACAAAATCCTATCATTAGTCCCTTTTACCTTCACAACATCATGTATGAGTTCCTTGATGATTAAGATACTTACCTTATTCCGACGCCTTGAATCCCTTGAATACCAAAATTTGAATCCATTGATCTCTTTCACTTTAGCTTTTGTCCATTTTATCTTTTGGATGTATGCTATATGAATTTTATATTTGTCTAAATGTCCATTAGTTCTAATGACTTCCATGTAAGGGTCTCGAGGTTCTAAGAACCATCCGCAATCCGTCAACATTTTTCTTCTCCTAAACCCAAGACTCATGAAAGGACTAGCCTTTGCTTTATCATCATAAGTCAATGCTACCCCTCTTGCCCTAATACCCAATAACAGCTACAGAAGACAAGCGCAACAAGTCTCTAAAAGCCTTTAAGATCACTCGAGTATCCAAAAAATACAAAAGTGATTAAAAAATTGCAAAATATTATATTATTAAGGCAACTCTCTAGGTAAGCAACTTGTTCTCACTATCGTGTGATAAAGCAATATTCCTACAAAGCAACTCTACAATTTCTTAATATTAGGTGGTATTATTTATGTTTTACCAGAAGAAGTAAAAGGCTAAGCTACTAGATGTTGACTATTATAAAAACAAACCAACCCTAAGAAGCAAAGAGCGCTAAGCTACTAGATGTTGACTATTATAAAAATAAACCAACCCTAAGAAGCAAAGAGCAGAAACAGAAATAAAGCAAACAAGCAAAGCCAAAAATGAAGATAGAAGCAAAATATAAGTACATAAATTGTAACCCAAATTTGGAGGAAAAATAAAGCAGACAAGCAAAGCCAAAGAAAATGGACAATGAGAAGTGAAAAGATTTAGTTTGGAGGTCTTCTTAGGAAGTGTTATAAGTGCTGTGATATTTAGTAAGTGCTCTTACGATAAATTCATTTTTGGGTCATAATGAAAATAATTAATCTTAACTAAATTACTCATATGGTGATATTGAGGGGTTTTTTCCACATAATGTGATTACTTGACTCTACAATTCCTTATAATTGTTCTTTCGACTCTCCAATTCCTTACATTTGTTCTTTTGTTTTGAGAGACGGCCTTACAGGAATGACTTTGTTCCAAGTATTGATTTCCTTATCTTCTTCAATCTGTCCTTTTCTGTGTGCTGAAAACAACAAGTGGCTTTTGATTTTAAGATTTTTCTTCACTGTGACTGGTCCAGATTCATAGACATGTATTTTGATATACACTAAATCAGTTTCTTCGTATTGACAAGTGCATAATATGAAACAGTTGTACATGTTTAAATTCAAGTGGATAAACTACATGAACTCCCCTTTAGCTGGAAGGATAACAAGTTTCAACGTTCATTCGCCCCACTCTAGTACAAGAAGATATAATTGCTGCCCTGGACAAAGAACAGTAGTGCATGTCTTTGGATCTGAGGGACCATTTATTTTTCTGCAAAGATGGGAATCAGAACACCCTTTCTCGTGATTGCCACCATTTTCTGCTTGCTCAGTAAGAGTCTGACTCGGAGATAACTCAAGAAGCATACTTTTAAAGAGTAAACAAACCCTAAAAATTGAGCCAATAAATTCTCCTCGTTTGTTTTTGGATACGTTGTTTCCTGCAACACAGTCACCGGAGAGTGTGAGAAACCGAACTAACAGTCTCTGAGGTTAAGAAATCGAAATTCTAAGGACAATGTTTAAGAAGCCGGTAAAGGCACACTCAAGAAGACAGGAACACAAGCATACTTCCTTGTTAGCTTAACAGAAAATGGTCTGGGTCTGTCTTTTTTTTTTTTTAAATCTGTACACGTGATGGGTTGTTCTTCATAGTTGGGGGTGGTCTAGGGTTCAGAATCTTCAGAGTTGAGACGGATAGGGTTTATGTTTCCATTTCGTAGAGGTCGAGTATAGGGAGTAGAGGCAGAATAGAAAATAGGGTTCAGCTTTTGACCGATGCATGCCACTGTGCGCATCATTCCATACAATTGGACGTCAATAGTTTTGGTGATGATTCAATTTTACTAGATTGTTGGGGTAACCAAACGATGAAAACCAGACTGTCTCAGGTATAGCATCATCTTGTTTAGAACTTCCCTCTGATATTTTACAGGTTTAGCATCATCTTGTTTAAAAGTTCCCTCTGATATTTTACACGTTTGGCATCCCTTTGTTAGTTTACCCTTGTTAGCCTTGAACTTCTAATGATTGATTTAGTTACGCTTTAAAAGGGCAAACGAAATATAAGTCAAAACAGGAAAAGAAATGTACAACAGATTGTCATTTTCGGGTTTTCTTGAAAAAGTCATGAGTTGCACAGAGATTCATCTAATTTCTTTTCTTAACAGCTTAAGCTCTAAGGTTTAAGGCTGTAATGAGTAGTTGCTGTAAAACATGGTCTCTGAATTAGTAGTAAAGGGAGAGAACAATGCGGTATATATTACATTTTCGATGGTTGCACTCGTATTGCTGCAGGATCTATCAAGCACAGAAAGAAATGAAGAAAAGAGATTATATCAAACAGTTCAACCCTACTATTACCAATCACATTTAGGCTAAAATTTCCTAAATCAGTAAATTAAACTCAGTCCATGAGAGAAATCAAAATTTGTTTCTTATGGCTGTATGAACTATACAAAGAAGAATCAGATTAAGGCCTTCAAATCTCACAAAAGCACGAAATAATAACTTGTCAATGTCCTAACTAATTGGGATTTTGTTTCTGGGATGTTAAGTTCATCTTCTGCTGGGCAAGATCTCTCTGCCGTAAGTGGGAGAGTGGTCCTGCGTTCTGCTGACTATAGATGCTTTAAAGAGCCTATGTATATTGGTCCCTCATCTACAAGGAAGCTAAGTTATCTATCCTCTAGCTCAGCTGATCAAACCACAACTTTTTAAGACCACTTGCCAGTGACTTATCTAATTGAAATCCAATTAATTAGAAACTAATAAGTTCCTACTGCCATAGACAAACCATTTCTTACACTCAATTAAAGCTTATAGATCCGTTTATGTATCATAAATGTGCACATTTCATCTGAAGAGGAGGAGGGAAGATCCAATAATGGGACACTGGAGTTCAATAACTTATCTACTTATTACATTTTGGTTTATGCTAGGCATGCATTATAAAGCTATCCGATGTGAATAAAGCATGAGGTCTTGTTCTCTTTTTCTAGTATGTACGTTGAATGGTCCCCGTGGAAATCAACCATCTACCTAATGTAATATGACACACTGAAAGGTAATTACACAGGTGAACCAACAAGGCTTAGTTATTAAGCTGTTGATTGTTCAGTATGTGGCATGAACAATTTCATGAAATTCCAATTCGACGTGTCATAATACGCAGGGAACATATGGTCTTGCGTTTGCCTGTCTTTTTCTCTTTATTCCATATAACGCTGAGGGGTTAAATTCCAGCACCTTTCTTTTTAAGAACTGTGTTTTTTGTTGACTGATTATCAATAAGTTTGATGCAGTCTTCATAGAACAAAGATAAACTAAAGACTGCATTTTTGACAAGGAGTCAAGCAGTGCTTTGTGCCTGTTCTAACTGCTTGTCTTCTCCCTGCTTCTTGGCCAGGCCCAGCACTGAAGTACAGAAAAAAGAAGCTTCGATGTTCTGCTTTATGTAAGTTAAAATTCGCACATGATGCATCTTCTTCTAATAGAAGGGAGACGTTGTTAACCATTTCCAAAGTAGAATTCTACTACTTGCTTGTCGAATTCTCTACAAATTTGCGTCTTCTCTGCATCAAATTTAAGCTTTACAAGTCACAAACGAGGTTACTTCAAAAGAAATCTGCTTTCTGTTCGAACCTAGATTCAGGTTAACCTAAATTTCAAGTTAACCAGTGCATCCGAAGTCCTTTCCAAGTTGTCAAGTTCAAATTCAGATACGGAACTTATTTGCTCAGATCTGACTGTCTGATTGTCGATTTGTTTGGCTTTCTCATGAGTTCTTTACAATTTGCATATTTATTGGAAGCTGGGAGTCTGTATTCGGCTTCATGATATTTAGATTAGTTGCATATGATGTACAAGATTGAGTTCATAAACTAATGTGTCTTTTCCTTATCTTGAAAGCAGTTGCCAAAAGCAAAAGCGATTGCTCAAACAGTACGACCTAGTAAACTCCAAAAATGAAAATTTAGAAGACTTGGAACGAAGAAACTAATCAAATCTTATCATCTTGTTACAGCTTTTACATTGCAGCTCAACAATGGAAGTGTTAAGAACATGATTATGAATTCAAGAGAAAATGATTTTCAAGGAAAGAGAGAGGGAGATGATGGCAGCAAATACTCCAAGGCAGCATCCACTTCAAGACATTGGTCAGCCTTTAGAAATCCAAGAATTGTACGTGCGTCTCGTTCTTGTGGGGGAAAAGACAGACACAGCAAGGTTTGCACCATAAGAGGATTGAGGGACAGAAGAATCAGGCTTTCTGTACCAACAGCAATTCAGTTATATGATCTTCAAGACAGGCTTGGTCTCGCTCAGCCTAGTAAGGTCATAGATTGGCTAATTGATGTAACAAAAACCGATATCGACAAGCTCCCACCACTCCAATTTCCGCAAGGGTTTGGTCAGTTCCATCAGCAGATGCTAGTTCCTCACCAGTTAAGAGCTTCTGATCAATCTTCTATTCCTCCATTTTTTGACATAAATGCTTCATACGCTAAGGATGGAGGGTTTCATTCTTTAGGGATAAAGATTGATAATAGTCCTGATAGAGAGGAACAGAATACGTTGGAGAGATCAAAGTACTGGAATATTGAAGCTTCATTGAGAGAAAAAAGTAAGGAAGATGAGTCCATTACCGATCAGAAAGGAAAGTGGATTGAAACAAATGATCCTCAATATCAAGGTGGGATTTGCAATTACAGTAGCAGTACTGGACAAGCGCAAAGGTTCTTTCCCCTAGCAGTTCACTCCTCTTTGCCTTCGTTGCTAAACAGTTCCATGCCTTTTAACTCCTACCATCATATAGATGCTTCCAATTTATCTTTCCCTCAATTTGGAACCCACGGAGTTGTATCCCATCCTGAAATTTCCCTGAATAGCAATACTGTTCCCTTTCCATCATCACTCTCTCTGTCGGCTGGTTCTCAATTACTTTTCTGTCCACCTGCAACTATGTCAACACTCTTTTCACCCTTTAATCCTTATGGGAATGCTACCATTGGGAACTCGAGAGAAATCAACCATTTTCAGTTACTAGGTTCAAGTCCTTCACAACATAGAATATCAGGGTCTCATGCAATGAGCTCATCATCTACGAAAACCTTTCCGTTCAATCTGAACCCAGGGCCCGTCCATTTTCAAAGCAGTAATGATGGCCGCCATAACAAGTACAATGTCAACTCTTGAAGAGTCTCATCGTTGGATTTTGCATGTTAATTCCGTGAGATGGTACTACGCAAAAAGATTGTTTCAAACCCCATCTTCATACCTCACCACTTGGTAAAAGATTCCAGAATCTCTCGGAATTGCTTCTCGTGAATGGATTTTCTGATACAAGTAAGATACACTATATACTTCTCTTGCATTAGCTTATAAGAAAGCATACTATCACCATACATTAGTGTGGATAAGTAAGCTGATCATGTTTGTATCTTAGTCATTTTTAGTTTTAATTCTTGGGTTTAGATCGGTGTTACTGTTGCAATGAAAAAATGGGATTAACCACTAATGCATATCGATTGCGAATGATAATGTCAAATATATGACAATGGAATCTGTAATACGTCCACACCTATCAAGTATGGTCCCTTTAAATCATGTTATTACTGTTTTTGATACATTTCCTTATCAGGTTTGCTTAAAACTACCTTGTTCTTCCCTACTCTTAATATGTACATGTTCTGAGTTCAAAACCCTCATGAATGCAAATAAGCTTGTAGTTTATTGATAGCCTGAGAATATTGAGGGTTTTCTTTTTCATTTAAAAGTGAAACCTTTGTGGAGTCCTTATGTTCTCTTATGCAAAAGGAAAAAAAAAGAGGAATAAAGAAAATGAAGAGTAAATAAAAGGTGGCAAGTTCAGATTAACACCAATATGTAAAATTTTTGAACCGAGCTTTCTTTTCTTACCATGGAGCACACGGAACACGAGCTGCCTGTATATGGCACGACTCTTTGTGTGTATACGTGTTTCTGCAGCCATTACTTTTAGGAAGGAAGGAGTATAATGCAAAAAAAGCTGCGTAAACAAGTAATTGATCGTATGAGACAGTAATAGCAGACGTCATTTATTATGGGGCTGTTCACATGCATGGTTCTCCAGTAGGGTATTAAAATCATCTGTACAGCCATGCACTTATATTTGGTTTCATACATATATATATATAGATCGAAAGGTATATGTATACTATACACCTTTCAAGCTTTAACAACGCTTCAAAGAAGCAACATCACAATGTCCATCCAAGCTTCTTTTGCTTCTCGATTTTGTTAAGACTTGGAGAGTTTGAAAGGAAAGTAGTGGTATTACTATTATCCTTCAAGGTAACATATAGCTACAGTCCAAAAGGAAGACTAAATAATCCTAGGACATGCAAACAAAACAAGAGTTATACGAATCTCCCAGTCCCTGCAGAATTCCTAATCTTACTTTAAAAAAATTCTCTTTTTCACATTTTTTTGAGAAAATATCAAAGTTTATATGCAAGTCACAGTTTTTTCTTTCAATTACATACCCTTCATTTATACGGTTTAAGTTTAGTGTGGTCCAAATATCAAAAGAAAAAAAAAAACCTTCAATATGTTAAAGAACCTAATATTCCTTTAATAGGAAAATCAAGTCAAGTCAGCTCTTTTGTATCCTCCAATCAAGGATTCACTATTGGTTCTTTACACAGAATCATCACATTTTCTTGCCTAATTTTTTAAATCTTAATTAAAATGTAAATACCCAACTAATCTATTGTTATAAATTTATAAATAAAGGCCTTTTGTATTAAAATTCACTTATTAGTTTCTATATTATAGAAGTTCATCATTTCTAAAATTAAGTGAGACTTCAATAGGAAAGAAAATGAACCAAAAGGGTTACAAACCCTAAAGTTTTAATTTTATTTTGCGCTGAATGAGATGAATATTAATTTTCATTCTCTGGAAGTCTTACAACTCTCTCCTCTGGATTTTTTATAATAATTTTCCTCAATGGATGATAGCATTCTTTAGATTAATTATTTTCCACAAAAATATTTATTTCATGTGACCCTTATTTTTACATTATTAATTAATAATTTCACATGCCCTTTTATAAAGTAAGCTCTTTAAAATCAAAACCTCAAAAGTAATATTCTTGGAGAAATAAAAGTCAAGTCAAAATATAATAACATGAATGAAGTGAGATACCTCATCTTGAACTTGTCTTTTTAATTCTATAAGAAAGAACTTTTTATTCATTTTAATCATAAAATGTGGGGCATAATTCTCAAGTTAATCCTGCAGTTGTTGTTTTGACAAGTAACGAGACTTTAGTTAAGAGGGGAACCATCCCTAGTATTTAATTACAAAAGTACTCTAGCATATCGATCCCAAGGCTCTCAGCTTGATGGAAGACATCCTCTTGCAGTCTAGATTTTAGGGTATACAAATTGACAAACTCTATTATTTGAAGACAGATTCTATTAATCTTTATCATATGACATTATTTCTTCCTTGTCAAGTTCATATTTTTCCTTATATTCTTATTTCAAAATTCTTTTTTAAATATCTTAAATCAATAGTTTTATCAAAGTGTTTGCTGGATAAATCTACTTAAATTAACAATTGAAATGGTTTCAGTAAGGGGGGAGACATGGATTCATGCATCACATGCATAACAAAGTAGCGGAAGTGATGGAATATAAATTCTGACTCCCATAACATTGAAAAAAGATAGAATTTCAAATGCATACATAAACAGATTATATGAACATGACATAACAGTATATGTACCTTTTGATTCTCCTCCTTTCTTGATTCTTCCTTGATTACTCAAGAATAGGCAAAGATGAAGAAGAAACAATATACAAGGGTAGTTAGAGCACTAAACTAGATGAGTTCAAGTAGATGTTCTAATGGAGAGTTAGATCAAGAATGGGTTGCATGTAATTAAATTCATACAACAATTGCATAAATTTCATGAGCAAAGCTCAAGATTACTTCTCTCTAACTCCAGAACTCTTCTGGATCCCTTATCATCTCAATAGAGTGTGTTTTTTTGACTAGTTAGCTCTTGTGTTCATAAGTGAAGAACTCACTTATATATATCTGTCGAGCCTTCGGTCATGATCATGACCTACTTAAAAACAACCATGCCTTCAGTTGGCCTACTTAAAAACAGCCATGCCTTCAGGTGGCCTACTTAAAAATAGCCATACATACTTTGTTTTTTTATTTGATCTTTTAGGCGTGTAACCTTTAGGTTTCCGATTTTTTTTTGAGAAATTGAATAACTCTTAATTCAAACAAATCATGAACGGTTTCGTGATGCCAATTTACCGGAATATAAGTGCATTAACATACGAACTCTTCCATAGTTAATTATCCAACTTATGAACCTTTCTATAGACAATTAACATACAATTCATCCTTTCACCATATTATACTCCATTTGGTTTGAAGTATGAGTTATGTGTCAATTTTTACTAGATTAACTACGTCATATCTAGTCCAAGTGATGTTAGTTCTTGTCCTAGGATCTCATTACTCTATGTGTCATCGAAGACTCTCTTTATGACATATAACTGCTCTGGCCAAAGACTCCTGAGTAATAACCCTGACAAGAGGCCGTGGGTATCATCTCCTTCTATCAGGAGTGATGAATCTTTTATTGGCTACCCAATTACCTTCGAATACTAATAGTTGTACCCAATCACCACCTTATGAGCGACCTCGTCTTGAGGCAACAAGGAATGATGTCAAAGCACAAGATCAGTATCTAAGATATCCTTGAGTACCTCAAGTCTAAGAATACTTGCACCATTGCTATGATGAGGTTAATCATTGGCATTTGATAGATCATCCATATGATAATCTCATAGCAGGTTATCTGATATAGTTACAACTCTTAGTAAGTATCCACATGATAACTCTAAACATCTCATGCTTACGGTTTGTGAGATCCATTGCTTGATCAATCAATGAGTATAATATGTGCTAGTCTATCCGTATTAATAATGTCCTGTCTTATTAATCCTATAATTAGGGATAATTTAGATACTAACATAATTGCATATGATAGGATCATGATCTTATCATGATTTCCTTCATGCTATATTTTGTATCATAGACTTCATTAATTCGATTTAAGATTGACATCAATTCATAAATAAACGAACATCAAATTAATGAAAAATTGCCTTTTATTTTATTAATCAAAATAAAGTTTGTACAATAGTATTAAAGATGGTTGCTTTTAGTGTATTACTCTAACAATTTCTAGTATAACCATACATCATAGCTATATATTTACTAAATGTGACATTTAAATATGTCTAATTGTTCTTATATACGAATTATATATGGACACACACATGTGCAATTACAACTTTCCTTTCCAATTAACTGAAAATAGAAAGTTAAGCAACCAAATAGCCATTAAATACATTGAATGAACGTACCAACACCCACCACGGTTTCTTCTCTTTTGCCCCAGTAATTGGATAATAACAAATAGAAACAGTTAAGTGAATAGCAAGAACGAAAAGGTCTTGTTGCGGACTTCCTTTCTGCCTCTCCGTCTCTGTAGCACATTCACGCATGCATGAAGCAATCATGGTGGCCTCCTGAACAAAAGCCATGTCTAAGCTAATTTCGCAGGCATTAATTAGGGTTCTTCGATCAAAAGTTTTTCGAGGGTAATAACAGTCTCCAGAGTGGGCAGCATAAGGTTAACTTTAAACTCTCTTTATAGAATAGGCATTAGCTAGGGTAGTACATTGCTTGTTTAGGAGTGTAATAGACAAAAGAGAAACAAGGGAAAGCATACTTTATTTATAACATGTGCATTCCCTACGTTAGTAAGTAATCCGTTCTTCTTCCACTTTTTCTTTTTTGTAACAGTCTTATGATGTGTCCTTAGGAAACTTTGAAAAAGGAATGGTGAAGGGGCTGTATACCAAGAAAAAGAGCGATAGATCAGAGGATTATAGGGATTGGTGGAAAAATCATTGAGACATAAGCATGAAAGTGAAGTCACATAAGCTGCCAGAAGGCCCTAAGAACAAAAGCAGTCTGAGAATCAACAGGTCACTAGATCCAAGATATCATTAAAACAAAGACTGCAACTTGGTTTGTAATTCAAGTATAGCAAAAAGGATGCTTGTGGTCCCGTTGTTTAGGTACACCATCCATGTGTATGTGATCAAGAAAGTTGATGTACGAAGAAACAGTACATCATTAATTAATTAAAGGAGAAAGATACCTAAACGTCATAAAAAGAATATAATAAATAAATATCAGTATTTTCCTATGATTGATTACAAATACAGACTAATTTGGCCATGGTAAATTGAATATTGAAGATGAAAAGAAGCGTTGTGCAGGAACTAGGTAGGGATGGCAAGGTGTGTAGTATCTGTAGGCCTGCAGCGTGCTTATAGACACTGGTGGTCCTAAACATGCATAGTCTATTGTGCTAACTGCTAAGTTAGTAAAAGGCAGCATTATAACTTAATTAAAAGGTTGCCTTAGTTAACGCTTATTCCCCTCATAAATTTTGCAGTTAGAAAGGTTGGAACACTTTCTATAATGTTTTAAACTTAGGTTCAAATCACGTGTTTTGATTACTCTGTTTCTATCCTGTTCTATAAGTATCTTTTCGTTAATTTATGTGAATCTCATGTATTGAATAAATAGATGATCATAAACAGGTAGGAACATAGTGATAGAAATAGGTAATCAATTCTTCTTAAACTTATATATATATATTTTTCCTTTAGTTCTTCTACAGAACCCCGTTGAATAACATTGAGACCATATAAATATATCAATTAAATACGTATTAAATGATTGATAAAATAAGACTTTATTAATTTATGGAGTGTATTCATAACTTAATAGAAAGTTTTTTAATAAACTATTTTTATTGAATATTACCAATATAAAAATTCAACCTCAAACCTTTTAGATGCAATTAAAAAATTAGACATGTGATCCAACTATATTTAAATTTTAACAAAAATGTATTACAATAGAGTCATATGTTAAAAATATATTAGATTAAATTATACATAATTTTTTATTTTTAGCAAACTATTAATTTAAGACATGAATGAGATCATAGAGTTATAGAAATTTTTTCATAAAAGTATATTTTATTAATTTATCACAATTATTATTTATGTATATTAGTTTAACTAAGATTGTCAAGTTTTATTATATAATAAAGATTATTATTTTTAAAGTGTGAATTTATTAAGGTCTTATTGTACCATTAATTTATTTTGATTGAATCTTAAATATATTATAAATATATTAAATAAATATTAAATAGTAGAGATCCTTATGTACATTCATATTTAATTATTGTTTCATATTATATATTTTGATTAGTTTTAAATAGATTGATCATTTAATTAAAACAAATAAAAGGTATATAAGTTATTAATCACTTTTCATTTATGTATAAATATTAGATAAGATCAAATAGGAATAAATTAAAATGAAATAATAATTGGGATCATTGATCTCTTTAATTAAGAAATCCAAATCGCGACAATTGTAGTATATATATATATTCATTACGTGAGTTTTTATTTCATATTTTTGATAATAAAAAATGTTATTACTAATATTTTTTTATCCTTGATGGTATTAGTAAGTTAATATGTGAAGTTTACTAGAAGGATAAAGTGAGAAAAAGAGCCAATTAAATCAATTCAATAATTAAGGGATGGAGAAAATAAAAAGTGAAGTACAGATGCAATTTAAATTAAGAGCCAAAAGCAAAGAGAAATTAAGCATATCATATTTAACCAAATGGTTATAATCTTTTTTGTAGCCTTATATTGATCATTTCAATGAATTAGAAAATCAATCAATGTATGATCATTTTAATTTAAGGATAATGAAAAAAATATTTTCATTATCAAGGAGAAAATTTTTATCTTTGAAGAAAACTCTTAATCTTTAAGCAAACTTTTAGGAACTTTTGAAATAATTTTGAATCAAATTTTTGTCAAAGAAACTTGTTTTGATCTTTAAAAGAACTTCAGAAGTTTTGAAAAAGTTGTTATAAGAACTTTGATTGACCAATATCATTATGGCAATATAATTGACTAGTGTCTTTCAAAAATATGTACCATGTGTTTGTGATTACATTGTTCATGACTAATATACTAAAATAATAGACTAACATAAAGAATAATTGATCAATGCCACTATTATTAGTTATTATAACAAATAATTTTTGTATTTATGTTATTTTGAGTATAAATAGACCACATATGAATTTGGAAGGATTGATGAGTATATTAGAGAGTTTTAAAGAGCCTTAAAAGGGTAGAGAATGCATGTTTGCATTATATGTACTTTGATGTTAATAAGGATATTAGTTTTGAATTTTGTACTTGTTGAAATTAGAAAAATTACTTGAGATGTACTTAGTGAGAGTCTCTCTTGACCTTAAATAAGATTTGTAAAGTCTTATTCTTCACTAGTGGCAAAGCAACACAATTTTAAGGGTTCTTCTTTACCTATGGAAAAGAAAAAGATTTTATATAGAGGGGGTGCTGTTCATCTATTGAAGAAATAAGATAGCGAATTTCCAAGTTGAAATTAAAGAGTGGGTGTAAGCCAAGGATTATTTTTCCAAACTACTATAAATTAATTTTATCTCTTTTTCTTTACTCTTTTTTATTTTATTTATTTTGTGATTGTTTCATATGAAGTTTCTATAATCATTCATTAGAGTAAGCAATTCATTCATTAATCTAGAAATAGGAAAAAAATGAAAAAACAAAATTCATTCCCTACTTATGTCCCATTCAAAGACCAACAATTGACATCAAAGTTGGTCTTATTTATTGCATATAGATTTTTAGTAAAATTTGAGTAAAATTTATTATGACACAATTTGATTCATATTGTAGCTAAGAGGGCCAAGACATTAATATTGCTTTATTTTTCATTGAACATGATTAATTATTTTAGAGAATAAGGATTAAAGTTTTTTCTTATATTTGATGATTTAATTTATGGGAGATTGTAGATAAAAGTGAGTGGAATAAAAATGACAATAATATCATTTCATTAAATAGTACAATAATGCATTTTTTCTTTTCTGCAATAGATAAAAATGTGCTTTCTAAAGTTTCAATATATCACAATGATCATGATATTTGGCATATAGTTGATCTTACATATGTTAAATGATTATCATAATGATGTTGGTGTTAATAATATTAATATTACTCATTATGAGTTGGATGAGAATTAGATAACAATCAAGAATGGAATTAGAGAAGTAGATCTTTTTTTTCCTTATTACGATATACACAAGTCTGTTAGTCAATTATCAAAATGTAATTAAAATAAGGAAGATGATACATTGGAAATGTTTAGGATAGCTCAATTGGTAGAGTAGAGGATTGAAAATCCTCGTGTCACTAGTTCAAATGTGGTTCCTGACACATGATTGTTTTGTTTAGGAAAGAATCATTTTCTAAGTCTATTTTATGAAGTGATATTTAAATATCATTATTAGAGTCAAAAAGTGCTCTAATGACAGCATGGAATTGGTTTCACTTATGGAAATGCACCATCCAATGCTATGACAATTTTTGTGATGGGTAGCGTTTACATGATAAGTCTTTATTTAAATTATCATAGGAGAATTTTTTTTTTGAAAATAAAAGAATTTTATAAAGATTTAAAAGAAGGAGATACATGAGTATTACTCCAAACAAGTAAGGTAAAACCAACACAACACTGTGGAACATGAAAAACCAAAACAAACGACAACGTTTAGTAGGTGGAACTGAGACACGTTATCAAAGTTTGGTAGCTGTAAATGGTATAGAAATCTTCTTCTCACTGTCAGAGTATCGCGAAGCTTCCGAATTAAGGCAACAGATGGATTCTTCATCTTCAAGAGGCGTTCTTGTCTCCTCCCGATATTATTGTAGACGCCTAATGGTTGTTTCGACTGTAACTTCCTGTTATCTGAATTAAGATTAAAATGGTGATTGTTAGAGATTAATAAGAAATTAGGAAGCATAATTCATGCTTATGCATAATGTGACATACATATACACGATATTATTGATCTTGCACATTACAATTATTTGTACATGCATTTATTGACATTTTTTGGGTATAATTAATTGTTAAAAATGTAATTAAAATGTGAATTGTGAATTATTAGCGCTGAAAATTTTTTTGGAGAGTCATATTTTTATTTTGGAAATTTTGGCGAATTTTAAAAATTTTCGAAAAATCCAAAATTTGGGGCATTTTGGACAAAAAAAAAGAATATGTGACAAATGAAAGAGTGACATATGGTAGCCTTGCATGTTGACACATGATCCACATGCAAGGAACACACGTAGTTAAGTGTGTTGCTAGAAAGAAAATTGCTGAATCTAGATGTTATGTTTTTATGTTTTATTCTTCACCGAAACAACTCCTTTACCAAAACTCTTCTCTAGTTCATCTACCGAAACATCAAGTGTTGAATTTTTATTTGTGCACTCTCAGTTGCTAGAGACTTTGTGGAACCAAGTAAGTAATTTTTTTCTAATGTTCTAATATTGTAAATGAATGCTTGCATGAGTTGTTGTAGGAGGAAGCAATTCGGTGATGAGAGTAATGGATGATTATGTTTGAATTTTGGACCTTGGATTTTTGGTTTGTTGTGAGTTGTTGAGCGGAAAGGAGGGTAGGAAAGATGGTTTATGCAATGGATGTGGTAGTTAGGAAGTGTAAAAGTTGGAAAACAAATCTAGGTTTTCGATGAAGAAAATGAAGATCTGCGTTTTAGAGAGAGAAAAAGTGATGGTTTGCTTGTATGAGTTTATGAACTAGAGTATTTACTAAATAACTTTAAGTCTTTTGGCTATAATTTTTTCATCCGACCTCCAAATGACTTGAAACTAGAACCAATAGATTCCTAAGAAAATTTTCTTTCTCTCCACAAACATTTAGAGCTATTTGAATTGATTTGAAAGCGATTGCTAGTATGAAAATGCTGAGGTGTGCTGTAATTTGATAACTGGAATGTTGTTACTGAACATGCTTCAGTATTTTGGCTATATTTTGATCTGTAGATTTCCAAATGCAATTATTCTTGATTTAAATTTAACTAGAGACATTTTGATACAAATATTAAGAGAAATTGAATTTGAATTCTGTCCTTAAGGGTCTTGAAATTTAGCTTGAAAGTGAGACTTGACTTAGGCTGTAGCACTACCAGGGAAAAAAATCATGTCCTGTTGTTGTCGAATAAAATGTATTGATGTAGATCGAATTAGGCTAAGGTTTCTACACCAATGTTGTAGCTTATTCTCTTAGATTTAAATTGGTATAAAGTTTGTAATTTTTGGATATTGGAATTCAAAGATATGAGGTGTATAACTTAAATGCATGCTCATACGTTAGCCAAAATTTCAAATGTACACAGTCTGTGGTATTTTAAGCATAACTCATAGAATAATGAACCAAATTGAATGATCTTGGTATCAATAGAGACTTAAGACATAGTAGAATAATTTGTTAGAAGGAAGTGTTACCAAATTCCTTCATTTTCATTATGAAAATAATTGTGCAAAATGGACACAAAAGTGTATCTTTAGACAAATCTAAGTTAAACAATTGAATGTGAATATCTGAATGATTATTGTGAGAAGATTAATGATAAGAAACTCGAAATTGTCATGAACATGGATTGTACATATTCAGTATACATAAATGTGCATTAATGAATACGTAATTGTGCAATATTATGATATGTATATGTATTATGTGTATAGGGGAGCGCATTGATCGACAACATCCAGACATTGCTGAGAATTCAAGGCAATAGCTGTTTGGAGCATACTGTATGTTGGCCCCCGGATTATTTTCTTATTGACTAAGTATGATTTCGATTAATTATTGAGGTTTTGATTGAATTATTATTGTTGTTGGAGCAATTATTGCTTAGATGGAAGTAATTAAAGGTATTAAATGGAGAAATTAAGCTTAAGTTAGAGTATAGTAGGGTGTAAGTGAAAATTGAATAAGTAAGA
>JAOTAX010000007.1:13627698-13642691 GCA_025629825.1 Erythroxylum guanchezii
AATTCCTTCATACAACTTGTAGCCCTATCTCTCTAGTTTAATCCAAATCAAGAATCATCTCATTTGGATAACTAGAGCAAAAATTATGGATTAAACATCGAAACATACTCAATGAACTTACATTTTCCAACTTTTAACTCCCAAATTCTCATAAAACCCATCTTGTATCTAAACCATCTTTTCCATTTCTTTTCAATTTCATAAATTTTCTTTTCTCTACGCATGAATAATCTCCAACAATTTCTCATTTAGTAGTCCTAACTTTCAAGAAAGGTTCGGGGTCCAACACGTTGAGTATTCTAGTACGCCACCCTCACGGGGCACAGACTCGGATATCACTCATAGATATCAAGCATGTGTCTTGCGGGAGTAGGGTGCTACAAAGACATAGTAGAATAATTTGTTAGAAGGAAGTGTTACCATATTCCTTCATTTTCCTGATGAAAATAATTGTGCAAAATGGACCTGAAAGTGCATCTTTAGACAAATCTGAGTTAAATAATTGAATGTGAATATCCACATGATTATTGTGACAAGATTAATGATAAGAAACTCCGAATTGTCATGAACATGCGTTGTACATATTCAGTGTACATAAATGTGCATTAATGAATACATAATTGTGCAATATTGTGATATGTGTATGTATTATGTGTATAAAGGAGCGCACTGAATGACAACATCTAGACATTGCCTGGACTTCAAGACAATAGCTACTTGGAGCATACTGTGAGTAACCTAAGAGGGTCTCACCTTCTTGATTTGTATAATACTGAACTGTATTTCTATCTTATTGAATTATACTGAAATGTGTTGTTTGTGTATTGGATTCCGGACAACATTTGTCCGAGGCGTTTTGATACATGGAAATGATATTAGAAGTGCTAATTGAATGTGAATGCGTCTGCCTAAATGATTTTCTGATTCTTAACTGAAAAGTTGAATGCCGGACCTAGTCCGATGTCTACTGTTATTGTGATTGATATTGTGACTGTTGAACGGTAATATTACTTGTAAATGAAAATGATCGAATTTGATTACTAAATAGTGGCATGCATTTCATTCCAATGCAAGTAATATAAATGAATTGTGAATGATGTTGCTACTGATACTGTTACTGACAAGAGCTTTAAGCTCCCGCATATGTGGTTCGAGCCTGTGACTCACTGTGATCAATGAGTCACTGACTGACTGACTGAGCCCGATGCTTCAAGATACTGTTAAAAGAAAACAGTCATAACAAGATAAAAATGAATGTGAGTCTCATACATATAGCATTTGCATATGATTTGAATTCATTGAATGATTTGCAAAGTTGTGTGAATGTTGTTATATGATTGAACTGTTTAAATGAGAAATGATTTATCAGTGATAATACTTGATACTTGTCAAGTGGATTTGAACTGTATGATTATATGCTATAATTGATCTTGTTTTATGATGTGAATGAACCATCGAGGATGGTTACTCTGTTGAGTTAGCAAAACTCATCAAAATTACACCGTTACTTTTCAGGTTCTAGAGTGAGATGACCTAGCTTCTAAGACTCTGTAGAAGCATAATTTGTGCAACTGTTACAATCAGTTTTGGCTCAGAGGTCAGTTAGCTGGAATTGAGGACATAGTTGTTTCTTACATGTTTATTGTATTCGGTGTGTACTGAGTTGTTTATGCTCATAGGATAATGTTGTAAAACATGGATGGTATTGTATTTTATGAAACAATGTAAATTATGGTTTTTGATATAATATGATAACAATTTGGGTTTTAGAAAATGTGTGATTGATGGTTTAGTTAATGATGCCATGTTATGTACAGTGAAGGTGAGATAGTTAACATGTCATTTCTGTCAAACATGTATACGTGTATCCGATGGACGCATATGCATATGTTAGATGGGAATGGGGTGTTACATCGACACTAGATCAACCAATTAGGTGTTTTAATTTCTTCATTTCTTCTTAACAGTACCGTGTGTCATCTGCTTCTCTTTCATTCATGTGATTATCTTCCGACCATAACTGCTAGTTAAACATTCAGTGAATCTAAGATGTTTATGTTGCATGTCTGATTGAGATTATGAAGTAGAATGAGTTCTCTGATTTCATAGAGGATCTCAGAAGCGAGGGCCTCTTTAGGCGTATTGGTTCCTCCTAACCATTTGAGGTTTCTTTGCTTCCATATTCCATTTAAACAGAGACCTAAGGAAAGAACTTGGATCTGTCTACTGGGGTCCGGAGGAATTGTAGGGTTTATAAATACGTATAAAAATCATATGCTCATCCATTATCCTCTGGGTCATAATCGAAAGGAAAATTCTATATATTCATGTATGGATCACTTTTTAAACCTAAAGGGCATAATATTCAAGGTAAAAGTAGACATAATTTTATATAAGGTCATTTAAAAAAATATGCGACATTCTTTTCATTTAAATAGACATATTTATAATCAAATTAATATGAAACAAGTTCACAATCATTATAAGTCTTATTATAAGGGTAAATGTATGATCTATGTTTTCATTCAACATAAAACACATTTCTTCTAAAAAGCATGTAATTTGCCAATTCATATATAAGGCCTTTCCATCGCATAAGGAGAATTACTAATCCCCCACAAATCCAAAAGAAATTACATCACTCATATCATTCATCAGAACCTAGAAAAAATACATACATACATACATATATATATGTCACACTCATATAATTCATGTACTTCCAAATCATCTTATATGAGATGTCACTTTGAGGTGATCATAGACCTATCCATATAAATTGCTATACGAAACAATACTTCTTAAATAAATTAAAAAGATATAAGTTGAAAAAAAGTTTATGCATTAATCTCCAATGGCCTAAGTTTGTGTGGATACATATAACATATTAATTTCGTTACCTTGTAGGTCAATGTCATGTGGCATCAAATGAATATAAAAAATTGGTATAACCTTTATTGATAACAAATTAGGAGCAACAAGGGTATCTATAATAATTTATTTCAAAAGAAAAATCACTAAGAGCCCTCACAAGAGCCTTTCTATGCTTAGATTTATCTTTATTCAATTGTTAGTCCTTGTTTTCATAGATCAGTAGAAATTTCAAAGTTATAATTGTATTCTTTCTTAAGAAATAAGGCTCCTATCCTTAAGTTTCTTTTTAATCAAAATCCTTAAGAACACATTAACTTGTTTTATAAATTTATTGTTAGGTTTTACTTCACTTAGAATATTTATATGGTTCTATCTCCAGGATTCTATATAACTCTTATCATTCATACTATGATCGATTCATACATATGATTGCTTAGTCTCTATATATAAAATATGAAATTAAATTAAAATACTTGAAATTTTAACTCAAATATAAAACTTAATCAATGAATAATTCACAAGAAAATACGGGTCTTTCATTAAATCAAATAATCAAACCAAACACATAGTTTTGGGGTTCATCCCTTTTAGGTCTATCCTAATTTAGTTATACTAATATAAAGAAAACCAAAAACAACTAAGAAAGAACATAATACAAAAGAACTTATTCTTATAGATCTTGAATATTGAAGTCTTCACTTGAATCTTGATGGAAATCCTTTCTTTTCTCTTCAAAGTTGCTTGTTTTTGTGTAAAGATGATCTAATTTGTGTCTCTGATGATGTGTTTCCCTATAAATTTCCCCTTTCATGTCTCTCGCTCTTTTATATTTAAAACCCTAGAATTTTAAAATAACTTATCAAACATCATTTTCCTCCCTTTACATGAAACTCTTAATTTACAAAAAAATCACCGCCAATATAGGTTCCCAACATATACCCATCTTAGACTTGTATTTTTTGACCATGAATTTAGGTTCAATAGGGTGTCATATTAATGACCTATGTTCTGAACCCTTCCTTTAAAATCATATCAAAACTTCTCTAACTTCACTCCAACTTGTCCAAATTTATTCTTTATTTATCGGAGAGCTACAATAAAGCTTAGCAAAATAAAAGTTATATTGAGTGCTAAATCCTACAAAAATTAGTATTAAATCCTACAAAAATTATCCAAATACAAGCAAGATGTTTTCAAAATTATAATAAAAACATAACTTAGTTAATACTTATCAAATCCCCTTATACTTAAGTATTTTCTTGTCCTCAAGCAAACCAATTTCATCACTCTCAACTTAAATAGGTGGCAAATCTAGGAGAAGGTTTAACTAATTAATCAGATCAATCAACACTCTCCATCATTCATTCATTTATAAAGTTCATCAATTTGCTAAGCATTTAACTACTTGAAATAATTCATAATTCAAGTTAATTTAGCTCTATATCCTTAAAATTTTAACTTAATCCATAAAATTCATCCTAATGCATAAAGTAAACTTAAATGAGAAAGATGCTTTAACTTTAAATATTTTTATACCTCTTATTGATATAAAAGAAAATCACTGACTTTAAATTAACACAAGACTATTTTAAAGGCTTGTTTAAAAAGTCACCTAATCTTTTGCGTGAGAGTAAACACTTTATCATAGATAATCTTGGTCACTTCAAATGGTTACAAGTACTACTCTTTAACTTTAACCTTTTTACTTGATTTGAAACCAATATACTGAATTTATTTTATGCTAATTTATTCACACAATTTTTTCTTTTTTCAGAGAAAAAATTGATGGGATACTAAAAATGTTTTAAAATACGTCACTTATAACTCATTTATATGTCTAAATGTAAATTAATTATCTATTTTTAAAATAAACGAAGCAAATTAAAATTAACTTAATCATCAATTTCATGACTAAATGCCTAAACCAATCAAATCACAAAAAAGCTAAACTTATAATGAGTTGTCTCAATCAATGTTCTTTGAGAGTTAAATTCTTTTAGTGTTATTCCCTATTAAGCTAATTGTACCAAAATTAATAAGCGTGAAAAATCGATTCCCCCCTACCCACCAACACTTAAGCTGTACATTATCCTCAACGTATATAACATACAAGAATAATGAAAAACTAGAAAATAAGGGAAAAAAAGGAAATTAGGATAACTAGTACTCCCTTAAAAATAAAAGGCTTTATGTTGTAGTTTGACAAGTACAAACTATTTTAAACTTAAAGCACATGTAAACAAAAATCAATAAAATGTAAAAACACATTAAAAAATATTGCTAAAGTATATAAAGTTACTAGATTGAAATAAAAACACTTAAATAATTGGGTTACCTCTTAATAAGTGCTTCTTTATAAGTTTATTAGTTAAATTTCTTACTCAATTGCAAATCATAGGCTTATTAGCTTTCAATATGCCATATGCTCTAATAGAATAGGGTCATCCATCTCCTTTTTGGCCTTATATGATATAAGTCTCCAATGGATCCTTTGTTGATTCTCCATATAATATGAGAAATTGTAGTATCAATAATATTTATATAGAAATAAGTTTCATCTTTATTAAGGAGATGTTTAAAGGCTTTAGATATAATAAAAACAACTTCCTCATCCTTTACTCTTATGATTAAGTTTCTATCATATACATCCATCACAGATTTAGCAGTAGCTGGGAAAGGTTGTCCCAAGATTAAGGGAACCTTTACATCATCAAACATAAGATGAATTTGTTACTCTTAATGAAAACATTTTTAATACTTCTAGGATATTTAATTAACCTATCCGCTAATTAAATGTATTGTTTTAAGTTTACCAAACCCTAACTTTTTAAGCAAGTCATATGGCATCAAGTTAATACTAGCTTTTAAGTTTGCTAATTCTTGATTGACAAACTACCAATATTATAAGCAATAGTGAAACTCCTTTGATCTTTGATTTTCTAGGATAGCTTGGTCTATAAAGTTTTTAAATACTCCTCACTTAAAGTAACCATTGACAACTCTTATTTTGTAAAATGACATCTATGAAAGAGTTTTAATAAAAGGAACATTACAACAACAACAATAATGACAACATCCTAATGGAAATATCACTAAAAAGCAGGGTTTATGGAGGTCTAGTGAGGTCCAGAAGTATATAGCCTTATCCCTAACTAGTAGAGAGACTATTTACAATAAAAAAGGAACATTAATATGTAATTTTTAAAAAAGCTGTAAAACCTTATCAAATTGATCTTCCTTTCTATCTTTTTTAAGTCCGTTTGAATATACAATTTTTGGTTAGTAATCTTTGATCAATTTCTTCTACAGCTCCTCCTTTTTCTCTTTTTCATTCTCTAATCCTTCTTTTTTTACACAAAACCCTTTCCTTCTTCTCTTTTCCTTTTTCTTTAACTTTTATCTCCTTTCCACCCCCTAAAGTCACTGTTCACTTGCTCCCTTAGGTTTGGCATGTTGTTGTTAGGTAAAGTACCAAGCTATTAGGTATGGAAATGAGTTGAGTTGAGTTGAACCAAGCCTGTTGTTGACCTAGCCCAGCCCAACCATCAGAACATATGGCTCAAACCCAACCCAAAGCCTAGTAGGCTCACATTGCATAACTTAAATCTAAATGAGTTTCCAAAATGACATCATTTGGGGTAAATTTACCTAAAATAACATTATTCTGCTTGAGTGGTCAAACTATTTAAGCTTTTCAAGTTAGCTCCTTAAGCCTGATCAAATTAGGCTAGTTTGTTGACTTCAAGCCAAGTAAGCCTGATCCTATGCCCTACTATTATCTCTACTAGTTATTTTTCTATGAGAACCTTACAAGCTATTGAATATAATTTTCCAAGTTGAGGCTAGAGACTTGTTGAATTTGAAGAGATGTTTTAGTGCTTTAGAAGTCAGCCTCAAATGCATTAGTGAATTTTACCATAAGTTCTTTAGGACTTGACTTCCCTTTTTTTTTTTATATATATTTTCATTATTGAAATTTGGGTGGAGGTTTTTTTCTTTTCTATCCCTGATTATTCCATGAAAAGTTAGGATAGCTAATTGACCTAAATCTGCAAGTACACATAGCAATTATAACAAGTAATTAAACCATAGTAAGTTTATAGTATTGATCCTATAACAAATTGTATCACTATAATTATTAAAATTAGTAAATAATAAAACAAATAAAGCAAGGGATATGAATGATAATGAATTCACTGAACTAAAAACATGCAACTGACTAATTAAGAGAAATGAACAAAACAAACATTAAAGATTCGAGGTTCATTTATAGGCAATTTCCAATTATTATAAAGTTTGATTATCTAGGTTGAAATAATAATTAACATAAGGTACTTGTGCCTTCTTTTGAAGCACATAAGTACATCTAATTAGCCAATTGCTAAATCTCGATGTGCAATTTAACCAAATCAAATTCATTAAGAACAATTAATATATTTAGTTATCACTAAAGTCTAGGATATTGTTGTTCTCTACCACTAAAGTATTTATTCTCCAAGTGCACAAATTCTACTTAACCTTTTGATCCTTAATAAGATCCCTATGATTTAATCTATAATGGCCATGCCTAAATTTAATAACTAAGAATAAAGAGAATAAATTTAATCAATTAAATAATCAATAACCTATAGATAATTAAAAGATTCGTATAAGCTACATTTCTAACCCTAACTAGGGTTTCTAGCTATTAAACATAATGAAAAAATAATTAATTATCAATATAAAGGAAAAAGTATAAGAAAGGGTGAAGAGAAGTTGTCATTAACTCCTCCAATCTCACTCTTACTTCTCCTTTAATGATAAGAAACATTAAAAACTATGAAAACAACACTAGTGGTTATTAAAACCTTACCAAAAGTGCCCTAAGTAAAACCTAGACAAGTGTTTATAGTGAGAGTTATAAAAACAGAGTCCTAGGCCACTTCAACTTGAGAATTGACATGTCCTTGTAAGTTATGCATGATAACCAACATTGGACCAACATCAACACTAACTTTAGTTATATTTTAAAACTCTAATTCATTGTAAAATTACATGTAACTAACACGTGACACTAAATTATAACTTGAACCATCTTTATTCTATTTTTTGTTCCTAAAATGAAAATAAATCTAACGTCAATCTAGGATTAATTTTGACATTAACCTAGTTCCATTTCTCAACTTCTCACACTTTTATGAAAGATAGGCATGTATCTCCATATATGTTCGATGTTTGTTATGCCTCATTCCATTAAACTCATTATTTTTTGACATCTTCAAGTTAAAATTGACTTTTCATTTCTTCTAAAAGTTTTTGTTCATCTTCTTATCTTTCAAATGACTCTAAAATCTCCTCGATGGAACATTAGAGAAAGTTACACTCAAATATGCTTTTACTCCTTAAAATCATCACCTACAAGAAAATGAACTAAACATAGGAAAACATCATAACATCTATATCAAACATGTTATAATAGTGCCAAACACCAAGTAATTCAACCCTAAATAACATGTAAATTATAAACTTATAAAATTCCATCATACTTTACTTATTGCTTGTCTTTAAGCAATCAGTAACACACAAACCCTAACTACTACCTTGACTCAACTAAAATAAGAACAATTCCGTTTTTGTTAGTGTACAGTAACATTTAGCATATGTCATAAGCCTTAAAACTCCTAGGTGTCCTTAGTTGAGGGGTTATAGCCTCCTAAGAGTTTACTTAAATATCATCCCCAAACATTAACCTAAATTCGTTAATTAGCTTAATAATTAATAACATAAGATATAAAATTCAAGTCTCAATTGAATTGCAAACTTAAACACAATATATTTTCAAGTAAATCATAATGCAAATAAGACAAAGTAACACTATTTCACCTCCTTCATTAAGTTCAAACACTTAAATTTGATATGTCCTCACAAAATATCACTCATTCGCTTAAGTGTTTGAAATTTTAGCAAGGTTTTTTCTTCATCTTATTATTAATAACAAAATTATCAAAAGCTTAGAATCAACAAATTTTCACTACTTAAATATATACATATATAAGTAAAAATTAAAAGAACTTTAAATAGGATTGTAATAGGGTTAAAAGTTTAAGTAGGCCAAAGGAAAGGGAATAGATGAAACAACAATATTCGCAATTAGTAGAGTAATAACAAACAAATAAAGATAAACAGATAAATTAAACTTTAGTCACTAACTCCTCATATTCTTATAACTATCCTTTTCCCTTCATTCTTTTCAATCATAATAATCTATGCAATCAATTTTCAACACTTTATCTTTTTTAATTTTTTTTAATTTTTAATTTTTCAATTTTAACTTTTTAAATTGTCATAGGATTCCTTTTTTTTATTGCCTCTTTCATACACTTAATTATTTCCCCCAAACTTATTTCATTACATCTCATTACTAAAGAGATCATATTACAAGTAAAAGCTCTACTAATTATGAATTACCGAGTAAATATTTTTTTATTTTAGGGTAAAGGTTCTTTAGGAAAGGGTTACCAAGAAAGGGCTATAATTTCAAATTGGGCTAAAAAAGGTTCACTAATGGAGTACTGTATAAAAAGGTACACAATTTGGGTCAACTTAAATCCTAAGTGTATTTATCATTTTAATGATTGTAAATATCTTACATGTAATCTGAAAAAGATGAAATCTAATATTTGAAAGTTCGAATTAGATAAGGTATCTATATAAGAAAGAAAAATTATGTATAAGGGCCTAATTTCTCATGGGATTACTTATGTTAAATAAAAGTATAGTCCCTTAAAAAATTTAGTTTCACAGTATTCATGTAGTAAATTTTTCACAAGATTACTTATGTTAAATCAAAGTTAAAATGTACTTATCGTTCACTTAATCATATTATACATCTAATTTTTGACAATCAATCTTAAGTCATAATTATGCACAAACTCATACCCTCAACATAAAGCTATTATAAGAACCTAAACACACAACCTAAAAATAAAAAGAAAGTCCAATTTTTAACATAAAGCACATAAATCATGCAAATCAAACATGAAAACTAAAATTTTAAATTCTCATTTATTAACCCTTTTAAATTTAAACATAACATTGTCCTTAATGTCAAATGATTAAGATAATGAAAGCAATCATGAAAGACAAAAGGGTAGATAAAATTCTTCCTTTAATTATAACTAGTTGGTGCAATAATATCCAAAAAATTCCATAAAAAAACTACCTATAATAGAAATTAAAATAAACGTTAATAAGAATAAAAAACTTAAGGAAATAAAAGAAACTAGGTACAATGTTGGTTTGCATCCTAACAAGTGCTTCTTTATGAGTCTTATAACTAGATTGGATCACTAAGTGGGGTTAGTTTTGAAAGCATTTGTGTGAATGTCATCCATATTATCACTCACAAAGTAATGCTTTGATCATTTCCCGTTGACCATAAATTGCCTCCCATATGTACTTTCAACTTCAATGACACTATAGGATTATAAACAATTAATGGTCAAGAACATCTAGAAATTAATTTCCCAAGAAATAATTTCAAATGGGAATTAAAAATTAAAACCTTTTATTTCACCATAAATTTTCTAAGGATATTTTGAAACACATTGGATAACTCTTTGTAGATTTGGGCAATCTCAAAAGAATCTCTTCAGAACTCATCAAGCTCATTCAATTTGGGCAGTCTCTTCTCGCTAGTTAACTTAAGGTTATAGTTGAATTTCTTTACTACTCGCAAAGCCTTATGCGCAATCTTAATCCAGAGGTGACAAAACTTGTCAAATAATAATCTTCAAAGTTGTCTGATAAGGCCAAAGGGTATCACCAAGTTTTTATGAGCAATCCCTCCTAGAAATATTAATCATTTTCTATAAACTTTTCTTAATCTCCCAATTAGATACCTCCACTTAAACACTTAATGAGGATGATAAGTAGTTGAAGTATTAAATATACACCCATTCTTCTTCAAAAGTGACATGAGTGACATGAGCTGATAAAATTGGAAGTGAATAATACTGTCACTAATGATAACTCGAGGTACATCAAAACGAGAGAAGATGTTCCTTATCATGAATTTCACTAAACTAGCATTGATGTTGTTGGGTAAATCTACTGCCAATTTGAAATGTTGTCAACTACTACCAAGACTTAGGTATTACCATACAAAGAGGGATATGGTCCCATAAAATCTACGCCCCATACGTTGAATAGCTCTACTTCTAAAATCATATTTTGAGGCATCTGATGTCATTTACTAACATTTCCTGTTAGCTAACATCTGTTACATATTAACAAAAAGCTTTGAAACCCACATTACAAGACTTTAACAACAACATTGTTGTGACACTATGATGTTTGTCATAAGGGGATGAATATAAAATCTATCTCATTTCCTTTTTAGGAGCACATCTTTGTATAGTCCCATAAAAAATATTTGGAATAAAGGAGGATCTTCTTAATAATAAAATTTAACTTCAGAGAGAAATTTCTTCATCTGGTGGTAGGAAATACTTAATGTGACAATTCTTGAAACAAGGCAATTCATAAAATTAGCAAAGAAAGAGTTTCATTATGATGAACAACCTAAAGCCTATCATTGAGAAATTGGTTATCTATGGGTTCCTTATCCATATAGTCTCCTTGGTGTAGTCTTGACAAGTGATCTTCTACTAAATTCTTTAAACTTTTCTTATCTTGAATTTCTAAGTTAAATTCCTATAAAAGGAGAATGCAACATATTAGTCTTAGCTTAACATCCTTTTTAGATAATACATTTTTCAACGTCGAATGGTTGGTATAGGCAATCACTTTAGAGCGTACAAGATAGGTTCTAAACTTCTCAAAAGAGAAAACAACAGTTAGAAGTTTTTTTTCTCAGTGGTAACATAATTAATCCATGCATCATTAAGAACTTTACTAGCATAATATATAGCATGAAGTTTCTTATCACGTGTTTGGCCTAAGATAACCCCCATTTCATAATCACTAGCATCATATATTATTTTATAGAAGAAGTCCTAATTAGGTGCAACCATGATAAAAGTCAAAGTTAACTACTTTTTAATATATGAAAAAAAGCAATAAGAAATTCATTAGTAAATTCAAAGGAACATGTTTTTGTAAAATGGTAACATAAAGGCTGAGTCATTTGAGAGAAATCCTTTATAAGATGCTAGTAGAATCCTGGATGTCCAAGGAAACCCTTGACTGCATAAACTAAAGTTATACATAGTAATCTTTCTATAACTTCCATTTGGGCTTTATTTACCTCATTCTTATATCTAAAGATCCTATATCCTAACACAATCTCTTCTTATATCATGAAATGACATGTTTTCTAATTATTGCAACAAATGTTTTATATTAAGAAAATAAGCATCATAAGAAGACCTAAAAACCAAAAATTAATCTACGAATACCTCAATTGATTGCTCAACCTTATCAAAGAAAATAACCATCACACAATATTAAAAAGTGGATAGATAGGAAATCTAAAAGGCATCCTCTAATAAGTGAAAATGTTAGAAGGGCATGTAGAACTTGTCTTCTCTTATCTTTTAGAGCCATTGGGATTTGATTTTATCTTAAGTATTTATTTAAAGAAGCAGTAGAATTCATGCCCTTCCAATCTTTCCATCATCTACTCAATGGAAAGTAGAGGGAATTGACCCTTTTGAGTGATTGCGATCAACTTCTTATAATCAATGCATACCCTCTAAACTAGTGATAGTCTGATCTACTCTATATTTGCAAGTATAAAAATTGAATCATATATAGCTAAATAAAACTGTATATACTAAAAAATATCAATCCCAATGAGAATTAGTATAAATCCTATTAATTTGAGTTAAATGCCAAACTAAAACACAAGAAGTAAACTAATGAAAGAACAAAACACAAAACGTAAACGGAAGAAGCTGAGAGAAGTTGTCATTGGCTTATTCAATCCTTAATCCAAGTCTTCCTCCTTAAAGGAAAAAAAACTAACTAGAAAGAAGTTCAAAAGAAAATCTGCTAAAAGAATACCAAAGAATTCCCCAGAAATCTGCTAAGCTTAGTTATATATCTAAGAGAAGTTTAACAGAGATTAATGAACTAATAGAGAACCCCCCCAAAAATCTGCTAATTTGTTATACATCTAAATTCAATCACCTATAGATTAATTAAATAAACATAGGAAAACAAAATAAACCTATATAAAACATATTATAAAGGTGTTAAATACCAAGTAAATTAATAGAATCTTAAATATAAAACATATTATAAAGGTGGTAAATACCAAGTAAATTAATAGAATCTTAATTTATAGGCACAAGATAAGACCTT
This sequence comes from Erythroxylum guanchezii, assembly GCA_025629825.1. Classification (NCBI taxonomy): domain Eukaryota; kingdom Viridiplantae; phylum Streptophyta; class Magnoliopsida; order Malpighiales; family Erythroxylaceae; genus Erythroxylum; species Erythroxylum guanchezii. Next base: position 13,640,878 of record JAOTAX010000007.1, read on the forward strand.
AAGATTTACTAATTACTTTTATAAGAAGCTATGAACAAAATCTTCAACAAGGGTAACTTGGTATGACTTTATTTGGGATAAGCATAGATCACCTGCACACTTTTGTGTTCAGTCACCTATAGATTAATGAACTAAATATAGGAAAACAAAATAAATCCTATTATAAAGGTGTTAAATACCAAGTAAATTAATAGAATCTTAATTTATAGGCACAAGATGAGACCTTAAGATTTACTAATTACTCTTATAAGAAGCTATTAACAAAATCTTCAATAAGGGTAACTTGGTATGAATTTATTTGGGATAAGCATAGATCACCTGCACACTCTTGTGTCTTATGGCTAGCAACATTTAAAAGGCTCCTTACAAAAGACAAAATCATGTTTACAATTGAATGTTTTGACTATGATTTGTGTGGATAATTTTAGGAAAGTAATGAGAACTTATTCTTTGAGTGTTTTTTAGACTATTTAATATATAATGCAAAGTTAGGGAATGGTCAAGAATTATGTTGTTGGCCCTCGAAATTTTTTTTGTTGAGTTAAGCATGATTTAAATAAATCTTGAGGTTTCGATAGATTAATTAATTTTTGGAGTTCATTAGTATGTTAATGTTAGTAGGATTTATTACTTTGGTTAGTTGGATTAAATTAGTAAGAGTGTATTGTATGAAGGGCATTTTTGGAAGGTCATGTAAGTTTAAAAGCCATAAGCATTAAAGGAAGGGGCAAAATGGACAATTTACATTCACTAAGGGCATAATTGGAAAGAAAAGTGTTGTTTTGCATTTGGATGAAGAAGAAAATGTGAGTGAGCGAAAAGAAGAGAGAAAATACGAAGAGAAGGAGAGAAAGGAAGAGAAAACTAAGCTACGTTTCATCTTTTCTTAGTTTTAAAGAGAGATTTTGAGATTTTTCAAGAAGAGAAAAAGAAAGAGGAAGAAAAGATCTTTCATTAGAGCCAAGAAACTCTTCATTTGGAGAAGCTAGGGTTTCATGGTGATTGAAGAAGCTTTGGATAAACAAGTAAGTATAAGTATCATTCTTCTTGATTTGATGAATGAAACATTTTTTGGTGATAGTTAGAAGTAAAATGAAGGTGAAAATGAAGTTGAATGTGTGTAGTAAGTAAAGATATTAGAATCTGGAAAATGTGGAAGACGAGTCTGTGAAAGTTTGTCGTGGCCAACTCGAAGGATGAAGTTCGCCACGACCAACTTTGAGGTTTGCCGCTGCAAACTTGTAAGAATTCACGAAGAATTTTCCTCTAAAAGTTCGCCGCGACCAACTTTTATTGGTTCGCCACGGTGACCTTTCAGAATTTCCTGCATAGCTTGAACATGCTTCGGTATTTTAGGCATAACTTTTTTTGCAATTATCCAAACGGAGTGATTTTTAATTTAGAGTAAACTAGAGACATAAAGCTGCAAATTGTATGATGAAATCAAGTTTTAATTCAGTCTTTAAGAATTTAAATTTATGAATGGAAGTTGAGCACAGAATACTATTTCAGTATAAGAACAATCCAAAAATTTTTGGGGTATAACTTTCAGATTACTGAACCAAATTGAATGATTTTGGTATCATTAGAAACTTAAGACAATGGGAAATTTTTTTTAGAAGAAAGTGTTATCAAATTTATTCATTTACTTGATCATAATGATCGTGAAAAATTGACCCGAAGGTCTGTATTTTTGGAAGGGTCTTTGTTAGACCCCGAACCTTTTTGTAAGCTAGAATTATTTAACGAGGAACTATTGGCAATTAGTTATGTGTCAATAAGAGAAGAAATTGTGAGATTGAAATGAGATGGAA
>JAOTAX010000007.1:13663014-13676855 GCA_025629825.1 Erythroxylum guanchezii
TATTAAAAATAATTTTTTAGATTTATTAAGAATTTAAACTAATTTATTCTTAAACTTATTAAGAAAAACTAATTTAATTTAACTTAAAGATAAGGATGGCATTTAGGCCTAAGCTCTAGGTCAACGGGTTAGGCCTCATACTCGACCTCAGAACGGGCTTGGGTTTGGGCTCAGGTTGGCCCAAGGCTCAATAAATATGTAAAAAAAGATGTTGTTTTCTATTTTTTAATTTAGAAAATAAAAAATTAGGTCGAATCAAACTAAGCCAGGCTCGAGAGCCTGGCTTCCTTGGGCTTAAACTTAGGCCCAGAAAGAAGTGACCTATTATCAACCCTAATTAAAGGATTAAAATAAAAAAATAAAAATAAAATGGAATAATTTAGCGCATACTGCTTCCAACTACACATGCCTAATGCATGAGACGCATGACACTTTGTTCCCTAGAAAATCTGTCTCATCGTTTTCCATATTATGTTTTCATAGTTCAACCTACCCACTACCTTCTCTTCATCTCCAGCGGTGTCTCAGTCACTACCTCCGGAACAAGAACCTAAGATTATTGTGCATGCAATTTTTATTTTCTAGAGAAAATGAATACCAAGAGCAACTTCAATTACATTTTTCCAAAAACTTCAAAGCTAGGGGGTACCACAAAGTTAGAAACTGAAACATATTCACTTAGCTTCTAGATTTGATAACTATGGGTCATGAAATTAGGTTTTCAGAAACAAAAACAAACAAATATATTCCCAGAAAAAGAAAATGGTTGTGGGAGAATAAGCAACAATTTAAGCCTTAATTTAGTTGTCAATAATAATCAAGTAATAACAATAAAGTTATTCAGTTAAAGAAGGTTTTGATACTATTATTGAAAAATCAACCATAACTGAATCATAGATTTCAATTTTTCGATGGACCTCTTTAATTGAATAACTTGGAAAATATAAGTCAGAAATAAAAACTTAAAATATACATGATTTAGAATATTTCAAAACTTTTCTTCTGTAGCTGTTAAATGCAAGTTGTTAACTATAAGTTGTTCAAATGTCTCGCCTCTAATAGTTTCCATGGAATAATAAAAAAAAAAAACTCTATGTTAAAAAAGAAAAGACTGAAGGGCTAGGTCTCTAAAACACTAGGATTTCTTACTAATTAAAATTAAGATCTAGCTTAATCTTGATTATAATTTAATCTTCATAAAATTAATATCCCATATTTAAACCTTAAATTTTCTAAAACTTCAAAGTTAAATCCAAATAAATTTTTCTCTCTTTAATTGCTTTATATGTATGGTTTATTTGGTTCCTAATATAATAATAATAATTACAAAATACAATTAAAATTAGATAAAATAAATTCCTTCTAATTTATATTTAATTATGTGATTAAATAATTAAAAATCATATACTAGGATTTACGTCTAGCTACATATCATAATTACCCAATTATTAGGAATAAGTCTAAATTAACTTGTATGGTTATAACATATAATTTAATCTTTTCGTCATCTAATATTTCAAATTTGACATAAAGTGTGAGGTTAATGTCTATGTTATTTAAATATAATCATTTTTATTTTTATTAACTAGTAATCAATTTATAATTGATATTTGAAAATATTGATTTTAAGTTTCAGTTTACTCTGGCTGGAGAGTTCCTTAAATTACTACTAATCAAGACCATTAGACCATTATTCTTGATTAATTTAAGGAGTCGAATCTTTTATTGATTTACTCAATTATCTCTTTATAATTCATATTATATTTAAGTACTACTGACTGAAATATTCTGATTGAAATAGGATATAAGTAGCCTCAAAATATAATAATTTCTAAATAAGATATCTTAATAATCTCAAGTTAATGATCAATTATATAATCATTATGAAGAAATCCATAAACACACAAGTAATATTCTATTTGGTATCCTCATAATCAAGCAATTTCACTAAACTTATTATCTAATAAGTACTCACATGTTTGTTTAAGTATTTCTATATTCTAATTTATATGATCAATTATTTTCTTCGTAAAAAAATAAAATGTTTTAATTTTAATGTTCTATCAATATCCTACCCTGATAAAACTACAATTAAAAATAATTTAGAAATAATACATAAATATACATTGGAAACCACAATTACAATCTCTTCATAATTTCAATTGCATAGTTATTATTTCAAGGACTTTATGTTTAGTATTAAGCATCAAATATAATTAACAAAAATATGTTAAAATAAAGAGTGCTCTTATTGATTAAAGTAATAATATTTTATATTAATTTACATATAACCTATTGACAACAAAAATATAAAATAACAATTTGTGTTAAATTTGTAAAGAAAGATGTAATAATTTTTTATGAATTTTACAGTGGAAAACCTTTGAATGTATGATTGGCAGGAAGTCAGGATAATCAAAGTATCAACTGTCTTGGGTAGCTCAGAGAAGCTTGATTGCATATTCATTAACAGGACAGAAGCCTGTTACCGTAAGGACTGGGATAGCAATAATGGCTGTCAAATATTAAACAATCTGCCATGGAGATTTCATGGTGCCCCAACCACTTAAAAACTAATAAATATATCAGTAGTTGTCGATTCTGTGCAATGTCACTAAACCCTTTTCCCTTTATGAGTAGTCCAGTGTACAGGACTACCAAGTTGATGACAATTAGGGAATTTCCAAATCCATTATTCGATCATTCTCTTAGCTGAGGACCACAAATACAACACAACCTCCAAGCAGCCATCGGCTTAATTAGATGGAAATCAGATTGTGTGAACCTTAACAGGCTGGCCTATAGACCCAAAAACCAAGCATGGAATCCAGTTTCAACACTAATTGTTGTGGACCACAGTGAAAATCATGGCAGGTCCAAGATGAAGTGGTGAGTTAACCGGCAAACTCTGAAATATTTATTAATAATTTGAAGAACCTTCATGTCTTTACATACCCCTAAAACAGGTCAGCCACGTGAGGCCTTGGTATAATTTGACCTCATCTCCCCGCATTACATGTACAATAAGCAGTTGCACATGAGGTCCTGTTACCCGTTTTGCAAGTAATGGCCGTCGGTTCTCACAAGAAGAATCATAAAAGAGTTTGCAGTTTGCACCAATGACCTGCAGAAGGGGAAAGATGATGGTGACAAGCAAGAATTGATGGATTTCAGGGACCAAATGGCCTATCAATCAGATGATGGTGACAAGCAACAATTGATGGAATTCAGGGACCAAATGGTCTATCAATCAATCATTATTGCACCCATGAAATTTTATGGTATGATACGTGAGACCAAGGAATGAACAGCAAGAGAAAGCTAATATGATTGCACTTAAAAGGGATTTGGATCCTCTCAAACCAGCTTTAGGGATTGTATGAATACATTTAACCCAAGACACGAATAGACAACTGTACACCAGTTGTGCTGTTTGTGACATGTAAAATTCTGATAAAGTTCACTCTTACATGGAATTGGATCACATGCTCAACAGCTTTAATTAATGCCAGAAACCATTTTCCTTTGGGATGAGGAATCACAAAAGAAGTTGCATAGTCCTGGAAAAGCCAAGTGTATAAGCATAGGCAAGCAACTACTTGGAGCGAGCCTACAATAACAACTTCGCGTGATTCCCCAGGAAAATTGTTTCCAAAAGACTAGATAGATGGATATACAAGTCACGTGAGCATGCAATGCCTCTCTTCTGACTGCACAGAACTAAGGTTAATACAGAGCATTTCCCAAGACAAAAGTAAATTGCCAAGAAAAAACATAAGAACTTCCATTCCCATTGCAGGAAGCACTTGGTCAGAAGCAGTAACTAATAGCGAATTTGGCAGTTTAAAACAATAAATATTACATAGGGCTACAGTCAATTAAATGGTACTAAAACAGTCGAGTGAGGAGCCTTAGTTGGTCAGGAAGGGAAGATGTACTCGTAAATAGCACATCACACCAGTCAGTAGATTTTGTTGTATCAGCAGTCAAAAGCATCTACAACCACCTTGAAGTCACTAATGTACAGAACCAGGCGGTTTGTATGAAGTCATGCTAAAAGGTCAATTGTTCTCCAACCGAACTGATTGCCCCGGGTCATTGAGTACTCCAGTTGGATTCCTGCCATCTGTCAACAGCAACACAGTCATGTATCAACCTTTAGTGGACAATGAAAAGCTTCACGAAAGATATCCATTGTGTTACAGATAAATTTCAGAAATTGTTGATCTCAAAGTTTAAACCTTGATTTATACCCCAGCCTTATATTAGATAAAGATATCCAGTGGATAAATTACGCAAATAGAGGAATAAAAACATTGTCCCACCACAGAAAGAATAGAACCAAACATTTCCTACGTACGTACCTTGACTTAGGGATAAAGTTATAGAATCCTTGCCTGTAGAAGGGTTCTGAAATTCCGCATCAGAGTTTGGTGCATCATTTGTCATTACATCATTAAGATTCAGAGAAGGAGCCACAGATGATTCTTGATTTCCAGGAATCTGTAGCAAATATAACAAAAAGTGAGCAGGAATCCACACCAGATTCCCCAAACATGCAGAATCAACCAATTCATTGCATTCCTCTGGATATGGTCATGACGAAATTTGGTTTCAAGAGGTTGAAGAATTATTGGCGTTCACATAATAATGGAACAAATATACAGCAGTTGAAATGCAGTAGCTAAATAGGAATGCAGCAATCATGTCACTATTCTAAAGATACAGCAATATATTGCCGATTGTTGGTGGAAACAAAGTTCAACTTTTCCACAGATGGGAGAAAGTGGATACAAATAAACAATTTCCTTTGTAAATGGTTCTACTGAATGAATAATACAATTTAAATAGCTGAAAAGCCTTGTCACACCATTACTCGTGGCTGACAATACTAAACAATATGGATGGCAAAATAACAGAAATATAAATGCAAAACTATGTAATTTGCAAAAACTTATTTTACCATCTTCATCATAAAGTGATAAGCTTAATCGTACAGGATTTTCAATAAGGTATCAAAACCAACTTGTCAACGAAGAATGACACATCTCTCTAACAGGTGGCTGAACAATAGATATAAGAGAAGAGAAAACAAGGATTGACCTTGAGGGTTTCAGACACACTGGAAGCAAAATTTTTTGAACCAAGGGCTATAACAGCTTCAGTCTTGGTCTCAAGTGAACCAGAATCCAACCCCTGGAGACTAGCTGGTTGCAAATGATCTGCTCTATCCTGGTTAATACATCTAGAAATTTTGAATTTGTTATAGGGTTCACCATTCAACAAAGCACCAACTTCCTCACCAGCCCTTTTCCTGATGTGGGGATAAATGGTAAGGACATCCATTAGTACTGATATAAAAGAACAATGAATGCCCCCAGGAATTCATAAATAATAAGGAACAGACAGATCTGCCATATCCGCACCTTGAGTCTCCATGATCAGATACACGTGGGGAGCTGGGCATGTTAGTAAATAATATTCCTCGTAGTGGCTTTCCATCAATCATTGTCTCAATACTATAACCATGGGGGAAGGTTTCAGTTACTTTAGCCTGAAATGTCTTCTTTCCCTGATAATACCCTTGATTCAATTGTAAATTTTCTCCACCTGCAAAGAAGGCACTGCAGTTCTTAGGAACATAATATAGCAAAAGGCAACGTCTATAATCAATTCTCTTTCTTGGATATAAGGCTTGTAATCATCATCCTAACCAAGTTTCTGTTTGAACATCAAGATAATGTTTCATTATATTCTCTGAGTTTAATCTCACCAAAGTCTTCAAAAACATTTTACTTCGATCTCATTGAAATCTTCAAGAACAATTTTTTTTAGTATCATTGAGGTCTTCTAGGATACAACTTCAGTAAAAAGGCTTCCACATCATCTTGCCTTCTTGTATACATAAACTGTCATTAGAGCAGGAGATACGAGGCAAGACAAAGACACGAAGTGCTTCAAAATACAAATATATGTACACATCAAACATCAGAACTTTGTATTATAATTTTCACCTCGATTATCAGGCCCAAAAACATCAAGAACAATATATTATTGTAAGTTAACTTCGATATAATTAAAAAGTTTCCACGTCATCTTGTTGTATACATAAACTATTACAACAGAAACAGATACTAGACAAGTTAGACTTGCAACTGGAACTCGTGAAGCACGTCAAAATACAAAAATGAGTTCGCATTCAACATCAAAGTTGCACGTTATAAGCTTCAGCTGGATTATCAGGTCCATAAACTCTGATAACTCCTCTAGCACATTCTAAAAATAATTGAAAAGTAGTTTGTTTATATGCCTAGGAAACAGGGTTTCTATCCTTCAAACAATAACAACAAAACCGGCTTAAACACAAGAAATAAAATAATTCTATTATCCTTTTCTTGGTAGATGTCAAGAATAAAATCATTCAATCAAGAATGTTCACAAAATAAGGATAATAAATCCAAAAGAACATGGGGATGAATTTCAAACCCACAAGAATCATAAGTTCCTTCACCCTGCCCAAAGTACCCACCCTAAAATAACAAACCAGTACTCAACAACTCCAGCTTCCATGCTTATCAGGAGACAAGTGGTCACTCTCACTTTGTACCCCAGACTTTTAACTTTTCCTCAATCACTTTCTCGATGTGAAAGTATAGCAAAATCCAGAAAGTGACAAGAACAAGAACAATAAATGACCCAATCTCATGACAAGAACAGTGACAATAAATGACCCAATCTCCAAGGTTAACAAATCCAAAACAACTGAAAGGCAACACAACAACAAATGAATACCATGTGAAATGAGGATCAATCCAGAAGAAAGCTAGAAGCAGTTTGACACACTAAAGTAAAGCCTTTGTGGAATTGTGAATATAGAGCAAGTGAGGGAACCAAGATATGTACCAACAGCTAATGACAGCATCAGTAACAACATCGGTGTCTCATGAGTTCATTTTCATCACACAATTTGCATGAGAATGTGCAAATGGTCAGTTCAGAAATGCAAATAATCACCAGCTAAATTTGACTCCAGAACAAGATGATATACATATTTCTCCAATTTTACCTGGTCGGGCGTAACTTGGCATTGTGTCAACTGTAATCAAAGCTTTTTCATGTATAGTAGAGTAAAGACTTTGCTCTTGGCACTTCATTTTCAACTGTTTCCTCAAGGATAATTTTTCTACTCGCTGCTCATCACAGAAACTATTCATTCCTGCATGAGGCAACACACGACATCATCAAAACAATATATAGCTAAGATCATTCAAACGTGAAAAATGATAGAAGTTCATAACTAAAAAGCAAGAGGAACTTGATCCAATACTACAGAACCTGTGTGAATGTAGTACATATCATCCAGTGCCTCAAGACTCCTATTGCAACCACCAAAGAACAGAAGTACGCCCCCTTTTAAAGGATCCAAGGAGTCCCCAGCCATAGAAAAACGTGCAGAAGGTCCTTCACCTGTAGTAATCACCTTTGTCCACACACCGGTTTCTGCAACAAGAAGTAAAATGCATAATTCATTTACAAATCATGCAAATTAAGATTAGATCCAATTAAGCTCATTCTTAAAAGCCACTAAAAATGAAATCTTGCGGATGAAATCTGCAGTTGCTACATTATGGGGAAATAACAGGCAATGACAGCTTCAGCTAGCCACACCAAATAGGCAGATGCTTCTGATTATAGCCTATATTGTATGTCTCACAAGTCTCACATAATAGACAAAAGCATTCAAATGTCTGGCAGATGCACTTTCGTATCATAGAAAATCTTTTATCTGGATTTTCATTCCCAAAACCTATGGGGTAAGCTAGGTGGCTTTATGGGTTCACAGCTTGTTTGGCAAAACATCTTGCAAATCAATGCAACAAATTGAAATGAAATGAAATTCATAGGTTAGGTTGAATAGATTTGTTAATTTCTTTTCTTGTGTTTGGTTTATTTTATAAACTGAAAGGATCGGATTGAACTCTTTCAATTGATACGCATTGTGTTATATGATTTAATTGATTATATTAATTGACTGAACAACCATTTATAGACATAATGAATTCTATTTTTTCTTTTTAATTTCTCTGTATCATAAAAGAAGTCTTATCACCTGTAAACATTTACACCTAACCTATATCTTTGTTCTTCACTTTGAAGGTAGTCAACTTCTTTTCAAATGGTACTACAAAACTTAAAAAACATGAACTAAACTTCAAGTCCTTTGATTCTAGTTATCTGTGCATAGATCCTGCCTCAGGGAGGCAATTAAACAGCCTGATTCTACTGCCATAAAAGCTATGGCATATGTCAGGAGTCCATAGGAAATTCAACTAGAATGAAAAAGATACACATTGATAAGAGAGAAATTAGGAAAGATAAAGCAAAAGCACAAAGCACATAATCAGTTCAGCCAATGAATTTAATTATTGAGTAAATCATATTTTTCTGGAAAGAATTATGATTTTATCAAACAAGTCATTTTATAAAGGGTTGTATTCAATTAAATTCATGAAGGACTAGCCAAACAAAGGAATAGACAAAACATATCCTATTGAATGGTATACTCTGTTAATGCCCAACAACCTGTCAAAGATTCAAATATTGAATGTAGAATGTCAACAGAGGAGCACAAAATTCTCTCCTTCTGTTTTTTGGAATGTGGTGAAGAAAAAAAGTGAATCTTTTGGACTGCCTTTAAAACAATGTAGCAAGACTGCAGTTACATACCTACATCAAGCATATATAGGTCATCATATAAATTTTGAGCATCTGAAAATCCCCCAAAAACAAATAAATTCTTTCCAAAGGCAACAGTAGCATGGCCAGCTCGAGGTGTCAACTTTTGACCAAAGACGTCCAGCTCCTTCCAAACAAGAGTTTCTAATAACAAACAAGAAAGAAAAAACTATTAACAAACGAAATTTCAAGCAAAATTGGCATATTTTGCATAAAGACACATATTCTTACGTGAACAAGCATGCTGAACAATTGCATTGAAATATGCTATGTGGTTCCATACAAATGACAAGATGAGGATGTGTAGAGTGCATATAGTTGTGTGCGTGTGTTTGAGTATAAGATGGAGCAACATGGGCATTCAGATTATCATACATAAGAATGGAACAAACCTGCATCTAGAACATGTACATCAGACATATAATAGTCATGTTCATTTTCACCACCAATCACAATGATTTTATTCTTCCAAGATGAGCAACTGTGGCTATCACGTGCAGAAGGTGGAGTGCCTGATGTTGTTGCACGTTTCCATACAAATGTCTCTGGAAGAATACATAAAGGAAATGTAAAATTATCCATTCCATGTTTCAAAAAGTCATCTACTACTGTAACAGACCACCATATTAAAAACCCATAGACAATAACAATGGTGCAATTCTTTACAATAAATTCCCACAAATAGAGGGGGGATGCTGGGGGTGGGGAACTGGGAACAGATTGAATCCTGTGTACTAATTTGAGGTTAGAATGATCACAACCAACTTTAGCGAGAAAGTTGGGCAACTACCACAAAATGCAGATAAAGTTTTCAAATGCAGGGATCATATTATATGGTAATGCAAGGTAAAAATGGATAATAACTAAGCAATTGTCAAGCACACTGATGAACTCCTGAAACATACATATGTGATTGCACGCTAATGCAAGGTCAGAATGATAACAGTAAATTATGCCCAGAAAGTTAAGCAATTAATGTAGATAAAGTTTTGAAACAGAGGAATTCACAGAAGAAGTTACCAGTATTTAATATGTAAAGGTCATTGTAATACACTTCAACGTTATTCTCCAACGATTTCCCACAGCCACCAAATATGAAGAGACGTTTACCAACAAGGGCTGCACTATGACCCTCCCGTGCCTCTGGTCCCTCACCTCTTACATTAGGTGATATCCATGTATGTGATGCTGATAAAATAACAAAAACAAATAAGACCCTGTAATGAAGATGATTCAACATAAATTCTTTTGAGTTGTCTGCGTGAATTAGATATTAGGAGATTACAATTGCAATCCATATAATTAACAAGGATCATTTAAGGTCAGAGTGAGTAGAAATTATTAAGATTTCTCACAAGTATCTAATATATGCAGATCCTTGAGAGGGTTCCTCCCATCAGTTCCGCCAAATATAAACAGATTATCTCCAACAGTTGCACAACTGTGGCTGTCCCTTGGGGTAGGTGGTGTGCCCTTTATAACTGGCTCGCTCCAAATCTGTTTAACTGCAAGTTGAAAAACCCCTATGAGAGCATAAACATCTGAGGAAAGAAAAATTCATACCATGATTCCACAAGAACCAAGACGTGGTGAACATTTTTCGCCCAAATAACTTTCAGTACCCAAATAAGGGAAGATAAATGCATCATAATTGGCTAGTGGTACAAAGGATAATAAGAAGCAATATACTGAACTTTAATGGGAGGCATTAACAGAGCCCCCCAAAAAAGACGGTGCACACATATATTCATTAACCCCAGAAAGGATCAATGAGCTACAGGTGCTGGGTAAGGCGGCATAACAGAGTGAAAATAAGTACAAGTCAAGGAAAATAAAAGATAAAAGGAAAAAACAACCTAGTGAAGAACTTTAACAAGAGTTCCACAACAGACCATAAATGCATTAATTGTATGTTGAACAAGAAGCCAAAAGGAACATTAACGCCACACCACAATTAGTCATCCAAATTCCCAATGGTGAACCCCATACAATCCCACAATAAAGAAGCTTAAGGATTGATCCAGCCGACAAACGCCAGTAGCAGCTATGAAAACATTAAAAACAAAAAAACTAACGAAAGGGACACACATTTGGGTTTTATTTCATCACAAAGTTTAACCAACAAGAAAAAATTTCAAAGCAGACGACGCAGAGAAAACCCAGAAGAACTCTAAACACGTATATCAGTAACATCCTCATCACATCAGAGAAACAGGGCATTCCATAGATATTCAAGAAGAGACATAATCATATTGCAAAAACCAAATGGATAGTAACTAAATAGTAGTGAAGTAAAGACCCACCAGTGTCAAAGACATGAACTTGGTTGGTCTGGCAGTTGTCTCTGCCATAGCCACCAAAAACATATAGAAAATTCCCTCCTTTAATGGAATTGCAGGTGTGTCCCCACCTTTTTCCTGGCCCATTAACGTCCTGTTGTTGTTGGTGCGGTTGTAGAGAACCCTGGTAAAGCTGGAGTCTTTCCCATCTCATTTTGTAGAATAGTTTTTAGTTGCTGAGAAAGTGCAAAAAGGTGAGATTTCGTCACAAGGAGAGTGGAATCAAAAGAAAAGATATGGGATTTTTGGGGATTAGGAAAAGATTTTTGGTTCACGGAATGAGATAATTCCACATATATTTTAAGTTCATGCAAATTGGGAACCAAAAATAGGCTGTAAACAAGTGTGTTTGTTAATTAGAGAGAGAAAGCTGACAAGAAGAACGGTTCTGTCTCTGATGGGCTTGTATTTGTTCAATACTGGCCTTGCCTAATGCTGATGCCCATGCCCACATCAGATCCCCTCGGAGTGGGCCAAGGTTTACAGATTAAACTTTTGAGAAGCCACTCGGGCCCATGAAAGTTTTAGCTCCATCCTTGTTTTTCTCTTTATATATATATATAATTATTTCTAGTCTAAATTAAGATAGAGGTTCTTGTAAACTACAACTTCTTATAAATTATTGCATACTTATTTTCTGCAATTCATAATGCTCATGAGGAATCACTAAAATAAGATCTTTTACTATAAAAATATGAAGTTTGAATGGTCAAATATGTAAAATAATTTTTGTATATAATGAGCACACAAAAAAAAGGTTCGTTTGGTTTCACTTTTTTATTGTAATTTTTAGTTTTTAATTTTTAAATAAAACTAAAAATGTTCTTAGTTGTTAACATACATATTAGATAAAAATTACATATAAATTGATTTTATAAATAAATATATTTTAATTCATTTTAATCTCTTATATAATATTTAATAACAATTAATAATAAAATCATTATTTTTATTATAAATAAATAAATTTTATTTATAAATTAATATTTATTTTTAATTATTAAATCAAATTTTATTTAAATTTTATACATTTTGAAAATGTTTTAAATTTAAATTATAATTACTAAATAATTATTAAATTAAAATTACTTTATTTTTAAATTTTAATAATTATAAAAATGAATTAAATTAAATTATTCATAATTCTTATTAAACAAAAAAATCATTTTTTTATAGTTTTCATAAAAACGGGAAGAAATCAAAACTAAAACTAAAAATAAAAAACTCAAATAAACAAGTCTTTTACTAAAAATAAAAAATACAAATACAAACTAGCAAGCCCCAAAACTAATAGAAGATTGATGCAATATTACATGTTTGAAATTATGATACTTATTATAGATGTGTTACATTAGGGTCATCTTTTTCTTTTACCTATAGAAACGTTCAAAATTGTTGGACTTGATTTATCATTTTTGAGAATTTATTATGATCTTTTGACTTACCTTTGTGATATCTAAAAGTTTGACTATTGTTAAGCATGAGAGAGTAGACATAAAAAGAAGAAATAAAAGAAGAAAAAAGAGTATCAATGTTTTTTTTCTAAACCAATTTTGGGCTTTCATCCGATCTTAAGTCATTCACAATGGGATGAAACTCAAATTTGGTTTGGAAGTTCCTGAGATGTTGCTCTATAATTTGAAAAGTGAAGATCTTGTTTATAGGGCTATAGTTGTAGTCTTTACGACTTTGAGTGACTTCTCTGTTTTTCTTCCTTGTTTGAAGTTGTTACCCTTATCCTTTGTTATCTCTTGTTTTGCACTTATAATCACTTTGGGGAATATTTGTAAGATTTTTTTTTGATATAATGGAGTTCTTTTGATGGATTAGAAGTCCCATAGTTTTTACCTTTATTTGAAGGGATTTTCATATTAAAATATGGTGTCTCTTATGTTTGTGATTTGCCTTGACTATATTTATTTTTAACATATTATACTTCTTGTAACATCTTTATTATACCATAATTTGCATTGTTCCTCATAGATTTAAATAGAAAGAGAAATTGTGACTGGATATTTTATTTCATTGTGTATTCGATCATGCATATATTGGTATCTTCCTAACATTGTGGACTTCGAGCTTATGGTTGAATAGTTGTGATAGTTCTATTTGAATGAAGGAGGTGAATATTAGTAAACTAATGTGTTTAGATGATATTAATTACCACAAGTGGAATAGTAAGATAAAAGATCTTTTATTTGTGAAAAGACATACATTTGCCTGCGTTTGCTACTAACAGGCCCTATTAATGACTGAGAATTTGAATATAAAAAAGTTTATAACTGTATTACGCAATAGATAGAAAATAATGTTCTTAATCACATTATTAATAAGACACTTGTTAAAACTTTGTGAGATAAGCTCAAGGTGTTTTATGCTTCAAAGATAGGCAATAACTAGTTGTTCTTGCTTAAGCAGCTAATAAATTTGAGGTATAAAGAGGGAAATCCAATTTTTAATCATTTGATAATTTTTAAGATCTCTGTGATTAATTGTCTAAAATGGGTGTAAAGTTTAATAACAAGATATAAGGACTTTGGTTGGTTAATACTTAGCCAGACTCTTTGAAATGTTTTCATTTTTATTTGGTCAATTATACGCCTAGTAGTGTGGTGATTATCGAATATACGAAAAGTGGCGTTTTGAATAAAGAAGTGAGAAAGAGATCTTAAGGCTTATCTGTTAGAGTAGTGCCCTAAAGGCAATCGTCTTTAACGCGTTTTGTACAAAGTGGTGTACAATCTTTATGTATAAATAAAGAAAGGC
>JAOTAX010000007.1:13691726-13708746 GCA_025629825.1 Erythroxylum guanchezii
GCATCATTCTTATCAACTTATCATGAACATATAGCATATCAAAACGGTTTGGGTAGATCCATAAACATGACGCACTATACATTTTCACTTAATAGTCCTGTCTAGCCGTAAATTTGAAGGAGTCCATGAAGGAGCTCTGTACCACTAGCGAGCAGGCGGAAGAAGCCTATAACTTGGTCAATGTGCCTCTCCTCTTGCTCCTTTTGTCTTTCTTAATTTCCTTTTCATAGACAAAAATCACAAGTTCAAATGGGTTGCAAAATTGAAGATCCACAAAGTACATTTACTAAATTTGCTCCTAGAGTACCTAAACTCATGCATTTTCTAAGCTCTTTGAACCAAAACCCTTCCAAAATCTAAAGCATTAAAAATACTCTTACCTTAAATCTTCACCAAATGAAGAAATGTTTGGTTCAAAAGAAAGTTCTTGTTTTCTTCTAACTTTTTTTCCTTCTTGCACAACCTCAAAATTACTCTTTAAGACTAAGAAAAATCAAAATCTAGCATAAGTCTCATCTTTCTCTTCTTTTTCTCTTTTCTCGTGCTTCTCCCTTCTCTCTTTTCTTCAATCACGTTTTTGGCTTCTTAAATGCAAGCCAAAAATTTCCTCTTCCCATTTTGCCCCTCCTTCAATGCCTTAAGGTTTCTAAACTTATGTGACTTGCCAAATTTGCCCTTACTCACTCTAACTACTTTAACACTTCAATTCCTTTAACTTATGTCATATTATCTTACCCACATTAACATGTTAATTAATCCCTCAAAAATCTCAACATTAATTTAAATCATACCTAATAATTAAAAAAAATTCGGGGGCCAACACCTTATGAAGTCCATGGATACCTTATCCAATCTCCATTCATCATTAAGGATGACTTCAAAAACTCATGCTGTCAACGGAAGCTCCGAGCCATTGATCTCTCTCAGTGTAGAAAAGGTCCTCAGGATTCCTCTCGGGTGCCAAGGATCCTGCTAGAAAAGAGTAGATATGTCATTTCCAATCTTAAATCTGAATTGGTGCCACATTTTGTCCCTCACATATAAGATCTTTCTCCAACTCCAAGAACTATTATAATTAGGTTGAGCTCTCCAGAAAATTTTCCTTCTCAGAATGATTGTATGCACCCACTTAACCCACAAGGCTTCCCTATCTTCAAACAAATTCCAAAAATGTTTTCCTAACAGGACTTGATTCCATGTAATCAAATGTTTTACTCCTAAGCTCCCCTCCTTTTTTGATCTACAAATGTCACTCCACTTAACCTTAGCATGAGAATTGGAATCTAACTTCCTAGCCCATAAAAAATTCCTAAGCTTGGCCTCAATGTTCTTAAGGATGGAAGAGGGAAGAATGAAATGTGTTGACTAGTAGACTTGGAAAGAAGAGAGGACGGAAATAACCAATTGGATTCTTCCAACATAGGAAAGACTCTTATGAGTCCACCTATTGATCCTATTATCAAATTTGTCTAAAAGACAGAGACAATTGCTCCGAGATAGACAACCTGTAATGAGAGGAACCCCTAAATACAGAATAGGGAGTGATCCTTGTTGAAGTCCTGAAACCAGTTTCATTCTATGACTCAGATAGCTGACATACGGGGATAAAAAAATCGACTTTTGGAAGCATTCATATCCGTGCCAAAAAACATAGAGAAGGTACACGAATCAAGCAAGATCTGAGCAGAAAACAAATCCGCATGACAAAACATTAAAAGATCATCAGCAAATAGAAGATGGTTTAGTTTGAGACCTTGACATCTCTAATGGTATTTGAACAAAGGAGTATTTTCTGTATTGACTCTCAAATTTCTAGAGACAAATTTCATACAAATAATGAAGAGGAAAGGCAATAAGGGATCTCCCTGTCTTAATCCAGACTTACCTTTAAAAAATTTAGTGGGGGAACCATTAACCAAAATAGAATAAGAAGGAGTGGTGATACACTCTTTGACCCACTCAATGAATCTCATAGGAAGGCCTACAGCTTCTAGGGTTTACCATTAGATTGAGATCAAATCAGTTTGTGAGTTTCTCAAACATTGTTTTATCATCTAAACAATAGAAGATTAGTGTTCAATCTCTTGAATAATAATTCAAATGATATTTTTTTTCTTCTTTGTTTGTTATTATTGCCTTTATTTTTTTATTTCTTCTTTTTTAGTATTTATTTTATAACGATTTTAGAGAAGAGTTTACAAGATTCTTTTGATATAGTGAAGTTATTTTGATAAATTGGAGATTTCATAGTTTTTACTTTTGATTTGAAAGAGCCTTTTATATAAAAATCTTAACGACTATTGTATTTATAATTTATTTTTACTATATTTAATTTTAGAATAATATTTATTGGGTTAGAGTTTGTTTATTCCTAGTAGATTCAAATAAAAAAGAATTTTGATTAAATATTTTATTTCATTTCTATATATTGATAATTTGTGCTCCTAAGCTATAAGTGTTACTTGTCCGAGCATTATGTTAAAACTGAGCTAAAGCTTTCGACCAACTTTATTTGAAAGCTTTGAACGCGAGATTCTCTTAGGTTAGGAAATTACAACTTTGTATAGGAGGAATCTCCCACCAGCAATACCACCACTGTATCAATAATCAATGTGTGTAGGTATAATGTTAGAAAACTAAGCAATGATCAATCTGAGCCTGATTCGATGACCACCATTTCTATTCCAGTAGGAAAATGTTCATTCACCATTTTCTTCTTTTGTGCTCGGTTACTTACTTAAACTAAAGCATAATATCTACAAATTAGTAATTTTATTTTAATTAATTCAAACTAAACATAGTCTATCAAATCTTAAAAATTATACATTTGTCAAACATTAATTTATAATAATTATTTACAAAATAAAAGATGAATATGAAATTTATAAATTTTATATAAAAAGTTATATAAATCAATATGTGTATTAGTATTATAATATCTTTAGAGTTGTAGTTGGATAATGATTGTTGAATCCTTGGGATATAAGTCGATGTCTTTTTATAATAATGTGTAATGAACGATTTAATAAATCAATAATTAAATTATGTGAGAAAAACCTAATACAACAAGAAAGGAAAAAAGGGAAATAATTAACATAGAGAAAGTGAAAAAGGCACGAGGAGAAAGCAAACCTCTAATATCCTTAAGGTATTCTTTCCAATTAAATAATTGGCAAACATAATAATGTAAGTAGTGGTATGAATTTCGTACCTGCACAAAAAATAATACAAAATGTATGAGTTTCGTACCAATCAGTGGTACCGGCTACTGTTGACGTTTTCATCTGGTAATGGCTAGTATTCACTAGTACCATGAAAGTTAAACTTTAGGGATTGAATTGTAAAAAAATAATAAAATAAACACACACAGATACTCACTCTTCGCTCTTTAAATCACAAAATATTTTCAGTGTTGTCGTCGACCAGTCACTGCCGTCGTGCCACAACCCACTGTTATTGCGCCACGCTCCACTGCTCAAGCCCAATGCTGCACACTACAACAAGCTTCCTCTACCTCTGGTAGGACTACTTGCCCAAACCTGCTCTCTCCATCGTCGTAGTTGTCTCCTCTCTCCACTCCGTTGTCATTTCTCTTCTCCAGATTCATCCGGTTGACCTGACTCGACCCATCCCTAACTCAATTGCATTTTTTTTAAATTGTATTTTAAGTTGCTTGTTTATGCTCTGAATTCCAATTGCATTGTGTTTTGATTATGTCACATGTGTTTTGTTAATGGTTTATGAAATATACATTGGGAAATTTGGATTTAAAAGCTGTAATTATTTGTATAAGTTGGTTCAATTTCAATAACAATTAGACATTATAGATTTAAGAAGAAATGAGATCAAAATAATATTGTGTATGAATTATGGAAGAATATTTAAGTATTGTGATTTGTGAATTATGTATAATTCAAGAATATGTCATATTATTTGTTATTTTAATAATCATAAAAATGAGATCAAAATTAATTCATTAAATTGTTAATTAATTTATATGAAACATAAAATTTACCAATTATTATTTGTATATAAAAAGTATTTAACATATGATTAATCATTTACATATAAGATTTAATATATAATTAAATCATTTAATATATGTAATTAAGTTAAGAAAGATAGATATTTGCATTTTTATATTGTTTATTGTTGTCATTAGGAAATAAAATTACAAATATCTTATGGGTAGTTAAATATATAGTAGAAAATAGTATGTAAATTTATAAGAGAATACTCGTCACTTAACATCATGTAAAATTGTAAGTATTTAAATCATTTTTGCGATTTGTATTATCATAAAGAAAAGTTATTTTTGTAATATGTGCTATCATAAAAAAAATGTAAGATAGAATCTATCTAGAATTTGGATATGCTTATAACTAAATATTGAATTTTTATAGTTATGTAATGATCTTATTATTATATGCAAAAATTGTATTTTTTGAATGAATTTATTAATTTAATTTTGAAAAATGTCTTCATTTATTTTTACAGAAAAATAAAAAGAAGTTTAAGTACTCCTGATAATTCAACCACTTCAGGAAGATTTAATGATCCAGCTTAGGATAATGTTAGATTGCTTCCCAGAATGAAGAATTATACCATTTGTTTGATTTGTGACAAGCATTTGAAAGGTGGAGGAATCACCAGATTAAATAAGCATTTAGCTGGGGTCAAAGGTGATGTGAAATTTAGTAAAAAAGTGAGTCATGATGTAAAATGACAAATGAAGACTTTATTTGAAGAGTATAAGCATGAAAAAGATAGAAGGCAATCGTTGAATTACGAAATTGGTAATAAAAGTTCTTTTGTTGGTGGTCAGGATAAAAGTAAGAATGTTGAAGATAGTAGTATTCCTACCCAACAATAAGAGAATGTTGCGTCTGATATTAGCAAAGGAATACATGTCTAATTTTTTTGCACCACAAACAACTCCTGTAGCTCAGCCTTCAATTCTTAGTGTCTTACAATATAGAGAAGCAGCTCATAATGTGGATATGATAATAGCTAAATGGTGATATGATTCAGGTATAATATTCAATGCTTCTCAATATTATTATTATCAGCCTATGTTAGATGCTATTGCCTCTTATAGTCCGAGATGCAAAGTTCTTTCAATTGATGACTACATAGGTAAACTTTTGAGTAACGCTGTTTATGAAATAAACAGTTATTTAGGTGAACGAAGAATGATTTGGACTACTTTTGGGTGTTCAATCATGTGTGATAATTGGACAAATAGAAGACATAAGCCTATTATTAATTTTTTTAGTTTATTCTGTAAAGGGAATAATGTTTTTGAAGTCTATTAATGCATATACCCTTGCTAGGAATGCTGATACTGTAACACCCCACTCCTGCAGGACCTGAACCCGACATCGTGGGTGATATCCGAATCCGTGCCCCGTGAGGGTGGTGTGTTAACGCACTGGAATAGTCAAAACTCAACACAGAATTTTTTTGAATACAATCATATGCACGGAAATCAGTAGAAAATTTGGGTCCGCTTTAATTCATAAACATTTTCAGTCATAATAATACACTCAATAGGATTTTAATAGCCATTTGGAGCTTATTACAAAAATAAAACATTTTCAGTTATAAAGACTTTACATTACAACATAAATCCATTTATATACACTTGGTGCAAACATTTCGAAATCCATTATTTATACAAAAATCGCAGAATACAAAGTTGTACAAAAATAAGAAAATATAAAATGCAGACGCGAACTGATCCCGAACTCTATCTTTCACTCGTATGCAGTAGGTATACTCCCGTTGCCTAACGGGGTATTCTTTTGAGTCCTAAAAAATATTTGCAAATTTTGGGTGAATTTTACAAACTCAATGAGTGATCATCATCGATGACTCACCCAAACACGTAACACATAATTCACATCATTTCACATTTCACACTTCACATTCAATACAATTTAATTACTCATATTACGCATATGCAGTGCACATGAGACTTACTTTCCATTTGTTACTTTGTTGTGACTGAGTGCCTATACTGTCCCATATACGGCTCATTGATAACTGCCCCTTATCCGCTTGGGGGATACAGGGCTCATTAAACGTTGAGCCTAAGGCTCTGATTCACTTTTAAGCTTGAAGCTCATTTTCACTCATTGAGCTTTAAGCTCTGATCGGTGGCTACTCTGATCACAACAGCCATTATGTTTCATGCATTTATGAAATGAAAGGCATCAAGCACATTTCCATGATCCCATTCATTCATATTCACATATCATCGGATCATAGTCCGACATTCAACATTAAGTTGAGAATCACATTTTCACTTACATGCAAATGCTCATTCAAAATACATTTATCATCGAGTTATGTACACTTAGTTCATCTCATTCACATACAAGTAGCACTTCAATATCTAAATCAATTATCACAATCATCGAACCTTCTGTACAGAAATCAATATAATCATTCACATTCATAACATCATCTAGTAGTCAATTAATACAAAATTTAAACAAAGCAAACAATGAAGTGAGACTATCTCGGTCTACTCACAGTATACTCCAGATTAGCATTTGCTTCCAAGGTCGAGAAACGTCTAGATGATGGCTCTCAAGACGATCCTCTATATCATGCAAAACATACACATTGGAAGCAAGTCTTATAGCTTATATCATGCAAAGCATACACATTTATCACTTGCCACATGTCCAAGTCTTATAGCTTAAATCCAATTTCTATTTTAATTGTCTCCCAAACTTTCAATAGCACTTATCAATAATTCCTAAAGCCATTTATCAAAATTTCTATTGCCATGAGACAGTAAATTCTACTACCATTTAACAATTGTCTCACCACTTGACTTTTTCCTAGTCTAAAAATTATCCCGAATTTTCAAAAAATTTTCCCAAAATTCTTCAAAAATTCTAAATCAACAATTACACTCTCTAAATTAATTTTCAACACAAACAAATCACAATTCTCAATAACAATTACATTTATTAACAATTATACTCGAAATGTCAATGAATGCATGTACAGTTATTTTCATGTACAAAAATGTTACTATTCATGTGTACGTGCATGACATATTATGCATGAGCATGAGACATGTTTCCTAATTTCTCAATAATCTCTCACATTTACTATTTTAGCCTTAACATTGGTAACGGAATGTTACACTTTATTTGAAATATTTGATGAAGTTGTGAATGAATTTAGGCCGAAAAATATTGTTCAGTTCATTACTGACAATGATTCTGCCTATAAAATAGCTGGAAGAAGATTGCAAAGTAAGTATAATTCCTTTTTTATTAGAGTCCTTGTGTTGCACATTATGTTGATTTGATCTTAGAAAATATAGAGGATTCAAGGTATTTTTCTATTATTGATGAGACTATGCAAAAAGCAAAAAAAGTGACTAAGTTCATCTACAATCGTGTGTGAGTCTTGAATTTAGTGAGAAAGGATTCCATAAATGGTAAGAATTTGTTTCATCCTACTATTACAAGATTTGCAACAATTTTCTTATTACTTCAGTGTTTTATTATGATGAAGAAAGATTTGAGAGAAATGCTTACAAGTGAAAAGTGAGTTAAATCTCAACATGTTATGTCTAATGCTGGATTGAGAGTTTCTAGAAATACACTTAAAGATAATAAATTTTGGTTCCAATGTTAATTTTTCGTCCTAGTTTGTAAGCTTTTGGTGATGGTATTTTGTCTGGATGATAGTGATGAGAAGGCAACAATTGGTTATTTTTATGATTCCATAGAGAGGGCGAAAGAAGCAATCAAGACCAATATAAAAAATAGGCTTTCTTTCTATACACTTTATCTTACAGTCATCAATGAGGGATGAGAAAGACAACTTTACTCTCAATTATTTACATCTGAGACATTTTTGAATCCTTGTGTCCATTTTAGACCACATTTTACAAAGAAAGTTGAAGTCAATATTTGAATGCTATTAACTATTACAATAATTGTTACCTATGAGATGATGCAAGATCTCCTAAGCTCACAAATGGAGATTTATAAAGATGTTTTTAGTGACTTTAGGATGCTGATTGCTATTCGTCAAAAAGAAAAACTTAATTAAGGTATATATTTTTCGCTTTTGTTACTTGTTGAAAATTAATCATCACTTTATTTTGTTTGTAATGCTACTTTTGTTGTCTTAAGACTTACAATTAATTGGTAGGACCAATTTGAAAGTGGTGTTCTAAAATTGCAAAGGTTTGCGATTCAAATTCTAAATCAACGTGTGAGTGCAATAGGATGTGAAAATAATTGGAGCACATTTAAGTTTATCAATTTCAAGAAAAGAAATAGATTGGAGCTCAAAAGATTAAACGACTTGGTCTTTGTTCAATATACTTTAAAGTTTCAAAAAAAAAGTATGTTATTATCATTATTAAGTTGAATATATTTTTTTAATTTCTTAATAATTTAATTTTATTGTTTACTAGGATCACTTATCTACAAGTAGTTCTATAGATCTAATTTGCCTTAATCATATTGATTTTTTGATAGATTAAGTTTACGAGGAATTGAGTTTGATAGATAAGGGTGACTTAGAAGATAATCTAGATGAGAAAGTATTAACATGTCATTTGGTGGAATGAATTTAAATGATGGTGATGATAAGACTCTTCTCAATGATAAAGATTTTGTACTAAATTAGAATTGAGATAAATATGATTTGAGCAGATACTTAATTAAATAAAGTTTCAGGTTTTTATTTCTTTTTTCTTTTAATTTCACTTATAATTGGCATATATGTTAAATTCTATATATACAATATAACTATAACTATTTTTATTTTAAGTTTCACTTTTAGTTGGTTTTTCAACATAAATTATTGTTGTAAATTGTAATAGTTAAAGAGTTATAAATATTTTTTAATCTTTTTATTTAATATTTTGATGTAATTATTATTTATTATACAATGAAATTGTAATATTTTAAGTACTTTATATAGTCACTAAATTTATATTTGTATAATGATTAAATAATTTTTTTATTGATTATGATTATTGTTTACGTGCGAAATATATGAAAAATAATATTAATAAAATTAAATAAATTGTTGTTATTTTAAATTTTTATTATTATAACTTTTGAGAGATATATATATATATATATATATATACGGACACTTTACGTTTCTCCCGTTTTGTCTTCCGCTACGCCAAAGCCTTTTTCGTCTTCTGCCCTTTCAATTTCACTCCGATAGATAAGAAATACTGCAATTTTCTCCTCTTGCTTACGAATTTTGGGTAAAATCCCATCATTTCTTCAACTTGATGCCTCCCATCTACTTGATGAAAATCCTCAACGGTTAAACGACCCAGAGAGACTCGCTGGAGAAATGAAGGCACAAACTTGGGGATGGAGGACGTAAACAAGTCATGAATTTGATATTGGAGCTGCCCATATATCTCCCTTCTTCTTCTTCCTCTCGTCTTAGAACTCTTAGCAACAACTCAAGTGCTGCAGCTTCACTTTGGTTCCCTTTTAGAAGAAAGTTCTCATCTTTTAAAGCAATGACCACTTGTACACCACCCCTTCATGTAAGGGAAAAACTTGACCTGACAGACACTGAGAAAAAGATTTTTGATCGCCTTCTCAATACTCTCCACCATTTCAATCTCTCCACCAACCTCCGCGTTGCCGGCGGCTGGGTTCGAGATAAGGTTTGAAGTCACCTCGGTTCCCATATTTTGTTTTCGTATTTGAAGGTTTGTGAATTGATTTCTGTGATGTTTTCTTTTTTCTTTTATTTGCAGCTTCTAGGGAAAGAGTGTTATGACATTGACATTGCTATTGATAATATGGTGGGTAGTGTATTTGTTGACAAAGTCAGGGATTACCTGTTATCTACTGGTGAACAAGCTCAAGGAATCTGCGTTATCCCCCGGTGTGGGAATTGTTTGCTCTTTGCTTCTTTTTTAACTTTAAGCTCTGTAGTTAGCTACTATTTTAGCACATCTAAGAAGCTGTCTTATCCATTTTCTTGGTGCAGCAATCCTGATCAATCCAAGCACTTAGAAACTGCGAGGATGCGCATTTTTGATCTATGGATTGATTTTGTAAATCTAAGGTGTGAAGACTACAGTGAGAATAGTCGAATTCCTGCTATGGTATAATGAGTCACGGACTGGCCTTTCATTTTGCTGCTGTTCAAAATACCATTTAGTTTGGATTTTAAATGGTTCAGAAGAAATTAATGGAATGAACTGCTCAGTGTTTTTAATAGTCTTCCGTATTATTCCTTTCTTACTATAGAACAAGTTCTGTGTTATTTAAAAAAAAAAAAGGTTATGTGTTATGTGATTGTCTAAGCATTTGGTTTTATTTTACCTTATGAAATTTGGAAAACAGGACCAAGTTGCAAATATTTTGCTACCAAAAGCAATAGCTACACCTTGGAGGTGGTGTAGTTGAGATTATGATGATTGTATATCTCGTATATTGGACTTACGTTATCCTTTTTAATCATGGTTGAATATCTATTGTATCCAAGTTTATATTATAGTTTATTTTCAAGTTTATGGTATGTGTTGGAATCTATAATGATTTGCATGTTGCTACAGAAATTTGGTACAGCAGAAGAGGATGCTTATAGAAGGGATTTAACCATCAATAGGTATTTTCTTTTGTACATGTAACATAATTTATCATTCTTTTTAATATCCTTTGGCTTAGTTAAGAACCTTTTTGTCAGCCAGTTTGTTCTACAATATCAATACTAGCTCAGTTGAAGACCTTACTGGAAGAGGTAGGTGTAATTTTATTATATTGATCAGCATTTCTTAGTGTTTTTGCTTCTTGAGGTTACAGATTAACAACTCTTCCCTTATTTAGCTTTTTCCTGCTTTTACTTTAGGTATTGCAGATCTAAAATCTGGGAAGATAGTGACTCCTTTACCTCCAAAGGCTACTTTTTTGGATGATCCACTTCGAGTCCTTAGAGCTATTCGATTTGGTATTGTTTTAATTTTTCTTTCCTTTTAACTATATCTCATTTCCTCGTGTATTTGTATTGTAAAACTTGGAACGACTTCACTTTCTAATCATAAACATAAGCCTTAAACTGTTGGAACTTACCAGCATATGTATATTGTTAGTCATTCTCCCTCTGATGTATCATTCATTGTAGTCTACTCAAATTTTGGGGGTCTTGAAGAAATTAATTATGCTTACTCTGAATTGATTTGTAGTCAATGATTGTTACTTCAGCATCATCAAGACTTTGTTGACTTCCATTTAAGGGGGAATAAAGCTCCCAGCTAGGTTGTTTAGTTGTTCGTTACTGTTGAATTTACCATTTGGTTGTTAGTACTAATTCTATTGAATTCGTTGATGGTAACAATGTTGGATAAAGTCCTACTCAACCTTCTGAACTGCTAGTTTGTCAAGTCATTCATAATACAAGTTTGGTGTACATGGTTAATTTTCCACATGGTGTTTTGGCTACAAAATCCCTGAAATGCCATTCTAATATTCATTCATATTCTGTTCCAGGTGCAAGGTTTGGATTTACCTTAGATGAAGAGCTCAAAGCTGCTGCTGCAAGTGATGAAGTGAAGAATGCTCTTGGAGCTAAAGTAAGCAAAGAGCGCATTGGGACAGAAGTATGTTCATTTTACCCCTTGGGAGTATTCCGTGTCATATATGTAACATTGTACTTATCTTGCTGTTAATTCTCAATGCAGATTGATCTAATGATCTCTGGTAATGAACCTGTTAAAGCTATGAGATACATTTGTGATTTAACATTATTTTGGACTGTTTTCACTCTCCATCCCAAGGCTGAGTCAGAGGTATCAGATGAATGCCCCAGGTAAAGTCAAATCTACAAAATTTTTAAATAAACTTCATATCATGTTGTCAGTTTGTTCTTTATTTCTTCTTTCATTGTATTTGGTTTTTATTCTGTCGAAACTAATGTTCTCTCCTTTAGTTAGCTTATTAAACTTGATTATGAGCTTTAAGACATAATACTTGGTGAGAAATTGTAGCCTCTCACTCGTTTTGTTCAAATAGACTTAGCTGTTCACTATCTTCTTTTAACTATTCTTAGGATACTTGGTAGGGTAAAACGTAGAGAAGCATAAGCTCAACTGAGAAAAAGCACGAACTGAAATAGATGAATTTGTAGGCTTGTGAAGATCTAGCAATTTTATTAACATTAATTATATGAGAATTTTGAAAATCGTTACGAGGATCACTCTGTAGTTTGTCTACTTTCTATTTGGTGCTTGACCATTAATATTTTCACTTTTGACAGGCTTTGTGTTGCTTATTTGGATGCTACTTGGAGCCTTATTCAAGTAATTAGATGCACTGTATTTTCTGTGAGTTGAAACTTGTGTACTTTTTTCTCCTATATATCTTTTTAATTCTGTTCGAGAGCTTTTCAAAGTATTATTTTCTAGTTTTCATCTTTTAAAAATTTATCGTCTTCAAAAGTTTGGTCTTATTAATCATATGAACTGAATCTCAGAATGAACAGAGAAGGCTCGCTTTCTATACTGCTTTATTCCTTCCTTTCAGAGATATCACATACAAGGATGAGAAGGGTAAAAAGGTAAAACATTTGGAAATTTTCTTCTTCATTAGTTTAGTTGTCCTTTTTGCTTATTTTTCATCTGTTATTTTCACTTTATGGGCCTATAAGACCTTAACCTACTGTTGGAATTACACATCCAAGATAAGATGTAATATTTATGATTAATTGGTGGGAGTTCCAAGAAAAAAATTGTTTGGAGAATTTTAGAACAATAACTGAATGATGCTACTTGTAGATTGTCAGCACTACCAGCAGTGAAAGACTTATAAAAAATAAATAATTGCTTCAGAATCTGATGTTAGTTTCATTTGATTGTAAGATGGGCGTTAATCTTGGCACTAAAGTTTTAATGCGCAGTTTCACACATAGGAGTTTATCTAAAAATCCATGTTTTTGCATGCAGATTCCTGTTGTCAGCTTTATCTTCAAAAGTTCTCTGAAGCAAAAGTCCAGTGATCTTGAAACAGTCAGTCTCACTATCTTTTAGTTGCTATTATCAATATCCTGATTATAGCTGGGGCCTTGTGCATTATTTCCTATAGAGTATTGGGTTTACATAAATATGAACCTGGTTCAGGTTGTGAAAATACATGGGTCACTCGAGAAATTCTTAAGCTTGCTTCCATTACTTGCATCTAACAACAACACACAGCCTAATGAAGTTGATTGGGAACTGGAGAATGTTGATGTACCCAATACATCAAAACTCCGAGTATTGACAGGTACGATGTTCTTGGTGCTGTGTGTACTTTCTCTGGGCAAAGCCTGACTCTGTTTCTTGACAATTACTATTTGTATCTTTTTATACCATTGAATTTTCTAAGTTCCAGTTAAATATAACAAAAAGTTGCAGACTTCTGTTTGGTTCTTGATTGACTATTTTTCCTTGGCATTCATTTAAGTGATACACAATTATTTTTTGGTAAAATGGTGCTTAATACTCTTAAAAAATGCTAATACTTAATGTTACACTATTAGTTTATAAATGAGTTGGTGACTTGTACTTGAAAATGGTAAGAATGCTATGTACTCCAAACTTTGATGTATGCTGATGACCTTCATTTAACTCTAAAAGGAATCAAATAAATTGGTATCCTCATGGACAGTTCAGTGACCGTTGAATGGAGAATCAAGCTATGTTAGGGTAGCATTACAACTTCACTGTTTAGCACTGATGTTTCATCTTTCCGGTTTTCAGTAGAATGCATTTTGGGTGTCAGGGTGATGACATGCATCTAAAGACATGATGCTTCCAATTTCAACTTGAAAAATCTTTTTGCTATCTAGAGCCTAAGTCTATATCTTACATGTCGAATTGTAGAACAACATTGTCAAGATCTTGTTCTAGTCGCTACTTTTATTAATTGTGATGGTGTATTGTATGAACTTGTATGCTTATGGGATTAGGGGGCAGAGGTCATTTGCTATTTTTGAGCGTCGTCTGCTCTGTGCTGAAATAATATTAAAAAAGAATGTTTCCGTAAATGGTTCATTAATCGGGTTGGACACATGGGGTTGGCCTGGCTTGGCCTGGGTTTGACCGGGTTTTGGGCTGCACTCAGGCCTAAACGGGCCGGCTTGAGGCCCGGCCTGTGGCCCGATCACCTCCCAAAACAATGTTGTTTTGGTTTGTAAGCTTCAGAATTTAAGATCAAAATGGCATTATTTTGGAAAGTTTACCCAAAACGATAATAGGTTTGAACTCGGCATGGCAATGGGCCGGCAAATTTCGAGCCTGCTTGGATTAATTAGAGTTCTTAGATTTGTCTGGTTTCTTGTATAAATTATCCCCTTTATGCTTAGCTTGCTTTTCTATCACTATATACACATTACAAACTCTTTTCTAAGACACTTCCAGGATTGAATATTTCACAATTTATTTGTATAGAAGCAGATCCTTGGATGAAAATCCTTTTAGTTATGGCCATATGGTAACCTCTATTTCATTATCTATTCAGGATTTCTGCTGCGAGAAATCAAAGACTTCTGGCGAGTTGCTTTGCTAATGTCAACCATATTATATCCCCCTGATATTGACTCTACTTCAGAATTTTTAGACAATCAGTTTCAACTGGAGAAGAAAAGAGATTTGTTTGAGGCAGCTGAGCAAGCTATAGTTAATATGGGTATACACTTTATGCTCCCCTGTAAAAGCTTGTCTCCAAAGAATAAGAATTCTTATTTTCCTACTTGTAAGCCAGAAAAAGATGTGAAATTACCATAACCTGCAGTAGATTGTGACGAGTGAGCTGGTGATTGAAATGTCTTGGCATAAAATGCTATGATTGAGGTTCATTCATTAAAACAAACTTTCATACACAGTTTCTACAATTGAAGTGCTATTTTCTGAAATACAGGTCTCGAGAAAGTTTGGGATGTGAAGCCCCTAGTTTCTGGGAGAGAAATTATGAACGTTTTGCAGCTCAAATCTGGAGGACCACTTGTTAGGGAGTGGGTAAGTGGTTTCTTTCATGCACTCTTAACATGTTTGTAGAATCATTTCCTGGATGATAACACTTAAGGCTGCTGGTGTTAGAAAGCTCACATTCTGTGTTGTTTGTTGCTTGCAGCAACAAAAATTGCGTGCATGGCAGCTTGCCAATCCCACAGGGACTGCAGAGGAATGTCTTGATTGGATGAGAGAAACACACCAGAAGCGCCCAAGGTTGGAATGAACTTTTGATATAAGCAAATTATCAGTAGGAAAAGCAAGCAGTATCTGTTGGTTTTCCAGCTTACTCCACATGGCCTTTCATGTGCTGCCAAAAGTTCCAAGTTTAGATTCATTGTTGATGAACATAAAAACACTGGAGTTGGCTAAATGTCTTTACCAATATAATCTAATCCTCTTTTGTCAAGGCCTGCATCGTTTTCCCAGTTTTGAAAGAGTTAAAATGTGTAGAAGTAATGGTCTTTAGAGGACAATTTATATGAAAATATTTATGTGGATGTTATGACCAAATAGATAAAAAGATATTCGATAGTTAGAGTTTGTACCTTTTTGACTAACAAGGATAATGCATTGTTCGTTTCCTGATATCCCATTTACTGTTTTGCTTTCCAATGGCCAAATAATTCTTTAAACTTATGACCAAATCAGAAAAAGCTGGAAGAGAGGCGCTTGTTTTACATAAATTGACGCCTAAAAACATAATCACCTCTATCAATTAGTTATCTCTAGCTACATGATGTAAAACATCTCAAATAATGTTATTTACAATATCATATGATCCAGTACTCCTCCTTAAATTGGTGTTTGTAGTTTTCGAGTGCCAAGCTTGGTAAAGAAAGTAAGAAACTTTTGTGAGTCAAGCCCTTTTGTTAGTATTTCGGCAAGTTGTTGAAAGGAAAGGGCATAGGATGTGGCAATGTTACCACATAGCTCATTCTAAACAAAATGACAATTCACTCTTTTATGTTTTGTCCTCACGTAAAAGACTGGATTCATCATCATATGCATAGCTGCCTGACTATCACATAATATGTGCATGGTCTTTTGTGTTGCACCCTAAAAGAGGCTAACAATCGTTTTAACCATTTCAACTCACAAGTAGTAATTGCTAGTGATCGATACTTTGCTTCAGTTGAGGAGTGGGATACCGTGTGTCGCTTCTTCGTCTTACATAATATGATTATACCAATAATACAAAGCATCCAGTCAAAAACAATCGTGTGGATAGACAACTACCCCAACCAGAAGTACAATATTCAGATAATAGCAAATTACCATTCGAATGAAGAAAGATACCCTAGCTTAGATTTCCTTTCAGATGTTGTATCACCTTGAGAGTTGCTTGCCAATGCTCTTGTCTCGGTGTCTGCATAAACTGTGCTAACATGTGAACTACATAACTCAATTCAGGGCATGTTATGGTCCAGTAAATAAGCCTTCCAATCAAATGCCTATATTTCTCTGGCTAATTAAGAAGAGGTCCTTCGACCAATGCAAGACAATGATTATGTTCTATAATCATCTCAATGCTCGTCTCAACCAATGTTATGACCGTACCGAGTTTGATACCGGATTGAGCTCTGGAATGGAACTGTATTAGTACCGGTTATGAATACCGTACTGGGTTTGATACCGGATTGAGCTCTAGAATGGAACTGTATCGGTACCGGTCGGTACCAGGTACTGTTTCGGGGAATTTTTTAAATTTATGAAATAATCCCTAAAATTTTTAAAAATTGCAAAATAGTCCATATTTGTATATTATACAGTTGTACTGTATACTTTACTAGTTTACTGTTTACATCAACCATGCTTTTAAAAATCTTAATAATAAATAATAATAACAATTAATATAAAATAACAATAATTTTTAAATATTTTACACATAAATAAAAACCATAATTAATATAAATAAAGACAATTATCATCATATAATTATAAAATTAAGAATAATTCAAAGTATTTAAAATATTACAATAAAACAAAAATATTTTTTAAATTTATAAAATT
>JAOTAX010000007.1:13708846-13736594 GCA_025629825.1 Erythroxylum guanchezii
CATAACATAGAGTACATGGTTGGGAAATATATTGCCACTTCCTACTTAATTAATTTTTTTGAAGTATAATGTTATTTCAGTTTAATTTCAAAAGTTCTTGTGATATAAAAATTATCAAAATAATGTCTTTTTAAATATTTCTCTAGGTGATTTTATAAGAATTTGTCAGTTATTTATTAGATTTTAAATTTTAAGTAATAATATCCGGTGTAGGTTACCAAACAGAAGAAAATAACGATCTGTATCCATAACGAAGATTTAGGCTTGGACTAAAGCATAAGAGTCTTTTCAGATAAGACTGGATAAGCACAAGTCTGATGTGAGCGACGACGACGGTGAGAAGAAGACTAGAGGCAGTGGCGCCGGCAAGGATCAAGCGTGGTGGAGTGACGACGACGGTGAGAAGAAGACTAGAGGCAGCGGCGACGGCAAGGAGCAAGCACGATGGACAGGTGAGAGAAGAGGAGGAAAATTTTAGATGAGAGAAGAGGAGGAGATGAAGAGTGAAGACCGAAAGAGGAGAGTCAGCGGGGATGAGAGGTTAGGAAAATTTTAGGTTAATTTTTTTTTAATTGCTATTAGGTCTTTAGGATTTTTCAGTTTCACGGTATCGAACCGGTATGGTCTGGTACTGCCGGTACCGGTCGGTACCGACCGGAAACCACTGGTACCGACTGGTATTTTTGGCCGGTACTGATGGTGGCCGTTCCGTTCCGATTTTCGGCCGGTACCGTACATTCCGGCCGGTACCAACCGGAACAGAATGGTATTCATATCCCTGCTTCAAAGTCTCCCAAGACTTTGGTAATGAACCTAGCATCATTAGAGCAATCACCTCGTCGTCAAACTTTGTGCCCATCTTTGATGACTAATCAACCATCCCTTCCATATTGTTTAAATGATCAGTTACAGAAGTACCCTCCTGATATTTTACCTGCATCAATTTTGTTAGATAAAATAATTTGTTGTTGCCGGTCTTTGAAGCATATAACTGCTCCAGCTTATTTCACAGCGTTCTTGCATGAGTCTCGTTACAAATGTGATTGTACACATTATCATCGACAAATTGTCGAATATAACCACACGCTCGTTCATGCTCAAACTCCCATTCTTCGTTGGACATCTCCTCCGGTTTAGTTGTTGAAAGTACCAGCAAATGCATCTTTGTAATCATCAAGAGATCCTTCATCTTAATTCGTCATATACGGTAGTTCATACCGTTTAGATTGATCATTTTGTTCGTCTTCATCTCCATTTGCCAAATTAAGTCAAATTTGAGAAAACTATCCTCAAAGATGAAATCATGTCGTCAAAATTTGACAGAAAAGATATCTTATAAATTTTCACCATGGGATCGGAATAGTGTCGTTGGACCCTAATGGAATAGTGTCACGGGACCCAGTAAATAGTAACTTGTGAATAGTATCCACCGGAATAGTATCGTCGGACTCCACTGGAATAGCACCGCGGGACCCAGTGAATAGAAACTTATGAATAGTATCGCAAATAGTGTCGCAGGACCCAGTTACTATTGCTACACAGTGCATCACCTTGTAAATTTATTAAAACAACGTAAAAGTACTATTCATCACCTTTGTCGTTTTACATCAACTTTTCGAACAGATCATACCAAAAAATTCGTTGAAATTTTGTCTTCCCGGTGACGTGTTTCTTTTCAAAAAAACACCTTTAATGAAAACACAGCTCTGATACCACTTGTTAGGCGCAGCAGGTGTATTTCGTGAAAATGAAAAATAAAATGAGCAAAATGGACACAGAATATTTAACGTGATTTACCCTTAATTTTGGGCTACGTCTCCGGATAAAACTCAGAATATTTCTTCCACTATTACAAACAGTAAGTATATAGAGATAAAACCAAAATAGTGGCTTACAAGGTGTTTCCTAACCTAAAAATACTAATCTCACTATTTTGTCACTCACTAATCCTTTAGGAAAATTTCTCCTAACTTCAGAGCATTTGATTTGCTCTGGTTTTCTTTCTATGCTTTGTTCTATTTTTCTAAAGTAGGAAGTACCTTATATAGGCACTCTACTATGGAAGACAGTTGCCTGCAACTATCTTCTTATATTTATTTCAACTAAAGCGGCACCGAAATCGGTGCCGTAATTGTTTTGTCAAATATGACGTTTCTCCATATAAAAGGGACCTATATTTAACAAAACCTCGGGACAATTTCATGTAGCCCTCCTCGTTCAAGTTGCCATGCAAAAGAAGTTCTCACTTTTGAATAAATGTTATTGTCAGAAGCAATGTTCTGAAATCCGGACCGGTCATCGAACCAGAGATCTTACTGGTCACCGGTTTGATCGGTTCGACCGGTTCCACCACCGGTCGAACCGGTGTGACGTCGTAATTATGCAATAATTATATTTAATTATAAATAATATTAAAAAAATTAAAAAATTGATTGAACCAGTGGTCGGACCGGTCTAACCGGTCAAAACCGGTCAATTGACCGATTCAATTGACCACCGATTTTAAGGGGTTAATTGGACCGGTCACCGATCGGACCGGTCGAACCGACCGGTCCGGTCCGAGTTTTAAAACATAGGTCAGAAGTGTTTAGACAATCACCATTTTAGCCATCAGAGCAAAACTTTCATTATAGTCCACTCTCTCAACTTGGCGATTTCCCAATATGACCAATAAAGCCTTATGTCGCTTTACAATCCCATCTGAACGGTACTTAATCTTGTATACCCATCTACACCTCTCTTTCTTCACTAGTGGTAATGTCTCCCCCTAACTTCCATACCACTCAGCTCTTTTTGGCTTATGTCACTCCCCCTCATTTCCACGTTGGATGCACTTTTATGTTCCCATTCAAAAGCTTGCACCATCTAACCGTCATGACCTCCATTTGATGTTTTAAATATTTAATATTTTAAAATAATTCAATTATAAGTTATAACTAAATAATTACAATATTTTATTAGTTAAAGAGCCTTTTTTGACCAAATGGAAAAGCCCGCTTCGTGTGAGATACATGCCCTAGCTATTAGTCAAACCATTCATACGAGCGTTTCTTTTTCTTCTTTATGGACCACCATGACGCGGTAAATTATTCAAATAGGTTGGTAGGATTCAGATCAGGCTTGGTGAATGGTCAATTTTAAAAAATATATCTTAGATTTTAATTTATTTTATAATAATAATTTAAATTTTAAAAAATAATATTAAAATACTTTAATTTTTAATTTTTTAAAAAATATATTAAATTTTATCCTCTCTTATATATTTTACAAGGATGATGACGAGCAGACTTATAATCCTAAATCTAAGTGTTTTCAATAAGACGATCTATGAGTTAAGCCCCAGGCTAGTTTCATACATATTTTATGGGGGCGACAGTGGGCCGATTCATGGATTCAGTTTCAAATGTTTTCATGAGATGACCTATAGATTAGACCTAAGCTGAAATTAACCCAAAACTCAATTATTATAAACAAAACTGCATCATTTTACTTAAAATAGGTTAGCTTAGGCATGTTTAGGTCTGGACAGCCCAAACTTACACTTAATTAAGAAAAATATGTTGTTTTACACTTTTAGCGTAAAAAGTTATTTAAAAAATTAGTTGTCATTCCTAATATTTTATAACTAATAAATAAATAATATTTATAAAATATGTATTTTATATAAATCATTTTAAAAATATATTGTTGCTTACATCCTTTTCAGAGGAAAACTAAAAAATAATGGCCATACATATTTATTGAAACAAATAATTAAAAAGAACTTGTGGGAGACATCTTTGATTTTTGAATTGTTTTCTTATCTAAAATTCATACCTATCCATTTGTCAGCAGATATGTTGCTAATCAAGCGCATATATCTAAGGTGAATTATATTTTGAGGCAGGAATAGTAATAAGAATGAGAATGAATATAGTGAGAAATGATAATGGATATTATCATTATAATTATGATGGTTGATTAAAAGAAATGAATGATTATCATTACCATTGATAATAGTTGGTTTGTAAAAAATATTAAGAAATAAAAATTTATTATATTTTAATTAATTTATTATATTTTAATTATTTATATTGTAATTAATTAATTACAATATTTTAATTAATGAATGAATTGTATTTTAATTAATTATATTGTAACTACTTAATTAATTTTTAAATTAACTATAATGTAATTAATTAATAATATTATTATTTTAATTAATTAATTATATTATTATTTTAATTAATTATATTGTTATTATATTATATTATATTATATTTTAATCAATTAATTAATTACATTATTTTAATTAATGAATGAATTATATTTTAATTTAGTATATTGTAATTAACTAATTGATTAATTAATTTCAATAATTTAATTAATTAATAATTATATTTTAATTAATTAATTATATTTTGATTAATTATCATGTAATGTAATTAATTAATAATAATATTTTAATTAATTATATTTTAATTAATTAATTAATCAATCACAATATTTTAATGAATGAATGAATTATATTTTAATTAACTATATTTTAATTAATTAATTGTATTTAATTAATTAGTATTAAAAATATTTTTTAAAAAAGAGCCACTACTAAGGAATTCAGTTTCATTCCTCTACTAAATGGAAGGTATAGAGGATTTCCCAAAAGTAAGATATCAAACTATTACCCCTATAATGATAATCAACAACCAACCACTCAATTTTGATTCCTTACCCATTAACCTCTTCCCAAACTCATCAACCAAGCACTCCCTTAATATTTTAATTTTTATTTAATTCTGCAATGTTATTAAAATATACAAGATACATCAACTGAATATTAAAATTATTAAATAACCAATTATTCGTTCATTATTATTGGAAATATTTACAAAATATAATTATTAAAAGTCAGAAACTCAAAAAGAAATTACTGGTTTCGTTCTTGAAGGCGGTGGCTAGAACTAGAAGATTCAAAGGTTCAGATTTGTGATTGCTAATCATTGTTTAAGTAATTGCTATGCTAATTTACTAATTTATATTGTCCATAACACTTTTTTTTTCTGGTCATAACAGTTAAATCCTCTTCCAACAAATGATTTTGAAATTAAAATTTAAGTTAAAATGATTGGGAGGAAGTAACAAGTCAACCTCTTACAATTGTTGCTGTTTTCTGGCCAATAGAGACATTGGTGATAACATACTATTAGTGCAGGAGCTTCTTAAAGGCTATAATCAGCAGAGGAGTCCCCCAAATTACACTATCAAAATTGATCTAAAGAAGGCCTTTGATAGTGTCAATTGGTGCTTTCTTCTTCAAACTTTGGAGGTTATGAACTTTCCCTTAAAGTTCATACAATGGATACAAGAATGTATATCCACTGTTTCCTATGGGACTTTGATTAATGGGTGCCCTACGGAGATATTCAAAAGGAAAAAAAAGGTCTTAGGCAAGGAGACCCTCTATCCCCATACCTATTTCTTATTTGTATGGAGGTTCTCACCCAAATTTTCAAGTACAACACTTCTTCGGATCCAAACTTCAGATTCCATTCAAAATGTAAGAAACTTTCTCTGACTAGCTTATGTTTTGCAGATGATCTTATTCTATTAAGCAGAGCTAATGTCCATTCAGTCTCCTTGTTGTTGCATTCTCTCAAACTTTTTAAGGAGATGTCGGGACTTTGCATGAATCCTAGTAAGAGCTTCACCATCCTCTCAAAAAGTGCTTCTCACCTCTCCAATCTTCTGTCTAAACTTACTGGTATGGAAGTAAAAGATCCTCCCTTGCTATACTTGGGGATCCCTATCTCCTCAAGGCGATTAAGGTTTTGTGAGTGCATTCCTTTGATTGATAAGATCCAAAAAAGATTAGGGGCTTGGGCAAATAGAGCTTTATCCTATGGAGGGAAAATCCAACTTTTGAAATCAGTGATTTTATCTATGAATTCCTACTGCTGCTCCTACATCTTTTTCTCAAAAGGGCTGACCAAGACAATTGATAAATTGATGAAACACTTCTTATGGGGTAAAAGGAATGGAGAAAAAGGATTAGCTAAGGTGAATTGGAGGACAATCTGCACACCCAGAGATGAAGGGGGGCTAGGCTTGGACTCTCTATTCAGTAAAAACAAGCTTCTCATCTCCAAAAGAATCTGGAAATTACTCAGTGATAAACAGTCCTTGTGGACTATTTGGATCCATTCCTATATAATAAAGGGAGGTAGTTTGTGGGCACTCAAGCACAAAAATGGTTACACTTGGTTCTTTAATCAGTTACTCAGATTGAGAGAAGATATGTTTCTCTATATTCAATGTAGGATTGGGACAGGAGATAGAATTTCTCTATGGTATGACAATTGGTCAGGAAATGGACCACTAATCCTCAATCATCTGGCCAGATCTCTTCTGAGTAGATTTCCTAAGGATTCTAAGCTTCATGCAATTATTGCTGATGGGAATTGGTCCCTTCACCCAGATGAGGTGAGCCTGCTTTCCCTCCCTCACTTTAGAAGTCAGGGGGAATGGGATATGTACTTGTGGAAAGGAATTCTTATATCAGAAATCACTACATTTGATCATAGAAGACTAAGGGCGAGGTCCACTAATCTAGTCGGATGGGATAAACTGATTTGGAACAAGTTGCTAGGGCCTAATGTGAGCTTTCTGCTTTGGCTAATCATGCTCAACAGACTCAGCACTCTGGACGAGTTGACTTTCCTAACCATCCCTAAGACCTGTATTCTTTGCAAGCAGGAGGACGAAACTAGAGACCATTTATTCTTTTCTTGTTTGTTCTCAAGGGAAGTTTGGGCAAAAATCTCCAACCTAAGTTTTCCTGATTACTCCAATAGTAGTATTATTGATATACTATTGGGTATCCCTCACTTGCAGATGCCTAAACATGAAAAAGAGATCTTGTTACTGTTGGCTGCTACTTGTGTTCAGGTTATATAGAAGGAGAGGAATAGTCGAAGATTCCGGGACCAGGCTAACTCTCTGTGTTCAATCATTGACCTCGCCACTACTAGCATCCGAGAACAACTGATCATCCATCAGTTGAACCGATACTGCAGTGGTAGACTCACTACTATATGGAGACTTTAGCCTATCTGAATATCTACCCATTGTAAGCCACAGCTCACCCCCATCTATTCGCAGTACCCAGAATACAGTAATAAGGATCTAGGCATACCTGGATCCTCTCTTTTCTGTTGCGATCTGCCACCTTCTCCAAGCAGATAACCCAGATCTCCTCCCCCCTTTCTGTCACAGGAGCTGAGTAGATTCGTTTATCAGATCTCTGAGATGAGAGCTATCAGAAGAAGAAAGTAGAGTTAAAATCCAAAGACTTACCTTGTTCGACCTTCCAACCGGGGCTCCTTGTAAACGCCTCTTGAGTTCCGTCTCTCCGCTGACAAATGGAGAAATTGAGACATGTAATGGAATGATTCTGAACTTGATCGATGTTTTAGACCATTACCTGCCATGGTTTTCAGCTGCTTTTCGACCTCTGACCATTCCCTCGCCTTCGTCGCTTTTCTTCGCCAACCCTAATTGAGTAATGTCGGTTGTACGAGACTAAAGGCGATAACTGCTTTACTATTTTGAGTTTTTCTCGTGTAATGAATAGGCTCATTGGCTTTGGACTAAGTTGGACTATTAGACCAAGTGCTGTCTAATTATCTATCTCTTGTAACATTTCATACATTAATGAGAATTTTTTAATTTCTAAAAAAAAACATTGAGGGAGAACAAAAAGATAAGAGAAAAGGGCTGCGTGATTTAAGGGTTGATATCTCTTAATTTGTTAATTTGAGGCACTTTGGAACTTTGATTGCTCAGTTGCTCTAATCAAAGTTCTTATGCAGTAAAGTAATATGAAATAATTATGTATGATAAGCCTTTTGGATAATCAAATTAACAAAGTGAGCTTACATATAATAATAAAAAATGTGAAATAACCTTGACGAGCCTTGATCTTTTTTAGTTCTTGTTTTAATCTTTTTTTGTTTGATGTAAACTTCAACTTTTAATTATCAAATTCATACACTATCTTCTTAAGTTTATGGCTTTATTTTATTATAATATTGCTTTTTATTAAAATAATAAATACAATAGTAGTAATTATATTATATTATCATTAAAACATCAACTAGAAACCTCCCTTGGTTAAACAATCTCCCCCCTCTTTTGATGATGACAAAACATTTGTGATATTAGAGAATAATAATAAAATTGAGCACATGGAACATAATTTAAGATAATGATTAGCTCCCCCTTAATTCATGTATAAAATATAATTCAATATGAAAATCATAATTTAGTATCAAGAACAAAAGAGATATTCAAAATCAAATATATATCAGTACATAAAAATAACATAAATTTACTCAAGCATATTATAAAAAATACAAGAAATAAAAAAAAGATAAAACAATCACTCCCCCTAAATTTCATCACTCCCCTTGAATGTTATCACTCTCCTAAATCTAACATCACCAAAATTTCTCCCCCTTCTTGGAATCATCAAAAAGAACTAAAAGAATAAGCATAATGTAAAGTGTCATCATCAAGCTAACTTTGTTAAAAAGATGAATTTGATCAAGATTGAAAAACTTTCTCACTAGAGAGTGCCATTGAATTTTTAAAGAGTCAAAACAAAAGGTTAATTTTTATAGTGACATTTCTAATTGTGTCTAATTTGAAAGGCAAGTTTTGACAAAATTAGTGGTTGAAATTATAACAAATAAAACATAATTGCAATATTCGACAATTAATTTCATAAAAGAATGCATAATTTATATGTTTGAAATTTCAAAAATAATGATAGAATAAAGTAGTCAAATTTAAAATTCTAAAATGAAAAATATGATGTAATCACGCGTGAAAAAATTTGTATACGAATAATGTAATTTATGGAAAATACATGATCATTATCAAGTAATCCTAAAATTAGGGTTTTTATCTAAGGAGAGTGAGAATTATAAAGATATTTAATAAAAAGAGGACAAAAATCAAATGAGGTAGCTATTAGCAATAGGGTGTGGTGTTTTTTTAAAGATACAAGCGAGTTATCTAGGGTTTTAAGGAACCTTAAACAAGAAAAAAAAAAAAAGAAAACAGAAG
Organism: Erythroxylum guanchezii; assembly: GCA_025629825.1. NCBI lineage: Eukaryota > Viridiplantae > Streptophyta > Magnoliopsida > Malpighiales > Erythroxylaceae > Erythroxylum > Erythroxylum guanchezii. The sequence continues at coordinate 13,717,952 of JAOTAX010000007.1, forward strand.
TATGACAAAGGAGGGGAGCATTAAATCATGTGTATTGATCGATCACTTAGGGAAACTAGTCGACCAATGAAAGGTTGTGGTTAACCTTTATATATCTACCAAATATGTCACAAGTTAACTTAATTGTCTTCCCTTAAAGAGGCATTGGTTGACTATTATGGATTTTTGGTTATCCTTTTATGAATAAACCTTATCACAAATCACACTGGAACTGGAAAATTTCTTTACAAAAGGAACATTGGTCGACCACTCCAAAACATTAGTTGATTAATATGAATAATTGGGTGAGTAGACCTTTGACCAAACAAAGAACAAACTCACTGGAAAGATAACAAAATGTCATAAATTAGGATATTGTTGATCACTAGAGAACATTGGTTGGCCAATAAGATTATTTGGGTGACCAAATTAGCAACTAAAAAACTAGCATACTCATTTGAAAGCAAAAAGTAGTGAATTTTAAAAATATTGGTCGATCACACTAAGATAATGGTAGACAAATTAACCAGATAGCTTAAGGAATCGTCTTTAAAATTCAAATTAAAGTATCAAAACTTCAATAAAATAATATTAAAACTTATATTAACCAATTAAATATTAATAAAAAAGAATTTGATCGTACAAAGGGCCTTACCAAAAACTAAATTTTCTCTAATTAAGCAAAATTTATCCTTATTCAAAAGTTTACAGAAATAATAACCCAATTAATGTAAATTCTAACTTAGTGACCTTTTTTTACATATAGTCTTTAATTATAGGTACTAAGACTCACACTTTAAAAGCACCTTATTTATAATTCAAACTCAAAATAATCGTCACCAAGGATTATAGTCTAAATGACACGTAAATGCAAGTAAAACATTACTTATCAAATATATGAATGAAGATTCCTCTTAAAAACTCAATTCATTAATGGAATCTCATCATTTTCTCATTCTCACTTGGTTCAACAATTTGAGAAGTTATGATGGTTAACCTTACAAGTTAAATTCTCCATATCCTACAAAAATATCTTCAAGACTTTCTTGGAGGCAAGAATATTATATTCATCAAGATAAAAGATATATATTCTAAAAGTAATGCTCAATTCAATATCATTTGCTCTTTCTTCTCTAATAGCCTTATAAAATAAGGTAATTAATAAGTTTTAGGAAACCAAACAAGCTTGGTGCCTTGATTGTTTGGTTACTTCTTCTTTTTAACCCACCCTTTCAAAGTTTTGCTTAAAATTCTTTGTTTAGTAAAGCAAAATCTATCAATATGTCCAAAATTACCACAAAAATGGCGTTCCATGTTATATGAGTAATGATGATACATAACTGCGTTGTTTAGAATTCTATGTCTGTATGCATGATGAGAAAATTTTCTTTTGAACATTAAATGTGTTGACTGGTCCCCTAGGATGGTGAAAAGTCATACTATGTTTATATGTATGATGTCTATTATGAATGAAGGTGTGATGCATGATTCTATAGAAGTTTGAGTGAGTTTGCATGTTATCATAAAAATTATGCCTATTCTTCTCTTAAGAGTATTGAACTTTATGAATAGGTTGTGAGCCATATATGAAAGCATAATATTTGCTCTTAGGTTGGAACTTAGTGAATATGTCATGCACAAGCGTATGATTAGATATGGATGCTCTATGCTCATTTGTCATTCTATGAAGTGGTTCTTTACTATATAAATGTTTTCCTTTGACAAAGATAGTTTTAAGGCCTGGTTGTTTCCATTTATATTTTTAGTTTTTAGTTTTTGTTTACAAATTTAGTATTAAAAAAAAAACTTGATTGTTTAGGGCTTGTTTGGTTCTGTTTTTTTCTTTAGTTTTTTGTTATTGTTTTTGTGAACAAAGAAACAACGCTGAAAACATGTTTGGTCAAAGCTTGTTTTCATTTTTTGTTTTTAAAAATAAGAAAAATAACAACAAATTTACAAAAATGTAAAAATAATGTTTTTGTGTATTTTTAAAATAGTTTTTTTGTTTCACAAAAATAAATCATATTCGTTTCTCTGCACCAACTTCAACATCTTCTATGTTGTGATTTCTCCAAGTATACCCTTTTCTTGTTTGTTTTCTTATCTGTTGCTACACTGGCTTTTAAGTTCTTACTGTTAACTTGTGTTCAAAGCTTTCTATGCAACTAAAAATCAATGAAAAAACTAACACCTTTACCATCTTCTTTTCTAATCATGCTTTGTCTCCTCAAACATATCGCGCACATAAGAGAAGTGAAAGAAAACAACAATAAAACATGTCACTATTGCATAATTGAAACTGAATTCTTAATTCATCAACTTCTCTGTTATTTTATTTTCTTTCACTTTTCTATGTATAGTAGATCATGAAAGTTTGCCTACAATCTTTATGGTCCTAAACTTCAAAATAAAGTGCAAATCTTTAGTGAGTTTAACTTGCACTGATATTGTAGCTAGCAAGATCTTTCATGAATGAGTCGTCTGTGAGTTAAGATTGAAATTTATTTTAACTAAAGATTTATGAATGTATTTGCTGGGACCATTGGAATTTGAAGCGGTGGAATTTGTTGTTTTAACTGATTTCAGTTCCATTGTTTTTGTTCATATAGTGCTTCCTGAATGAACATGCTGAATGAGTAAAAAAAATTTGTATAGTTCAGTATAACATTCTCCACCGATTGTTCTTTATTTCTTTTTTCTGACCATTCATATAAAAAACGGTGTGTTTTTTGGAGGTTAGAACCTTACGGTCTCCTTTTTACATTTTGTATCTTATTTAATCCTTCCTTCATTTTGATAATGCTTTCCTAATAACATGGTGATAGATATCTTAAAAGTTTCAGGTTGCATTAGAGCATCCTTCTAATCAATTGTTAATCTATCTTTTGAAAGATCCTGTCAAATTTGAGTGGACACACTGCATTTTTCTTTCCGTCCCATTCATAATCATTTCAATGTTTAGGTTTAATTTCTTGTTAGAATTTTAATATCATATCTAACTTAACACATAATAGTTTACTTTCCCATTTTGTGTTAATTTCCTCTTAGAGTGTCAAGGTTACTATTGCAAGTCCCTTACCCTCTTTTTAGTGTGCAGTTACCATCAATAGCCATGTTGAACCTGCTTCCATTTTTCTTTCATTGCCTTTTCTTCACATGTTTGCGACAATTATTCAATACTATTCCTTTTGCATACTCGTTTTCACATTTCTTTTAAAAGGATGTTTTTGTCAAATCTTCTTTTTATCACAATGCAGTAACTAATCTTTGGAAATACTTTTGGTGACATTAAAGTGTTAACAAATTTTCTTTTGATCATTTGTCAGAATATGCATTAGAAAGACCATGGTTTTGTCTTTGCTTATGTATCAACATAATATTTAGTTTCAATTATAGAAACCAGTCATCAACATAAAGTATGGAAATAGTTGAATTTTGAGGGAGCACAATAGGCTCATAATGCTCTAAGTTGCTTAATATAAAAGCAAAACAGAAATTTGTTAGCAAATAATACTATTCACTAGAATAAGGAAATCATCTTGGCTTATGGTATAGACTCAAAATTGAGTCCAGATATAAGAAGCAAATGGAATCTCTCAAAGAAGTTGATACAAGTTCCATATTCACATTCATCTTAGGTTGTTGATATTATATTGCCTAGAAACTGAAATTAATTTTGAAATCAGGCATGCATGAGGTGTTAAGGTGGATAAATGTTATATCAAGATATGGAATACCTGTTATGTAAGATCTCACCTTAGTAAATATCTAGCGGGGATTAATAATTTGGAGTTGTCTTCAAGGAGTCAAATGAGAACAACTAGAATGCATTCAAAGCCATTGGAGTAATTACCACATAAATGGTTAATATTGTTAAAAACACATGTGCTTGATTGAGTATGACATACATCATGCATATATTATTTTTAGAATTTAATACTTTGTAAAATTTGTTGTGATTGATGTCACTTATATGTGATTATATTTAGTGATGGAAGGTTTGAACAGTTTGAATGATTCCAATGATTATATAGAAATAGATGAAAAAGATAAGGCATGGAATGATATCATACAAATTTATTTAATCTTCCTGATGGTTGAAGAAGTGAAAAAGGGAAATCGAACAACTACTAACTTTTGCAAATTTGGTTGGAAGAATATTAAGGCAAGTCTTCACACAAAATTTAATAAGGAGTATACTAATATTCAGTTGAAGAATAAGTATAATGGATTAAGGGCTAGATTGAAGAATTTCAAGAACTTACTCAAAGAAATAGGGATCGATTACAACTCATTTACTGGTCAAGTTAATGCTGCAAACATTCTTCGTTAATAAATGTTATTGAAAGATATTTTGGGGTTCTAAAAGTAAGATTCTCTATACTTAAAAACATGTCGAGTTATGATATGAAGAAACAAAAATACATCATTATTGCTTGTGTTATAAACAATTATATTAATTGCATAGACAAAGCGATGAATTATTTGACAGTTGTGCTAAAAATGAAGAACAAATTAGGGAAAGTGAAAATGAAGATGCAAGTTCTCAAGTGGAGTATAATATCACTCCAGCATAATTTCGAGGTATGTCTTGTGAGCGAGACGACATTACTAGACAAACGTGGAATGATTATATTAGTCCTAATTGATTTATTTTTTTGCAAATGATAGTAGTATTATGTTTTTAAGAATTATAATATGATGGACATCTTTTATTAATTAGAAGGACTTAATATAATTTTCTAATTTATATAATTTTATTATATACAATTAATGTGTAATTTTTTTTAATTATATTAATTTGCATATATTTTAATTTTAGCCATAATGATAATTAATTAATTTAAAAACATAATATATTATATTAAAATTATTAACATAAGAGTATGATTGCAAAAATAGAAGTAGGATGATAAAATTAAACATGCTTTTGTTTTGTTTTTTATTACAAATCTCAACTAACAAGTTTTTTCTTTCAGTTTTTATATTAGAAACTTCAACCAAACAATTTTGTTTTTTTTAATAAAAACTAAAAATAAAAACTAAAAATCACAATAGAAAAATAGAAGTGGAACTAGACGACCCCTTAAATTTTTAGTTTTTGTTTTTGATTTTGATTTCTTCTAGTTTTTAAAATTTATGAAAACTATAAAAAGTAATTTTGTTTTCTGCTTCTATATTTTTTATAATTTGATTTACTGTTAACTAAATTTATATTATTTAATATATTAATTATTAATAATAATTATAGATAATTTAATTTAATATTATATATTTAATTAATTAAAATTAACTATTAATAAAATTATGAATAATTTTATTTATTTTATAATTAAATTAAAAAATAATTTAATAATTATAAATAAATATAATTAAATTAAAAATATCTTTAAAATGTTTAAATTTCAAATAACATTTTGTTTAATAATTACAAAATTTATTTACAAAAAATTTATTTTAATAAAATAAAATAAAATAATTTTTATTAATAATGTATTAATAAATATTATATAAGAGATTAAAATAAAATAATTAATTAAAAACTTTATCTTTAAATTTTATCTAATATGGAATTATCATTAGTAATAAAAAATATAACTACATTATTATCAACAACCAAATAAGTTTTTGTTTTTATTTGAAAGAAAAATCGAAACTAAAAACAAAAAATATATAACATAAAACAAAAAAATACTACAACAAAAAAACAGAAGTAAAACCAAATGACCCTTTAGTGTTGGAAACACTTTCACATTTATATCTAATTCCATGCCTATCTTTAGAATTCTTTGGAGCTCCTAACATGTTTTCAAGTTTCTCACTTCCCTTCTTTGAAAAAAATTTCTCACTTTCCCTTGTAAATTTGGATAGAGAGTCCTTAAGAGCATAAATTTCTTTTTTCAATGTTTCATTCTCACACTTTAGTCAATCTAAGTCATGATTGTCATTAAATCACATTTTTGGATGCTTTAATGCTATGTAATTTACTTTTCATCTTTTCATTCTCACTTATGTATGCATCCAACGCTTTTTGAACTTCCTTAAGTTTGGAAGACAATTTCTTCATTCTTTTTACTCATGATTTCTAAAACTTCTACTAATGTATCATATGTCAAATCAACATTAGTATCATTACAAGAATTATGATTGGATATTACCTTATCATTGTCCATATTGATAAAGCACATATAAGCTATCTCTTCTTTTGAATGCATGCTTTCAATTTCACTTGTGTTATCCCAAGTTGATGCTTTTAATACTTTCTTCTTTTCCTTCTTCTCCTTCTTATATTTTCTCTTATACTTCTCATTATCTTTGATTTGAGGACATTATAACTTTGTATGGCTAGGTTTTCTACATTACAAGCAAGTAATATTAAAGGATTTATGTTTTAAATCATTTTTATCTTCTTTGAAGTCCTTTCTTTTGGAGAATTTCTTCATCAAGAACTTCATGAATTTTTGAGAGAGTAAGTTAATGTCTTTTTATTCGCTTTCATTAGTTGATGTCTCTTCCTATTCACTTAAATCTTTTTTTGAGGCTTTAAATGCTAAATTCTTTTTCTTTGAAAGCATCCTCTCTTTTTGTGTCTCATGGAGCATCGTTTTGTATGTGAGGGGAGATCTAATAATTCCTCTATTGGTAGTTTATTAGATATTTGGCTTCTCGTATAGCTATAACTTTAGCTTCCCACGTCTTTAGACATAACCTAAGCAACTTTTTCACTAATTCAACATTAGTATAGATCTTTTCAAGACCTTTGAGAGCATTAATAATATCAATGAATCTAGCATACATGCTAGAGATGCTTTTACCATACTTCATTTGAAACAATTCATATTGATTTGTTAGTATGCCTATTTTACTCTCCTTAACTTAATTTGTACCCTCATGAGTGATTTATAATGTATGCCAAATTTTATAAGCCGTTTCACAGATAGAGGCCCTATTAAATTCATTTCTTCCAAAAGCACAAAATAGGATGTGTATGCCATACTATTCAAAGATGCTAATCTTTTATCTTACAATTCTCATTCTTCTTTTAATCTGAGTACCTTTTTGTTATCTACATTTTTTGTAGGAATAAAGGGACCATTATAACTATCTCCCATAATTCTACACTTTCGACCATTAGAAAGAATCTCAACCTAGTTTTTTAATAAAGATAATCATTCCTATCAAAGAAAGTTTGGAAAGAGCCTCTCTATTAGTTAGGGGTCAGGCTGTATATTATTGAACCTCCCTACATCTCTTGTCTCAACCGGATTCCTACTGGATGTTGTTGTTGTTGATGATTGCCATAAAAGAAAGGTGGTCTATTAATGCTTTATCTTTTTTGGTTGTATGACGATGACGATGCTCCCAAATATATCATTATGATCTTTACTATTAGATTTTGTTAGAAAGATTAGCATAATAGACCTGCTGTGATACCACTTCTTAGTCCCTAATAGCACCTAAAGGAGTGGGTTTAATTGGGTGTTTACAAACTTTAACAATTTTTCTAAACAATCTATTCAATTAACATTAATCAATATAAATAAGTATGATGAAATTGCTTAATATAATTTAATCAACCAATTGAATAATAATTTAAAAAGGACAAGGAGGAGCGAATACAAACCGATTTATAATGGTTCAACAAACAACCCTTGCTTATGTTCACTTCCCAATACGCTTATTAAAATTCCACTATATTCTTCTTTTAAGGTGAAGAATAATCTTTATGCAATCGTTTTCGATAAAGAAGAACCGTTCTTACAATCTTCTTCTAAGGTGACAAGAAACTTCAATACTACTTGGATCACCCCCCAAGTACAATATTCAAGAATCCATCAAAAGTATTTCATCTAAAAAATACCTCACTTATTAACTTGATAACTCCAAATTGGCTCTCACTCACAAATATGACTCAATGATGTTCAAATGATTTAAAAACTCTTTGAAATGTATGTATAAAACACCCAAAATCTTCTTGATGCTAAAGCCAATGAGAAAATGCCTATTGCTGGTGTTTTAGGACCCAAAATAGTAGTTGAAACCAAGAACAAGCTATTATAACAACTATATCTAATGATATTGGTTGACTAGTATACATTTACAATACTAGATTCACAAACTGTTAGAACAATGATCGACCATTATACATATCACTTGTACTAATATGGCATATTGGTCGACCGATACATTAACTAATGTTATTAAAAACTCACGATATATCAATTTTAACAGTTTTAACCTATATTGATTGACCACTAACCCGTATAAGTCAACCAATCACCTCAAAAACATGATTTTAACAACTTTAAATGCTCAAAACCAATTTGTTTAATCCAAATATGATTAAGCACTTCCCAAAATATTCCCGAAAGATTATTTGAAAGATCAAGAGGCTTTTATATTAAAATTAAAAGTTTCAATGCCTGTTTTTGAATGTAAAGGCTCATACAATAAAGCAAGATGAAACAATTATGCATGGGGAGCCTTTTAGATCATCAAAATAATAAAATGAGCTTATAAATAATAATAAAAAATGTGAAATGACCTTGATAAGTCTTGATCATCATTTTATCTTGTTTTAATCTTCATCTTGTTGGCTATAAAATTTGACTTCTCTTTATCAACTTCATACATTTTATTCTGGAGTTTATGTCTTTGTTTTGTTCTAATATTACTTTTCATAAAAAAAGACAAACACATTAGTAATAAATATGTTTTGTTATTATCAAAACACCAATTAGAACCTCCCTTAACTCAACAAATTCATTTTGGGAACAAATAAAACATCATACGAACAATTATTTCTTCTAAGATGTAAAGATCCCTTCTTCACAGTTGTGGTATATTCCCCATTTGATAACCTCACCGAGCATGGCATAATCTTCTTCAAGTTTGTGAGTAAAGTGATATCTTCGGTCATATATTGCAAGGCCCTTATATCCAACAACCAATCATACCCCCACCATCTATTAAGTGTTAGGTCAGTCGACAATGTAATATTTTAATTTTTTTTAGGCGCCCATTGTCGTGTCATTGTTGATGTGACAAGGTATTCACTTTTTTTTTAAAAAACAAAAATATAGGACCACTATTTTCGTCAAACATGTATTGACTTACATAAATATTAGCTTAAACATGTTACCCCCTCGTCGTCTTCTCTTTGCTTCTCGTTGCCCTCGTCATCTACTGCCTCTCTCTGTCTAATCCTTTCTCTTCTGCCATGACCTCCGCCCTTCCAATCCAAATAGCCACGAACCTCGTTTATCTCGAGAATCCCTATGATTTTAAGGCGCATAAGCTTATGGGAGTCCTGCTTGATGCGTTGGTCTTCGTTATCCTTATTGTTGTTGTCACTTTCGTTCTGGTAATCTTGTATTACTATAACTGCACTAACTTCCTAAAGAATTATATGCACTTATCTGCCTTTTTTGTATAGGTAGTTTCGTCATAACGTCATTAACCTAATTTTGTAGTTATTGTTGGTTCATATCATTATCTTTTGCTAACGATGAGATTCTGAGGCTCACTTTCAATGGAGCGCCTACTCCTAGCAAATCATTGGATAATGTATTGGGACCATCATTTACACCCCTAATAAATCTTTCAGTTGTTTGAACCCTTCTCTCTTGATGATTGTATGACTAATGTTTTAGCCTTTTCAACAATCAACTTACATCCTCATTCTTTTGACAGGAGGAGAAAAAATTACACAAAACTGATCATAGATGGACTAACCCTTTTGATCTTCCATATGATTCTGAGCTAAAGTTAAGTGAAATGGTATGTTGCAGTTGTAGCTCTTATTGGATTGGCAGCTAGTAACTTTTATCTCAATTGTCTGTGTGAGATAGTGTGAACGGGAAACTTGGAGAGATGAAATGCCATAATAAGGGTATGCGTGAATGGTGGCTTGCTAAGCTGGTTCTTGGCAACGATAATAAAGAAAAATGCTGCCAAACACACACCAAAAGAGAACACTGGAAAATTATAAATTGAGGATGTTTTAGTAGCTACCAAGTTACCAGTATTGGAGAGAGAATTTTTATTTTAGTAACCTTTGCTTCTTCACCTATGGCTTCACTTAGTTTCAACTTTGTGAACTTTTGCAGTTCTTCGACATGCGTTCTTTGCAAAATGTGCTACCTACTACCCATTTGCCTGCTAGTCTACTTGGTGATGCCACACAACCATGGTTTCCTCAAGAAACCATGACAACTTACATTCCAAGTAACACACGGTACTTTCTCCTTAAATATTTTCTAGAGCCAAACCTGAAGCGCTGGGGAGTGACCCTTTTTCCCAGTAAAAGCTAAAAACTAAACACATGGGCATGGCCACCGAGTGAGAGGAGGATGATCTAAATGTACAAATTGGAAATCCAATTGAAAAGTTATTTTTATTTTGATGATTTGAAAGAAGATTGATTGATGGCTCAATAGTTATAAATATTAATTAAATGAAATTTACTAAATAATAAAATAATTAATAAAATATAATTTATTTTATTATGTTACAAAAAATGTAAATCTACTAATATAAGTATACATAAAATAGTCTACAGAACTTCTTTACAAATTGAAGAACTTTCTTTAAATTTGAACCTCCATTAGGGGCATATGACAAATTATTAAAGCGGATCTTTTTCTTACTTTTATTATATATACTATTATCATTTTCATAAATATTTTAAAAACCACATCGAAAGTTAGAACGATTAAACAAGAAGTTTAAGATTTAAAATGTTCAATTTATATTAGAATGTGAAAATTAAACAGTTCGAGATTTTTACGTTTAAACCGATTAAATTTTTGACTAAAATATATTTATCCCTTCATGTTTCATCCCTTAGTACGTTATGCCTCTTCTATTTTAAAAATAAACTTATTACTCCCTTTGACCACTAGTTAAAGGAGTTTAGAATTTAAAAAGATTTTTTAACCCTGTATTATGATGAAATCACCATAACTGTACATGTTGCTTTTTTTTGAATAAAAATACCCTTTTAGTCTTTTGTTAACTAAAATACATTAAACTCCTATATTTTTTGCTTTATTTCATTATACCCTCTATTTCAAAAATAAAAATTATTTTAAGTATGAATTACATTTTGATCATTAATACATAAAAAAGGAAAATTTAATAAAAATATAATTATCTTCATAATTGTACTGCATAATCGTTAATTTATAAAAAATAAAAACATATTTATAAAACAAAATTAATAGTTTGGGCAACTCACAATTTTTTTTGGGCTACGAAGATAGACTAAAGATAACAATAAACACTAATGGATATTTTTAAAAAAAAAATTAAACTCCTTTTTTTTTGTCTTTGACCAAGGTATCTACCGGCGAACTCAGTGACTAATTCACTCGCTAGTTTATAGGCACCTTATAGGATGGGACAACTGACCCAAGGATTTAAGGCTGCTCCATACCTAAAGTTAAAGATCGAACCCCTGACCTTTAGTTAAGGATGAATGAGTCCTTGCCACTCAACCACACCCCTTAGGTTAAATTTTAAACTCCTTTTATTCTTGATCAAAGGAGATAATAAATTTATTTTTAAAATAGAGAGAGATATAAAGTATCAAGAGGTAAAACATAAGAGGTTAAATGTATTTTTACCTAAATTTTTTAATTATTGCTTCTCATAAATGAGAATGCCCACCAATTGGCAATGTAGATTAAAAAAATTATCGTCATGTAAAATCTTTATGCGCTACCAAACTTGACGAACAAGTAAACATGGCTTGCTATCAATTACAGACACCTAAGGATATTATAGTAATTGACTCTTTACATGTCGTAGGCCGACAATAGTTGCCAGTGCTATTCAGTATCCGTTAAATTCGCAATTCACAGTCAGAGCGGTTGAAACACATTGTGGCTTTTATAATCTTCTCCTCAACTTAGAAGAAGCGAAGAGAGAGAGAGAGAGAGAAACACAGAGAGGCCATTACTTCAACTACCTTATTAGAGGCCATTTCCACCGCTTTGTTCTTTCTTTTTCTTGTCTGGATCTTCAGCTAGACTAAGAAAGCAACCCAAATCACATTCACAACACAAGTCTGTTTCAAGATATGGAGTCTTACTTACCATCAGCCCCCGGATCCATTACCAAACTTGCTTCTTTCATTTTGCTTGTCTTCATCCTTTCTTGCTTCGCTTTCACATCTACAGGTTAGTCTTGCTTCGTTACTTTAGGTCTAATGATGTAATCTTGAGCTTTTGACTGTTTTTCTTTTTCATTTCTTCTCTCATCCACTGTTGACTTTGGTTGATTGAAGGTTTAACGCTTTGAGGCATTATAGTCTTCCAGGACAAAGTGATTTGTAGTATCCAAGGCATTTGTGTTCAAATCTATTGCACGAGAAACTGGGTTTTCCATCATACTGTTTCACGTTATAATCTTGAAGTTTCTGTTTGCTGTGTTTTCATTACTTTGATCTATAATATATTACTGCTGGCTGTATGTTTCAGCAAAGATATGATTTCCTCCCACTCTTAAACTCAAAACTTTAACATTTGAATTTGGGCACTTCGTCCACGTACTTCTTCCTTCTGCCGTGTGGTGAACTTTGTTTCTTTTGTCATCTTTGGTCCTGGCCGCTTTGACTACTAGTGGATTCGACTGGAAACTTTTTAAATCTTGGATACTCAACTTCTCATTGAGCTGTTGAATTATTTGCAGAAGCCTATGATCCTCTCGATCCAAATGGAAACATTACGATCAAATGGGACATAATGAGCTGGACACCAGATGGCTATGTTGTAAGTATTAGAAAAGGATACAAGTGTCTGTTTGTTTTTAGCCTTACTGTGAGGGATTTCTTGTCACAAGTAGCATGTCTTACACATTACTAGAGTAAGATACCCCAGCCTTGGTATCTGTTTCCTTATTCTGCTGCAAGATTTAGCTACTTTCAGAGTGGATATAGTTGACTTGCAGAAGAGTCCTGTGAATTTTTTTGAGTGCATTTAACTGTTATCACTGTTGGATAATAAGTTTTTCAGTACTCATCAGTTTGGTTAATAGGTTTTCTACGTCAAAAGATTCAGGAATTCGGTTATCTCTCTTCTTTTCATCAAAATTTTATGGAATTCATTCTAGTTCATGTATCATTTGTTAATGTTTCCTCTGTCCCTTCCCTGATTTGTCTAATATGTGTTGCATCATTCTTATTTGTGCTTGGCAGGCGGTTGTTACAATGTACAACTTCCAGCAATTTCGCCGCATTAAAGCACCAGGCTGGACATTGGGTTGGAGATGGGCGAAGAAGGAAGTAATTTGGAGTATGATGGGAAGTCAAACCACTGAACAAGGGGATTGTTCTAAATTCAAGGGAAACATCCCCCATTGCTGTAAGAAGAATCCAACTGTTGTTGATTTGTTGCCAGGAACTCCTTACAACCAACAGATTGCAAATTGCTGCAAAGGGGGAGTACTTAGTTCATGGGGCCAGGACCCCTCCACTGCAATAGCCTCTTTCCAAGTTAGTGTGGGTGCTGCTGGAACCACAAACAAAATTGTCAGGGTGCCAAAGAACTTTACTTTGAAAGCACCAGGGTCTAAATATACTTGTGGTCCTGCAAGGATTGTGAAACCGACTAAATTCATATCAGCCGATAAAAGAAGAGTTACTCAAGCTTTAAGTAAGTGATCAACCTACATTTTCTATTGAAAGTTATGATTGAAACCAGTTCACTAAACTCTAACGATCATATAAATCCTGTGGTGTTGTCATACTCACGAATACTCCACTACAATTTTAAGACTAATGGAGTTGAAAACTGTTTATATCTTTATTTGTTCAAAGTTTTCATATTACGTTCTTATAATAGCCTTTTGTTGTTAAGTTAGTGATTTGTTTAGGCCAAATATTAGAGCATGATTTGATGACTGCCAATTACTACTCTTTCTAGTATATGACATTATTTATTTCGATAAAAGCATGTACTTAACAAGGATTCCCTTCTGTTATGGCAGTGACTTGGAATGTTACTTGCCAATATTCATAATTTTTGGCTGCGGAGACACCTGCCTGCTGCGTTTCTCTCTCATCATTTTATAATGTTACTGTAGTAGGTTGCCCAACTTGTGCTTGTGTTGTCAAAGCAATAAAACATTATTTCGGAGCTGCGTTGAGTAAGCTTTTAAGTAATTTCTTAACATTTTAATGAACTTTGTAATTGAACAAATAACGAGAATGTTGAAAGATGTAATTTCTATTTAATGTTTTTTTTTCTGAAGTAGTTTCTTCTTAAGTTGAAAATAATGAAATTGATTTACGTGAGAATAAGAAATGCTTAAGTGTGAGAAAATTTGATAAATACTAAATAGATTATATTTTTAATCTCATATTTAATGCATTTTGTTTTTTTTATTTAAGAGTTTTTTTTAATTATTCTTGGTACTTATCTTGTTTCTATTATTATTTTAGGTTTTATTTGTGTTTATGTATAAAAAAAGAGTTAGGATGAAGTCAAGAGAAAATAGAAGATTTGAAGCTATTTTGAAGGGACCTTGTTGATGGACATAACCGAGCAAGTCTTATTGTATGGACAATGACTTAGCTCTTTGGGACCATGTTTGTTTTTGATTTTTAAAGAATTAAGATTGAGGGACATGGTCATGCATACAACCGTGTACACTTTAAAAATCCTATTTTTTCACTATAAAAGACAATTATGAAGAGAAAACAAGGGGAGATCATAGGAGGTTCATAAGAGGCTCAAGTTAGGCTTAGGAAAGCACAAATTGACAGCCTAAAATGATAGAGAGGACGAAGAACAAGCAATGAAACATATTTGTAGTGGATTTCCATTATTCTAAAATAGATTTCACAAGGATTAAAAGAGATTTTACCATGTCTCTTTTAGTTTTGATGTTATGTTTTTTTGTGATTATGAGCTAAATTTTTGTTAGTACTTGGATTAGATGATTCCTGAGATAGACCTAATAATGAATTTATTTTATTTTAATTTTTCTTTATTTTCATTGAGATTCAATTATGTTTTCTTAATTTTTCTTGAATTAATATTGCTAATATATTATTTTATATATGATTTCATATATTAGAGATTGAAAAATCTTTTTGTATGAATAGATCTACAATACTTGAAAAGAGTTGCATACAAACTTAGAGAAAGGTGAATATAAATCTTCTAAATTAGGGTTAAAACTTAATAGTAAAATTCACTAATCGATTAATGCAATTTTAATTAAATAGAAAGAGATTTCAGTTAATCAATCAAGAATTAGGTGTTAATAGTCTTGAAAAAGATTTTAACAAATGATAGAAATTTTCACAGTCTAATAAACCATAGATTAAATTAATTAGTAAAATCATGATTACATGAGAAGTCATTAAGGGATTCAAAGTCCAAGTATTATTATCTTCTTTTATTATTTCTAAGTTTAATCTTCGTTATAGTTAGTTAATTTTGTTGATTTATTTTAGCTTATTATTTTAAATTTTGCATTTGGTTTATGGCCTTCACCATAATTTATTAGATTAGATAATAAGAAGAGAGTAAATACTAATAACTAATACTAACTACAGCTACACCGTATACTTAATAACATAAAATTACATATCATTCGTCCACACAATGGGTGCAAGTTACTGATTTATCATTTCCTTTGCTTGCAACTATTCTGTGCCCAATCACAGAGCGCAGGTGAGTTAGTAAGGGGCTTTTCTGGCTTAAGTGAGGTTGTGGATTCGAACCCTCCTCATGTATGCAGCCGTTTAAAACTTGGAGTCAGAGCTTTACCTCCTACAAAAAACTTACCCGGCTTAAGTGAGGATTAGTCTGAGTGTGGATGACTTAAAGGTGCCTTTTTATAGTTGAAATCTGCCTAAGACACCTCGTAAACAACCAAGAAAACTATTCTCTGCCCAGTTTGCATAGGAAAGGCCATAGCATCTCCTCGCTTCTTTTTGGTTTTTCCTGTATTTTTTTGTTGTACTACATGAACGATTTTGAAGTATACACGCATCATCCCTGCCAGTGGCTCCGTGCCCAAAATGTTCAATCTTACCGTTCCAAATACAACGTCATCTAGACCCATAAAAAATTATGGGTTGTCTTTGTCTCCTGCTTCTTTCTGATCGTTATATTGCATTTACATCCGTCGTAAGTACACACTGGTACCGATTCATAATTGATCAATTCATCTCATATTGCCTTCAGTTTTTTTGAAATATGAAATCACCGTTTGTCCTTCCTGATTACAATTTGCAATATTTGACTTTAACTGCTGAATTCTCGGTCCGTTCCCATTGGAGAATCTTTTCGTCAGATCTTCCCACAAATGTTTCATGTTCTCTGCATATGTTATGGTCGAATGTAGTTTTGGTTCTATGGTATTCACTGTCCATGAGATCAACGTGGACTGAACGATATTGGTGAACCGGATTATGAGGGAACTGGACTGTTAACCATTGAAAGTAAAAATCGACTCGTTAAAACCCTGAACCGTAAAACCACGAACCATATTGGGTTATGCCTTTCTTCCCCTCTCTTCTCAATTTTCGTTTTTAACTGCATCTTCTCTTTGATAACTACATCTTCTCCTCAATCCTCCTCCCCACTTTGTTCTCTCTTGGCTGCTTTCTACTTCAGACTTTCCCGTTCACCCTCTGTTTCCTTTTCAAATGATTCATTTCTTGCCCCAAACAACTCAACGAAGCAGCTTCGATGTCTTACCACAATCGGCTGTGATGACGTTTTACACCCATTATGGGTCAAATGGTCATCTGTCATCTGTCATGAATAGTTATTCAAAAATGACATATAAAAGGCAACGTTTAGAAAAGAACTGAACTGACTCTGTGTATGTGGTTTTATTTCTAAAACGCTGGCTCTCGCTAACTTCGGTTTTGGAGGTTTCTACAGAAAACAAAGGCAATCTCTGCGTTCTTTAATCGGTGGAATATAACGAATCATCAAGTATGTATGTTTTGTTTTTCCACGCATATACAATCGATCCTTGGAAGATGCATAATCTGTGTGGTTATGTTTTGTGTTTGATCTGTTCATTTATTTTTTAACATTGGTATCAGAGCCAGGTTGTGTTTTGTTTATATGCATGCTAAGAAATCTATGTTAAACTTTGATATCAAATGTCGTCAAATTTGCCTCTGTTATACTGAAAACATTGCCTCTGTTTCCGCTAGTTACTTCTCTCTCTAAACGTTATCCATGAAAACATGATTTGTTATATGTTTTACCGTAAAGATATCTGTTGCATTTTCTGTCTTTGTAAGGGCATGCGTTGTTTTTTTTCTTTTCTCTTTCCCTGCGTTTCACTGCTCCAACAATAAATAACGTCGTATGGATGTTTCAAGTGTATGAGAAAGCATCGACAGAAATGAGTTATCTGATTGTGGGTTTTGTTCTGTAAACGATTTATCAACAACCCATAATTTTATTTTATTGTTTGAATTAAATTTATCAATGCACCGAATATCTGCAACTTGTTAATCGATGTTATCAAACCAAAACACGAATCTGTTTTTCGGTGATAAATGATTTCATAAATCACTGTTCATCTTCGGTGTGATTTTATGTCTCTTCTTCGATGTTATATACCTACCATTTTCGGTATAATGGTTTAGAGTGAGAAAATAAAATTACCGAAAAAGACAATAGTAGATTACATATGTTGAATCATCAAGAGAAGCAGAGGAGAACCAGAAGCGCAGGAGGAAGACGATGAAACGTCTAGCGTGTGCGCGTCCAGAGCCAGTCGTAGCGCTGGCACTGCACGCGCCAGACGCTGCCTCCAAGCCCAATTTCGTTTTTTTTAGGCTGATTTTTTGTCTGTGTTTTGGGCCATTGAGAGTTATTTGAAGTCCATAATTATTTGTGGCCTAAATTAAGAATGGACTATTTTAATACATAATTGAGTTAAATATAATATAATGTCAAGAATTAGAAATTAGGTTTCTAATTTACACTTACTAATTAAGTTAGTTAAGTTAGTTTCTAAAATGTTTAAAATAAAATTGATTAGTCCAATTATACTTTAAATTAAAAATAAGTTTCTAATTAATTAGAATTTTTTTAATTTATAAAAAAACTAACTAATTTGTTTAGTGAAAATAACCTTAGAAATAAACTAATTTCGTTGGTTTATTTTCTAATTGAATAAATACTAATTTGTTTAGTTAACATAGTTTCATTAGAAATTAGTTTCTAATTAAACCAAAATAATTGATTAATTCAATTATAAGTTAAATTAAAAATAAGTTTCTAATTGATTAGATATTAAACGCATTTGTTGATAGCCAAATATAATTTGTTAGTGATGACATTTATTAAAAAGATGCGTAGAAGGGAGTTGATTAGGAGTGTATATCCTATAGGTCTTCCAATGGAAATAGTAAAAGCTATTATAATTCGAGCTTTGCGAACTGTGTCACGAGAACTCGTGAATTCATTTCCGCATAGGGTTCGCTACCTATAGACTGTTTATAGGTTGAAGCACATTTAATACAATAGGTTGTTTTTTATAAGAACAAACGTCTTAATATTTATGTAATATGTTATATGAATTTTATATAGGAATTCGTCTAAAGTAAAGTAATTAGGATTCGATTGTTGTATGAATGATGATTGAACACATTTGTGAACTTTTGATTTCATAAGCAATT
>JAOTAX010000007.1:13736694-13747793 GCA_025629825.1 Erythroxylum guanchezii
TAAAAGTGCTTTTTATTTTTATGTTGTCAAACAGTCTACTGAATGAAGCTCTTTTAAAAAAGCTGTTTTTTTAATTGGCAGCCAAACAGTCAACTGACTTTTAAAAAAAGCCCTTCTCAGAAAAGCTCTATTGACAAAAGCTCTACTAATAAAAGCTCAACCAAACGGGCCCTAATTAAGTTTAAGATTTAATGATCATAAAGTAATCTATAAGGAAAGTTCTTAATCATCTACATTGGTATTGGGCCCTTTAAGAAAATAATATCACAAGTTATAGAAAGTCAAGATTATACCTAAACTTAGAATAGTTTGAAATGCAATTATAAGAAAATATGGGTTAAATTTTAAATATGATTGAGTGTATGTATGAAATAGGGAACTTGCAAGTTTGCTGTCCTTAACCACCAAATTGCATTATTTAGCAAAAGATTAGGTAGGGAATTTTTTATAAATTATTTTCCCAAAACACCCCTTTTTTATAGCTCCACCGACAGCGAGCTGTCATCAACAGATCTATGTTTCATTTTTCCCAAACACGTGGTCTTAATTCCAATTCTGTCCCTAATACATCACCCTCGAGATTTCTCTTTTCTTTTCTCACGTAAAAGTCTTGATGCGGCTATCAAAACTTAGTAACTTACGGAACGGGTAAAGATGGATTGCTATCAATCATAATTAGCTAAGGATATTATCGTAATTGACCCTTTACATGTCGTCGACGGACTATAGTTGCACTTGCCAGTGCCACTATTGAACTGTTAAATTCGCGACTCGCACTGTCACGCTCTCGGAGCAGTTGAAACGCATTGTAATGGTCTTCTCTTCAACTTAAAAGAAGTGAAGAGAGAGAGAGAGAGGCCATTACTTCCATTGCCTTATTCTTTCTTTTTCTCGTCTGGATCTTCAGCTAAACCAAGAAAGCAACCCAAATCACATTCACAACACAAGTCTGTTTCAAGATATGGAGTCTTACTTACCATCAGCCTCCGGATCCGTTACCAAGCTTGCTTATTTCACCATTTTGCTTCTCTTCTTCCTTTCTTGCTTCGTTTTCACATCTACAGGTTAGTCTTGCTTCTTTACTTTAGGTATAATGATGTGATCTTGAGCTTTTGACTGTTTTTCTTTTGCCTTTTTATTTGATCTGGGGTCTGCTTCACTCATCCACAATTGACTTTGCTTGATTAAGGTTTAACTCTTTGAGGCATTACAGTCTTCCTACAGTCTTCCAGGACAAAGTGATTTGTAGTATTCAAGGCACTTGTGTTCAAATCTATTGCAAGAGAAACTGGGTTTTCTATCATACTATTTCACTTTATAATCTCAAAGTTTCTGTTTGCTGTGTTTTCATTACTTTGATTTATAAGACATTGCTTTTGGCTATATGCCTCAGCAAAGATATGATTTCCTGCCACTCTTAAACTCAAAACTTGAACATTTGGATTTGGGCACTTCGTCCACGTACTTCTCCCTTCTGCCGTGTGGTGAACTTTGTTTCTTTTGTCATCTTTGGTCCTGGCTGCTTTGACTACTAGTGGATTCGACTGGAAACTTTTTAAATCTTGGATACTCAACTTCTCATTGAGCTGTTGAATTATTTGCAGAAGCCTATGATCCTCTCGATCCAAATGGAAACATTACGATCAAATGGGACATAATGAGCTGGACACCAGATGGCTATGTTGTAAGTACTAGAAAAGGATACAAGTGTCTGTTTGTTCTAAGCCTTACTGTGAGGGATTTCTTGTCACAACGTGCGTGTCTTACACATTACTAGAGTGGGATACCCCAGCCCTGGTATAGTGGTATCTGTTTTCTTATTCTGCTGCAAGATTTAGTTACCTTCAGAGGGCATTATATAGTTGATTTGCAGACGAGTTCTGTGAATTCTTTTGAGCTCATTTAACTGTTATCACTGTTGGATAATAAGTTTTTCACTCATCAGTTTGGTTAATGGGTTTTCTACGCCAGAAGATTCAGGATTTCGTGTATCTCTCTTCTTTTCAGCAAAATTTTATGGAATTCATTCCAGTTCATGGATCATTTGTTAATGTTTCCTCTATCCCTTCCTTGATTTATCTAATATGTGTTGCATCATTCTTATTTGTGCTTGGCAGGCGGTTGTTACAATGTACAACTTCCAGCAATTTCGCCACATTCAAGCACCAGGCTGGACATTGGGTTGGACATGGGCGAAAAAGGAAGTAATTTGGAGTATGATGGGAGGGCAAACGACTGAGCAAGGGGATTGTTCTAAATTCAAGGGAAACATCCCCCATTGCTGTAAGAAGGATCCAACTGTTGTTGATTTGTTGCCAGGAACTCCTTACAACCAGCAGATTGCAAATTGCTGCAAAGGGGGAGTGATTAATTCATGGGGCCAGGACCCCTCCACTGCAATAGCCTCTTTCCAAGTTAGTGTGGGTGCTGCTGGAACCACAAACAAAACTGTCAGGGTGCCAAAGAACTTTACTTTGAAAGCACCAGGGCCTGGATATACTTGTGGTCCTGCAAAGATTGGGAAACCGACTCAGTTCATATCAACTGATAAAAGAAGAGTTACTCAAGCTTTAAGTAAGTAATCGACCAACATTTTTCATTGAAAGTTATATATTGAAACCAGTTCACTAAACTCTGATGATCATATAAATCCTGTGGTGTTGTCGTCCTCACTAAGACATACTGGTTTGCACTACAATTTTAAGACTAATGGAGTCAGAAGATTGTATATATCTGTCTTTGTTCAAAGTTTTCATAGTACCTTCTTATAATGGCCTTTTGTTGTTAAGTTAGTGATTTGTTTGGGCCAAATATTAGAGCATGCTTTGATGACTGCCAATTAGTACTCTTTCTAGTATATGACATTGTTCATTGAGATAAAAACATGTACTTAACAATGATTCCCTTCTGTTATGGCAGTGACTTGGAATGTTACTTGCCAATATTCACAATTTTTGTCTGGGAGGACCCCTTACTGCTGCGTTTCTCTCTCATCATTTTATAATGATACTATAGTAGGTTGCCCAGCTTGTGCTTGTGGTTGTCAAAGCAATAAAACATTATCTGGGAGCTGTGTAGAGTAAGCTTTTAACTATCCTTTTGTTGCATATCTTGCTATCTCCTTCATTATGCTTATGGATGGTTTGGATCCTTTTCACTTAATGCATGTCACAGCCCAGACAGTCCACACTTGGCCTCAGTTGTCTCAAGTCCGAGCAAATCTGACAATGCACCTCTTGTTCAGTGTACCAGCCATATGTGCCCGATACGAGTCCACTGGCATGTCAAGTTAAATTATAAGGAGTACTGGCGAGTAAAGGTTTCTATTACAAATTTCAACTACCGCATGAACTATACACAGTGGAATCTAGTTGTTCAACACCCCAACTTTGATAACCTCACCCAGATTTTCAGCTTTAACTACAAGTCATTAACTCCTTATGAAGGGTTAAGTAAGTTAAAACCTGCCATCTTTACATCTCTACTTTCATCATTTGTGTTATAAAAGCTTGCACAAGATTCTTATCTTTCCACTTCCCAATACAAAATTCTTGATTTGCAGATGATACGGCCATGTTATGGGGAGTTAAGTTCTACAATGATTTGCTATCACAAGCTGGTCCTCTTGGGAATGTACAGTCAGAACTGCTTTTCCGAAAGGATGCATCAACTTTCACATTTGAAAAGGGATGGGCATTCCCCAGAAGGATCTCTTTTAATGGTGAAAACTGTGTAATGCCTCCTCCAGATGCCTACCCATGGTTGCCAAATGGCGTTTCTCGGCAATTCGTGTCTCGCCTTCCTCCTCTCGTCACACTACTGGTGTATATGATTGCCTTTTTGGCTTAAACATGATTAGATATGTTAGCAAGGATATTTGTTGTTCCAACAATCTGAATTTTGGTACTGCTCCGTGAAGCCAAGTCAGTCCAGTTTATGGTGTTGGAATGAGAAAGTGCAGCAGGTTTAAGCAACAAATAGGTTTGCACTATAATGCTGCTCCACATATCCGGGCTACTTATTGTATTGTGAATGCAAGTAACATTCTTTTCTTCATAATCAATTTTTGTCAAGAATGATTTCTACTTCAATATTTTTTATGTTACACTTTATGTGTTGTATCCATATGTGTAAACAGGTATTCGTAGAATTTGCAATTATTATATTGATTTGTTCATGTTAATGTTCGTATACTTTTATAAGTACTTTCTGTTACACTTTATCATATCAAACAACTTAAATGTCACATTCATGATATGGAAGGTGAATAAACAGGAAATGAAACAAGGCTTGAGAAAAAGAAACCATCAACTTTGCAGCTATGTATTATAAAGTTTCCCAGAAAATTTGAGGATGTGGGGTGAGGAATCACATGTATCTAATTAACACGATTAGTCAATACAGATAGCTAATACACACGAAATCGACGCGGTTGAATTGTTAACGCATGATATCGGTGCAGCTAAAATTGACAATGAATGACTGGTATATCTGCTACGAAAATTTGTGGCCTTTGCAATCCATTCTGCTTTATCAATCTATTTGTCCTTGGGAGGATGGATCACAGCATTGACAGCAACATCAACAGCAATGAAACTGACAAAGTAAAGAATGCAACTGGATTTGCATAGGCAGAATTTGGCAGATACGGATATGCGTCTGGTGGGGGTAGCATGCATTCATCACCATTGAAATAAACTTTCCTAGGAAATGCCCATCCTTGCTTCAATGTAAAAGTGTTCTTGTCCTTCTGTAGAAGCACCTCAGACTGGATGTTTCCGAAAGGGCCAGCTTCCATCAAAAGATCATTGTAAAATTTCATTCCATAGAACATCCCTGTGTCGTCTGCATATCAATAACATAAGGACTTGATATCTGTAGGTAGGTTCCGTTAAGAAATCAAGTATTTCGAGTTTCAGGGACTTACTGACTGATGCATATGGTACAAGAGGCTTGTAATCGAAACTGAAGACCTGGGTGACATTGTTGAGATTGGGATGTTGAATAACAAGTGTCCATTGAGTGTAGTTCATCCTGTAGTTAAAATTAGTTACAGCAATCTTGGCACGCCAGTAGTCCTTGTAGTTGACCTTCACATGCCAGTGAACTCGGACAGGGCACATATGATGGGTGCACTGGAGCAACGGTGCATTATCCTTCTTAGGCGTGTTTATTCCCTTCCTGCGAGCCTCCTTGGAGTTACTCCTGCATTCACGGGGATTGGCTCCTCTCAGTTCCAAGATTGTATAACCAAAAAGTTTTAACTGCGAAGATTAATATGTGTTGTGGTTAAGCAAGTAGGGAACGAAAAGAAGTAGCTTACTTAATGCAGCTGTTCTTGTTATGGCAACCGCATGCACAGGTCTGACAAGGAGTGATTGTCTCGTTGTAGAAAGATGAGAATGAAACACAGCAACTAGGATGCTTCGAGACCAGGAACTGTGAGTAAGTGCATGTTACATTCCATGTCACTGCATGAAAGTAACATAGGTTATATTGAGTCCTGAATCACTAGTGTCGAGAAAATGCTTAGACCATTACCCTCTATGGCTCAATTGTATTCAATGGAGGAGGTTGAAAACTTCTCAAACCTCAGTGGATGAATTCTACGCTTTTCTGTCTATTAAATGCAGCATCTAGGAAGCTAAAATGTAGAGGAAATGAGAACTTACTAAGTGCTTGGGTCTTACGCCTGCGATCAGGCGTGAAGAACACTGTGGATGGCACAATCTTTGCAGGGCCACAACTGTAGCCTGGTCCTGGTCCAAACAAAGTGAAGTTCTTGGGAAGTTTTACTGTTTTGTTTGAGGTGCCAGCAAGTCCAACACTGACTTGAAATGCCGAGACAGAACCTGCAGGATCCTGTCCCCAAGCTGACACCACACCTCCTTTGCAACAGTTGGTAAATTGCTGGTTATAAGGGACTCCAGGAAGCAGGTCCACAACCGTGGGCGTCTTCTTACAGCAATGTGGTACGTTGCCCTTGAACTTGGAACAGTCACCTTGTTCTGTTGTTTGAGCCCCCACCATGGACCATATTACTTCTTTCTTCGCCCATGTCCATCCTAGGGTCCACCCAGGACTTATGATATGCCGGTACATTTGGAAGTTGTTTAATGTTACAGTAGCCTTCAAGAATTTGATGAAAGACAGATTATTTATCAGCTTACATCTAACCTGTTACTTAGTTTTGATGGCACTTCCTGGATTTAAGGGAAAATGACGAAGGTAAAATAGAATTCTAACAAATAGTCTTGGGACTGGTTTCTTTCTTCCTTTTTTTTTTTAGTTTCTGAGATGAAATGAAACATATGAATTTGTCTGAAAGAGAGTTTTGTCATACTTGACCGTTGAATTTGAGATATAGAAGTCTGAAACGGATTGAAAAAGTAATGCGGCCTCTAATTGTATTGCAAATTCCCTGTTTTTGAGCCAAGTTAAATTGCTTTAAATGACGAGTATACTCACCACGTAGCCATCTGGTGTCCAAGACATTATATCCCATTTGATAGTTATATTTCCATTCGGATCGAGCGGATCATATGCAGCTACAATCACAAAAGAGAAAGCAACATTAATGCATGAATAGACTGAAGCACAGATTCATGAGTGCGATGCAAATTGTAATTTCCAAGCTGATAATCTGAGAATGATGTTTACCGGCATATGGAAGCATCATAAGAGCTAGACCAATCACGAATATGACCTTCATTTCTGTAAACAAAGAGAACTTCTGGCTTTCTGCTTCCAAGGTGATTTTCTGATGAGTCTCTGCAGACCTGTTGAAGCCCATTACCTGAGGCTCACCAAAATGGAAAACCCCCTGCCGAGGACTTAATGTTGCAGCATCATCACCTCTGAAGAAGGCCAAAATGAAAGCTATTGCCTGGAGATGTCTCACCTACTGGTTGTTAGGTGCGTCGCGAGATTAGTTTTCGTCTCTCCTTAAGCTTCTGCCACACTTATCATCTCGTTTAGGCTATAAATTTGCCACCTCCTGTTTCTGCATCTTGAAGCAAAGTTTTGGCGAGAAATGATGGGGAAGCTGGAGGCTGAACACAACAGCTCAACGGTCCATCACTGTCAGACTGGTGTTAACCCTCACGTGTAGAAGCTTACAAGCATTGGACTTGCTTTGTTATTACGTCTCCATCCAACTCAATTTGCCTTTTCAACATTCTATAAGTTTGGTGCTCGCGATAGTCTTTCTGTGGACACAAAGTTAACACTGCCAGACAAGTAATGGATTCTCTAGTTTCATATGGTCTACCTTTTCAGTTTTCTCCGGTTATCGGTTGACAACTCAAAAGGTTGGAGCAGTAAAATGATAATTGATCAGTGATGCAGTGATGCACCAAAAACTCAACATACTTGCAGAACGGGCAGGCTTTTAAATGATCGTCCGCTGAAAGGATGCCCCCATCTATAAACTTTGACATATAACATTAGCCATAGATCTGCATCAGCTTTCTAAAAAGGGTCTGTCTTAGGAATTTCAAACCCAACAGGAGTTTCCTAAATTTAATATATGATATCATTCTCAAAAAGGCATGTAAATGAAAATGGGGATGACCTTTCAGCCGAACCAGTTCCACGCCTACCTTGAGAAGGTTACCGTTACTAGAAGAAACCTGATGTATAATTTGACAATATTTTAAAGAAAAGCTGGACATAGAGTAAAGCTTCCAACTTTGAGTAGCAATGTTGCCTGGGAGTAGGAACATTATTACATGTTGTTGATGTGTCACTTTGTGATTCAACCTTTAAGTCAAGCAGTTGGTTCAATATCCTCTTTGAAGCTACCAAATTCGATGGCCTAGAAGCTTATTCCAAGCTATTTGTATATTTGAGAAACATTTGAACAGCTCTTTTTTCAACAATCCAGTCTACAGAATGCGAAGAGGCATTCAAGATTGTAGTTAATGATCGACAGGGAACCCCTTGCTTTTGGCTTATTCATACGATCTGAGAGTTTGGTTAATATACTAAATGCAATATAACGTATAGCCCATGAATTTAGGACTTTGGAGAAGAGTCTAATTAAAAAGTTTGTAGATACTTAATGATTATAGATTATTATCTCTTTATCTTTAAGCTTGGTATCTGGGCCTGAGCTCAGGTCGGACTTAGGCCCAGGTTATCACTGGCGGGGCTCGGGCCTGAAAGCCCCAGGCTCGACCTATTGGACCTGACCTAACTCATTATCATTCTTATTTATCGAAAATTTTCAATTTATGGGAATGTCATAAAATTTCAATTTTCTAGACCGGTCTCCCAATATCACTCGAAAATAAAGAGTTCACTGTTAGACCCCTAAGTCCAGACTGTGGGATCGTGCAAGTGTTGACGAGTGTTGGCCAATGCTTGGCACACAAGTCGGTACGAGGAAGATGTGTTGATGAGGGAACAAGGCGAAATCTTGCGAATTGGCGAGCAAAACCCGAGGAACTTGCGAAGTAGGCGAGGGATGAGGGAAGTATCGGCCAAGATCTCGAGAGTAGGCGAGATTTGATCCATATGGGCACGCGTAGAGGCACATTGGCCCAGTTATCTTCGATGAGTCATAAGATTCGAATGTGAGGTCTCGCGGAGTTAGTAAACTAAGTCATGCCAGACCCGAGGGTGCGCGAGAATGCGCAAAGGTATGTGAGACTCCGCGAAGATGCGCGAAGGCATGTGAGCGCGATGAGGCATATAAGCACTTGACTTCGGCGAGGTAGGTCGAAGGTATGTGAAATATGCGAGGTTTTTTTATTAACTCAGATTGTGACTTGTACTTAGTCATAGAGCGACAAGACTCCACCATGAGTGAGCTTGATCGTGGAAGATGGACTTATCCATAGATGTGCATTGATGGACTTATGTGTGGATAGGCTGTGGTGAAAACACATCAACATTGACGTGGCAATCGTGAATACTGTAACAGATAAGATCACAGTGGATGAACATTATCTTTAAGAGATAAAGATCACATGAAAGGATCATCTGAAGATAGATGAGATCTTCGTGGATAAGGATAATTATTCCTAGATAGGATAATCTTTTATCTTGTTAATGTGATGTAACTTAATCCTATTAGATATCATAAGATCGTGATCTTAGCTAGAATAGTTCTATTAGGATTCTATCTTAGTAATCTAGAGGAGCCTATAAATAGCTCGTTAGAGGTGAGACCTATTTTGTAGCACCCCACCCTCATAAGACATGTACCTGACATCCTAAGTGATGTCCGAACACATGCTTTATAAAGGTGGCATGCTAGAACAGTCAAACACTAGAAACTCGGTACAAAATTTTCAAATTTATCATACACGTATGCGGAAATCCATAATCAATTGGGCCCACTATATTCATAAACTTTTTCAATTATAAGGTTTACAATCGTTTCACAAATCATCCGATTTTCCTTAGTCACTAGGGCCCATTACAAATACAAAACACTTAAATTCATAATTGTTATTACATTACAAAATCATTTACAAACATTTCCCATTTGGAAAGTTATTATAAAACAGAAATATTTAAATATACATGTTATAATACTTCTAACTACATATTTGGATACATAACAATGAACTACATATGCAGACGCGAACTGATCCCGACTTCTATCTCTCACTTGAATGTAGTGGCTATACTTCTGTTTGCCTAACGGGTTAACTCTTTTGAGCCTGAAAAATATTATAAATTTTGGGTGAGTTTTGTAAACTCAGTAAGTGGCTATCATTGATGGCTCACTCAATCACATAACACATCACATCATATTTTCATATAATTTACATCACTTCATTTAACATATATCATCACATTCAGAGCAGTCAATTTAATCATTTCAAATACATATATCACTTATAATGCAATGTGCATGAGACTCACTTTCATTTATTACTTTGTTGTGACCGAGTGCCTAATTACTAGCTCATATCTCTTAGTGATTATCGAGCTGTATCAAATAATGTCCCATATCCCTTAGTAGATATCGGGCACATTTACAACTGAGCCTGAGGCTCTTTTTTCACAGTCTGAGCTTTAAGCTCTTTTTCACATTCTGAGCTTTAAGCGCTTTTTTGGTGACTACTCCGGTCACAACTGCCTTTATCTTTCATGCATTCATGTAATGTAATGCATCACATTTTTATATTTTCAGTCAATCATATGATTGCACATTCACATATTTTCAATCAATCACATGATTTCGGATTCACAATCACTTTCACATTCATCATCGGACCTTGGTCTGGCATTCAACAATTAAGTTGAGAAAACACTTATTTCTTCCCATTCCCATACAAGTAATACTTCAATATCACATTTATGCATCAAGTCTTAGACCTTCATTTTCCGGCATCAACGTAAGCAAATCACATTCATATCAATTATATTCACATTGCATAATAGTCATAACCATAGTCATTCAATGCAGAAATTGAAATCAGAAGAAACACTTAAAGTAAGACTATCTAGGTCGACTCACAGTATGCTCCAGATTAATATTAGCTTCCATGATCTGGAAACGTTTGAATGCGAACTTTTAACCTACTCATCCAAATTATGCAACACACACATTGCACACACTCACATTAATAACTTTGCACAATTATATGCATTCATTTATACACAAATATGTATACAAAACAAATACAATGCATGCTTAATGACAATCCCGGGTATATTATCCAATTTCACATCTTACGCTCATTTTTATTTCATAATTCAATCACTCATCATTAATTTTCTAGCATTATTTGCTCTTATAATAACAATTTCTCAGTCACTTTAACTCGATACCCATTACTCCTCTCCTTTGAATCACAGCTACAGTCATATGAATATCTTTATTTCCCATTACACACAATTCTTTGATGCTTTAATACCAACAATTCATTCACTAATGTTATTCTAACTGTTGGGACCCGATCTTGGGATCGGACCCCAACCGAAAAACGGAATCGAAAAACGAAAACAAAAGAATCCGATTTCTCGGAATCATATAAATCGCGTAAAAGAACGGATACAAATGTCCGAATCCAAAGCGAAGCAACTCTCCGACATCTGAGAACAAAACGAAAGCAAACGAAACTAACGTGTTGCATTGCGTT
>JAOTAX010000007.1:13755598-13767282 GCA_025629825.1 Erythroxylum guanchezii
AAGGTCCGATGATTGTGAGGTTTGATTTGGATATTGAAGTGCTACTTAAACTATGTGTACTTAATGTGATGATCAATGTGTTCTGAATGGGAATTTGCATATGAATGAAAAAGTGACACTCAACGTTAAAGTTGAATGTCGGACTACGGTCCGATGATATGCGAATGTGAGTTAATGACAATTTAGATTTGTAACTGAGGCATTCCATACCATGAATGCATGAAACATAATGACAGTTGTGACCAGAGTAGCCACTGATCAGAGCTTCAAACTCAATGTGTGAAAAAGAGTATCGAGCTTAAAATTGATTAAGAGCCTCAGGCTTAACGTTTAATGAGCCCTATATGGGACAGTTATCAATGAGGCCGGTATCCACTGGATACGGGACAGTTTAGGCACTCGGTCACAACAAAGTAACAAATAGAAAGTGAGTCCATGTGCGTTGCATATGCATAATATGAATGATTCAGTGTACTGAATGTGAAATAATATGAATATGTGAAATAATGTGACATGTGACATGTGAAATAGTGAGATATGAGAATTATGTGTTATGTGATTGGGTGAGCCATCGATGATGGTCACTCACTAAGTTCGCAAAACTTACTCAAAATTTGCAAATATTTTTCAAGATTAGAAGAATACCCTGTTAGGCCAACGAGAGTATATCTACAGCATTCAAGTGAAGGATAGAGGTCGGGATCAGTTCGCGTCTGTATTGCATTTCTCTATTTTGTAGTGATTTGTATCTTCCACATTTTTTTTGTATAAAATTGGTATTCCGAAATGACTTGAGTGTTTTGTATTTGTGAAAGGCCCCAAATGGCTATTGAAAATTTTGTTAATGATTTAGGGATAATTGAAAATTTTTATTATTGACTTCTGCAAAATGTGTTAATGATTTCAAAAAAAATTTTATACCGTTTTATGACTGATTGAGTGCTTTAGCACGCCACCCTAGCGGGGCATGGACTCGAATATCATCATCAATGTCGGGTTCGGGTCATTGCGGGAGTGGGGTGCTACAACTTTCATATACCTATATAATTTTTTTAAATCAACAAAGAAAACTCCATACTATTACCTCTATCCTTTAACATGTTAACTGATATTACACCCTATATAGGTCCCTCCTATTACAATCTTTCTCTTTTATCTCCTACAATAAAAAATTATTTCCTAATTTCGCAAACAATTATCTTGTTTGACTATTAAGTTTCATATTTTTTTATGGAGCATTCCACTTGGCATGATTTTATCTTTTTTCATGGTTTAAAAATATAACCCCTAGTATATAACTATGAAAAAAGATGTTGGCTTAATTATTGAAGTATTCAAAACAACCCACCCATTTGATATTGTGTTATCATTTTGATGGACATCTTGAATAATAAGAAACTTATTTCTCACATTTTTTCTTTGATGGTTGTAATAGGTTGTTATTGAAGATATTTACTTGAAATAGAAAATATTTATTGATCTTGAAAAATATTTCCCACCACATTGTATACTTTTAAGTAACACTTCCACAATTGATTTGAACTTTATTGGTACAATGACTAAGTCTTATGATTGGATTATTGGAGCTCTTGGTGGAATTTCTTTCTTATAATTATAGTTGGAACACTCTTATTATGGATTTGCTTCATTAATGCTATTTTAGGTTTACATTTTCACTTTTTCCGATATCATATTTGTTCACAATTTGTTTAATGTATTGATTTGTTTATTAACGAAGTATAATTGTATTTATTTTAATTGCTAGAAATCATCAATTTTCATTAGTTTGCAATACTGCTTATAAACTCTAGTTGATCATAGTCAGTTTTGGTTATTGTAACAATTTATCTATCTACTTAGAGTTAATATGACTAGAAATTTTCGTGTTCAATATCACTTAATGAATTATAATTCGGATCTACATTTTCCTTACCTATACAATTGATTCATTCAAACCTTTTTTTGCTTTTTCCACTGCTTGTTACTTTGTAAACTTAGTTTATTCATTTATTATTTCCAAATGTTTGGCATTAAATTTCTATGTTTGAAGTAATAGTTAAATATAAGAAGTTAGTGAAATTTAAAGTTAGTGCTATAATTTGTTACAATGTTAATGATTTTAGGCTCAATCAGGCCTAATCGAGCCTTAGGTATGGGCAAGCCTAATCAAACTCAAGCTTAAACTATAAGCTATGAGCAATCAAGCCTTACAATTGAGCCCAGGATAAATTTTTTAATCAAGCTTAGGCTATAAGTAGCTTAAGCGTAATGTACCCCATCATCAAGCCTAATATCTAGTTATAAATGATAAAGAAAAATTAAAAGACAATAAGAGTGTACCAAAATTGAATAAAGATACAAATGTTTCAATCATGAAAAATGGCATGAAAGATTGATGTTTCTTTTGTAAAAAAAAAAAGGGGGTCAAATAGATAAGGAATGACAGTTGGATCAAAAGAAAGGAATTCATATATCTCAAATGTGTCATAAATCTAATTTCATTGATTTTCCTAGTTATGCATAATGGATTAATTCATATGCTACAATTTAAATTATTAATACCATGTAAAGATCTCTGATACTAAAAAGTTGGAAATAAGTGAAAAATGTGTCTATTTAGGTAATAAGATGCATTCATATGATAAAATTATGAGATCATATAGACTAATTTTTAAATTTGGAACTGCTTTAGAGTTAAAAATGTTTTTTATTTTCCAATGTTCTTTAAAAATTTAATTTAATTTTAAAGTTATATTTTCTAGGTTTCAAATTTCATTTTCAAAATTCTGTATTTGATATTTTATTTAACAATCAAATAGTCAGTTCTAAATATTCCTTTAATAGTTTATATAAAGTTAATATTAATCATACTTAAGAATGTAATATATATGACAAGTTTAGTATTAAGCAAAGGAACATTGATAAAGAATCTTCTTAATTGTGACATAGAATATAAGGTTATATGTCCATTCAGAAAATGAAAAGGCTTGTTTATAGCAGTGTATTAACTAGTTGTGATTTCAATGATTTTGATACTTATCTTGATGGAATTAAAGTTAAGTAGACATTTTAGTCTACTAAAGGTGGCAAAAGAAGCAACGAGATTCTTAATATTATATATAATAATTTATATGGACCATTTTTCTTATCCTTATTTGATTTGTCAAAGATACTTTATATTATTCACAAGTGATCATTCAAGGTCTACATATCTCTATATTTTACATAATAAGTCATAAGCACTATATGCCTTTAATGTTTTCAAAGAAGAAATAGAGAAATAAAAGGATAAAAGAACTAAAACCATAAGTTTAATATAGGTGGAAGACATAGTGAGAATTATGGTGTATAATTCTAATATCTCATATTAAGTTTATGGAGCGAAGCCTTAAAAATTGCAGTGTTTATATTGAACTAGGTTCTATCAAGATCCATTCCTAATTTTTTTAAGATATAAAAAGGAAGGAAATCAAATTTAAGACACTTACATATATGGTAAGTAAGGATTTATTATCCTTTTTTAAAGAAATTTGACCAAAGCATAATCAACATTTATTTTATTGGGTAGGTAGAGAACTTTAAGGGATTTAGAATTTACGTCCATTCAAATACATTGAAGCAAGAAATGAAAGGTTCCTTAATGATTTTAAGTTTAATGGGAGTATTACTTATCCAATGTAATTAGAGGAAACAACAGGCTCTTATGAGAAACCACTAAATTTAGTTAAAGTTGTCTTTAAAAAAACTAAAATCAAGTATAGAAAAATAATCAATTCTTGTTATAACACCCCATAAAATTAAATTAATAATGTTCTTGCACAAAAAATGGGTGTTTAGAAAATCCAATAAGACAAGGAGAGTTTTAATTTTGTATGATTATGTAGTGTAGTTATAGGAGACAAATATGATTCTTTATAAGGACCAAACCTCATTTTCAAAAGTAATGAATGAGATTAATCATAATTTTTTATATGAAGCCATACAAGAGGAGTTAAAATACATGGATATTAATAAAGTTTGAAATCTTATTCAATTAACAAAAAGGGGCAAAAGCCATTGGAAGTAAATAAGTTTTTAAAATCAAAAGGGACTATTTTGGAGAGATTTAAAGCAAGAATCATAGCCAAAAGTTTTCAAAAAACCTTCTCTATAATATCAAAAGAGGGTTTAGTAAGGAAAATTGTGGCCTTGATAGCATTTTTTAATTTAGAACCATATTGAATGAATGTTAAAGCTTCATTTTTAAATGGATATCTTTAACATGAAGTATATATGACTTAACCTAAAGCTTTGTTTTTAGTGAAATAAATCATTAGGTTTTTAAGCTAAAGAAGTTTATATATTGACTAAAACAAGCCCACATAAGTTGTATGTGAAATTCATAATGTTAAAATCACTTATTGTTTTAAGGAAAACATTGTTCATCAGTGTACATACCTTAAGTTTAGTGGGAGCATATATGTAGACAATATAGTACTTGTAACTAATTATATGAGACTAAGGATTTTTTCTATCAAAACTTTGAAATGAAAGATATAGGTGGGGCCTCTTATGCCATTAGAATAAATATTCATATAGGTAGGTCTAATGGACCATTACGATTGTCTTAAGAAGCTTATATTGAAGAGGTTTTAAAGAGGTTTAAGATGAGCACATGTTCATCATCAATAACAAACATTATCAAAGGAACAAATTCTGTTTGGACATTTGTCTAAAAAATATATTAGAAAAAACAATGAAGGACATGCCATTTGCGTTTGTAGTTAGTAGCTTAATATATGCAAATGAATACACAAGATGATGTATATATAGTAGGAAAAAAAAAAAGGAAGATACTAGAGCAACCTAAGCTTGAACACTAGAAAATTGCTAAGAAAGTTATAAGGTATCTATAATGAACTAAGATCTATAAACTCATATATAGGTATTCTAATAACATATAAGTGATAGGCTACTTAGATTAAAAAATATTGTAGATAACAAGACAGTAAAAGGTCTATATTTGGATTCATGTTCTACTTGTTAGTGTTGTAATCTTATAAAGAAGCACTAAGTATAGTATAATTGCCTCATTCACTAAAGAAGCAAATAACATAGTTTGCTATAAAGCTATAACACAATCATTATGGTTAAGGAAATTTATCACATATTTGAGGATCATTAATAATACTACAAGACTATTGAAGATTTACCATAATAATTCAACAATATATAAGATTGTTCTCAAAGAACAATAGAAGTGGAAGTAGAAACAATTATATAAATATAAGGAACTTGGTTATCAGAGACTACGTTAAAGAAAAGATAATCACCTTTGAGCATATTAGTTTTATGCTCATAATTGTTAATCATATAACTAAAGGTCTACATATTCATATAAGGATCATTTAAAGGATATATGATTGTCTAATATATTTTAATTTCAAGTTTGGACTTCTCACTTTGTTACTCTAAAAATGATATAAGTTTGTATATATACAATTTATTATTCCATCTCAATGACCCTACATTGAACAAATTATATATTTTATTCATAAATTAAAGGTTTCAATTTTGTAATTTCTTTAATATAATAATACATAATAGGAAGTATTCATACTTTTAGAATATAAATGCTATGATTCATATTAATGGAAGTTTGAATTGATAACTTTTTAATACCTATATTTATGTATTACTAATTATGTGATAAAAGTTTTATAGGCCACATAATATAATGTTGGATAAAATTTGTCCTTTTAATATAGAACATATACAAACATTTAAATTTGAAAGTGATTAAGGAATTATTATCTTGACCTTAATTTATTAAGCAATTAAATTTAATTTAAATCATATCCTTGGTGATAAGATATAAAGATAGCGGATCATAATGGTCCCTAATCTAGCCTTTATAAATACGCCTATGTACCATCCTTCAAGAGTTATAGAGAAAATTTAAGCATAGGTTAGAAGATTAGGTTCTTTGAAAATAAAAGGTCTTTATATTATACTATTTTGATTCATCAATATGGCTAGAGATATGCAATTTAATATCCATATTAAAGTTAATTATCATTCTTGATGTATATTATATACCAATGCATCATATATTTGTGATAATTCTTTTAAACTTGAACACATATGGAGTTAGTTCGGATTCTTAACCATCACTCAGCATAAATAAGTAAGAGAAAACATTTGTTACAATATAAGTAAGCAATATACTTCTAATATCTCCCTCTCTTTTAGAAAGAAACCAAAAATTAACCTTAACATTAAAATGTTTATGTCAAAATACTATTTGGAAAACATTACCACAAGTCTATAATTTAATTGTAGGTGGAAGACTTACAAAATACATTACATATTTACACTTACATTGCTTTCCATCCCTTCTACTTTTTATACTAAAAAATTTGATGTTATACATATATTATTAAACAACAATTCATAATTTCACAATAATTTTATGAACTAATGAGGCATCATTTAAGTTGCCAAAGTTCTACCTTAAGGTTAGATAATGATGTTAGAAGATCAAAACAGGATTTGATCTCATATGTAGTATAATAAGAATAAAAACTTTTTTGTTCGATTTTTTGATAGCCAAGATCATTAAATTATATACATTAATTAATGCATAAATATAATTAAGCATTAATCATAAATTTATACCTCACTGAAGCCCAATCCTTTTTTTATAGCTCCCTTAATTTCTAAAATAGTTATATCGTCACCACTGCAGTCACATAAGCATCTGATCTCTAATAATATCTGTAACATCCCAGATCACCCGCTTACAGATATTGTCCGCTTTAGGCCTTGACCTGATATCATTTGTAACATCCAGAGTGTGAGATCCCACATCAGTTGGAGAGGAGAATGAAATATGCCCTATAAGGTTACGGATACCTCTCCCTTACAGACGCGTTTTTCATGGCCTAATGCACCGGATTCCATCGGAACTCTGAGGTTAAATGTGCTTGGATGAGAGTAGTTCTAGGATGGGTGACCTCCTGGGAAGGCCTCGAGAAAAGAAAAATCGTGAGGGCTTGGCTGGGCCAAGGCCCAAAGAGGACAATATCTGTAAGCGGGTGATTTGGGCTATTACAAGTGGTATCAAAGCCAGTACATAAACCGTTGTGCCAGCTAGGCTGGACCCCAAAGAGGGCAGGGCCTTAAGGAGGGTGGAGAGTGTGAGAGCCCATATCGGTTGGAGAGGGAAATGAAGTACGTCTTATAAGGGTACGGATACCTCTCCCTTACGGATGCGTTTTCCATGGCCTAATGCACCAGATCCCATCGGAACTCTGAGGTTAAATGTGCTTGGGTGAGAGTAGTTCTAGGATGGGTGACCTCCTAGGAAGGCCTCGAGAAAAGCAAAACCGTGAGGGCTTGGCTGGGCCAAGAGCCAAAGCAGACAATATTTGTAAGCGGGAGATCTAGGATATTACAATATCCACACAAACTAGTTAAGAGAAATCGATATGTGGTATAGAAAGAGATACTATGAAATATTAACTCCTTTAAAGCCTATACCTAATTATAATATATTTGGACCTTTTATCTAATTCAAATATAATTTTAATTTTAATTAAAATTTAATTAAAACTATAATATTGTAATTATAGTTAAATACCAGTTAAGCTAAAATAAGATTCAATATCTCACATTGATCATTGTTTATTAAATATTATATTTAGTTTTAAAGTTTCTAAAACTTTTATAATTAAGTCTAACTTAATTAAGATATCTTTTTTCTCTCATCAATCATTATTTATGATCCATCAGGTTCTAAAACATGTTAGCAACGAATATAAATTATAACCCTAAATTGTATTTAGATTAGATAAATCAAACTCCTTTAATTTATCATTAATTTTCTAACTAAATAGTTTACATCTATAGATCAAGAGTAGCATCTATCATCATATTATGATCACCTAAATATTAAAAATGTCAAACTGATTTTGACTAACCTTTCTATACCTAACCTTTTTTTCATATAATTCATTATTTTATCGTTCAATGTTCAATTAGACATAAAACATAGAATTAATGTGTCTTATATAAGAGTTTAATCATATTAATTTTTCTATTAGTAATTAATTTTATTAATGAACACCTAATGTATCATGACCACTTAAATATTAAGAATATCAATATAACTTTGACTAACCTCTTTTGTTTATGATTTTTATATATAATTCAATACTTTATTCAAATTAGATATAGAAAGCAGAATTAATGTCTACTATATTTGAGTCCATTCATATTAGTTATCCATCATTAGTAATTGATCTACCAACCGAAAATTATTTTCAATGTGTCATTCTAACTTAACTAAAGATTTCTTGAATTAATACTAATCGAGAAGAACAGAAAATTCTCCCTACTTACTTTAAGATAATGAATCTTACATTAATCACTTAACTACCTACATATAGTTCATACTATATAGAATCACTATTGATTGAATCTATCTACAACTGTGCATAATCAATTACAATAAGTTATTAGAATTGACATATTGATCCCATGAGTACTATTCTATTAGGATTATTAATTCCAATAAAACAGTAAAACTAAAATAAATAAGATTTAAGGAAATATAATTAAACTATGCATCTAAGCAAAGTAATTAAATAGCAAAGGAAATTCAAGGTAACAAATGTTATGGTTTTGGAGTTCACTTACATAGTATTGCAATTATCATGTAAGATTTATTATTATAATCAAAATAGCAATTGACCTATGTATCTATGCCCTCTCCTAAGGTACATATGTATATTCAACTAAGTAACTACCACTTACTAATTTGCAATTCAACTAATCAAACTTATTAAGGATATTTAATCTATTTAATCTCATCTTTAGATCTTAGATGTTTATTCTATTAGTGTATGGATCATACCTCACCTCTCATTCCTTTATGCAATCCCTAAGATTGAATCTATGATGGCCAATCACAAACTCAACAATTAAGAAGAAGAGAATAAATTTAACCAAACAAATAACAACTAATACATTAATAATCATATAATATAATATAAGCTACATCCCTAACCCTAGTTTGGGTTTTAATTACTAAAAAAACATAATCAAAACTAAAATAAGATAATATTAGTATTAAAGAAAGAAAGAACTAGAAGAGTTGTCATGGGCTTCTTTAAATCCCTCCTTGATGTGAAGGAATACTAAACTAAGTAATGGCAAATGAGGATGTCACCAGCCTTCAAAGTCCCCTCAATGTTTAAATTAATGATAGTACTTACAAGTAGGGTTATAAAATAAATTCCCACATTGCTTGACCTTATAATTTAACGTTTCCTAAAAAAATTAATGGATAAAAACTAACATTGAACTAGGTTCCAATACCAGCATGGGTTAGCTTCTGAAACTTCTTACACAAAATAACAAGATGAGTTTGACACTTGACACCAAGTTAAACTCTAGATAAGTTTTGTTTCTCAATTTCTCCTATCCAATATAAGATAAGTGTCTACCACTACGTTGTAGACGATGCTAGTTGGCTACTAATTTTTTAGTTCTTAGATTAGGCTTTTTCAACCAATTTCTCAAATTTTTGACATATTCAAGCTTAAATCAACCTATAATGCCTTTTACAAAGTTGTCGTCCATTCTATTAACTTCCCAGCTGCTCCTAAATTACCTCGATTGGATAGTCAAAGATAAAGTTGCACTAATTATGAGATTTGTCTTCAAAATCTTCACTGATAACATAGTAAGCTAAAAATAGGAAAATATCATATAATCTATATAATTCATGCTATAAAGATGCCAAATCACAACTAAATTTAATTCCTAATAACAGGTAAATTTTAAATATATCAAATTCTCCTACACATAATTCATTGTCCGTCCTCAAGTAGTCAATAATAAATAAACCATAACTACTAACCTAGACTCTATAAGCTAAAAAATAAACAACTTTACTTTTGCAAGTGTACGGTGAAATTTAGGATATGCCATAAGCCGTTAACCTCATAAATATTCATCAGTTACAATATCTTAATGTTGGATCCCGTACTTTTCTTAAAAGTTAGAACTATTGAATGAGAAATTTTATTGATTAGTCATGGGTAAAGAAAAGGAGAATTCTTGAATTTGAAAAGATAGACAAGATTAAGTTAGTGAATGTAGTAAGTTGATGATGAGTGGGTATATGTGTGTATGTTCTATTATTAGTGTTCATAATTAATCATGGATTATAATTTGTTTATGGATGATATTGATTTAAAATGGAAGTTGAGAGGAAGAATAGTGATTAAGCATTAAAGTTGAAAATGCAGAAAAGTAACATAGCATGAATAGGTTGATTATGAATTTTGGGTTTTTGATGATTTTTGACTAAACTTGTATATTTTTGGAGTAGTATGAATTTATGGTGAATGCGTTGATTGAAATGGAGTAGAAAAACTAGAAATAAAAATTTGAAATGTTGGTTTTTGCGATTGGATGTTTGAAAATTTGGGAATGAATAGTAGGAGAGTTGACTTTTTGATCTGAAACTTCTGTGATTTTTCTGGATTGATTTAGAGAGATTTTGATAAAATTGTCTTCATAAAAATTGTACCTTATCTTTTCAGCTTTCCGTTGATATAAAGTATGTAATTTTTGGACATGGGAGTTGAAAGATATGATTTTTAGAAATTTGGATGTTATTTAGGATGGAATTTTTCGGGACAGCCAATTTGATTGAAATTTTGACCCTTTTAAGACAGAAATTGTTTTTATGATCTTCATGGAAGTTGTAGATATTTCTTTTAGCTTTCCATTGATATAAAGTTTGCAAAATTTGGAGTTTTTAGTCAAAAGATATGGATTTTAGAAGTTGGGATGTCGGAAAAAAACAAAGAAAAGAATATTGCAAAATTTTCCCCGACTCGCGATCCCTAGCCCCTCGCGATCGCGAACTAGGACATCAACTCGCGATCACCAACCGCTCGCGACCGCGAGGTGACCCTTTTCTCCGCGGCTCGCGATCGCGAGCCATTGGTGATCGCAAGCCGGCTACTGTTGCGGTTTTAATTTTTTTTATTTGAGCTTCTTCCAATCTTTTGGCCATAACTTTTTCGTCCGACCTCCGATTGACCTGATTTTTAACGTGTTGGATTTCTAAGACATTTCTCTACCTCTCCATAAAATTTTATAGCTTTTGGTATTGATTTGAAAAAGAGTGATTGAATCAAAGTGAGGAGATTGGTTAAAAGAGTATGAGTTGGATTTTTTTTTCTTAATATGCTTCAGTATTTTGGCAATATCTTGACCTATAGAGATCCAAATGAGTTGATTCTTGTTTCTAAATAAACTAAAAACATGGAGCTACAAATTATATGGAGGAATCGAATTTCAATCCAGACCTTAAGATTTTCAATTTCTGAAGTGAAGTTGGGTATAGTGTACAGTCTCAGTTTTGTAATATCCCGAAAGTGTTTGGGCTATAACTTTCAAATTACTAAACCCAATTGAGTGATTTTGGTGTCAATGGAAACATAAGACATAGAGGAAAATTTCTCTAGAAGGAAGTGTTATCAAATTGTTTCATTTACCTTATCAAAATAAGGAGTTAAGATGTTAGTTTTAAAGACAAAAGGAGGGTAAATATGGAAAGACCACTTAAATGAGGGGTAAAATGGGAAAGACAACTAAAATGTTGTCTTAAAAATAGAAGAAGAAGA
>JAOTAX010000007.1:13784389-13806627 GCA_025629825.1 Erythroxylum guanchezii
TATGTGCATATATGCTAACATGATGCATGAGCAAGAAAATGCATTGTCTTAATCTCTCTTTGAGCTCACAGGTACTGCAATTTCGGGTCCTCACCCTTAATATGGGGACGGGATGTTACAATATCCATCCAATGGACTCAGTTTTACACACTTAGAAGCTTACATATTAGAAATCTCCAAAATTTCGCATACCGATGAACTTTAAGTTCATGTAAGGGCATAATGTTATAAATCATTACATATATATCTAAAGAACATAAATCATTACATATATATCTAAAGAACTTAAATACATACTTGAACTCCTACACAACCATGTATATATCAACATACAGTAGTATCTCCAAATACAGAACAACACAAAAGGGATCAGAAAGTCCGGTGTTACGAGTCCTCCCCTCCTCAAAAGAGTTTCGTCCTAGAAACTCCTATGTCGAGGACACAAATAAATGGAGGTACTGACGTCGCATAGTATCCTCAAGCTCCCATGTCATCTCCTCAACCATGTCACTCTTCCAAAGAACTTTAACTATGGGTACCTCCTTACTACGTAATCTCTTGGTCTGTCGATCCAAAATTTGAACTGGTTTCACTTCAAAACTCAGGTCTTCTCTTAGTTCTACGGGAGGTGCCTCCAAAACATAAGATGGATCAGGTAAGTACTTTTTAAGCATAGAAACATGGAATATATTATGGATCCTATCCAAGTCCAGTGGCAATTCAACCGATACGCCACAGTCCCGACACGCTCCAGGATGTGGAAAGGTTCGATATATCGAGGGTTTAGCTTCCCTCGACTCTGAAATCTGATGATACCTTTCCATGGCGATATCCGAAGAAAAACCCTGTCACTAACTGCAAACTCTAATGGTCGTCACCTATTATCCGCATAACTCTTTTGTCGATCCTAGGCGATCTTCATCTTTTCTCGAATGATTTTTATCTTCTGAATTGTGACTTCTATCAATTCAGGTCCTTTTATTTTGGTTGTACCAACTTTATCCCAACATAGAGGTGTCCTACATTTCCTCCTATAAAGTGCTTCATATGGTGGCATATCGATACTTGTCTGATAACTATTACTATAAACAAACTCTATCAAAGGCAAATGCCAGTCCCATCTCTCTTGGAAGTCCATCAATCATGCTCTCAGCATGTCCTTTAGTGTCTGAATAGTCCTCTCTAACTGACCATCAGTCTGGGGGTGGAAGGTAGTATTAAACTTCAGTTTAGTCCCTAAAGATTAATTGAGTTCGGCCAAAATCATGGGGTGAATCTCAGATCCTTATCTGATATTATAGAAACTGACACCCCGTGCAGCTTCACAATCTAATCGATATGCAGCTTTGCCAATCTTTCCAATGAGTAATTGTGTGGACAGGCATTAAGGTGATATTAAGGATCGACTGGTTAAAGTGTGAGATCCCACATCAATTAGAGCCGGAACAAAATATTCCTTGTAAGGGTATGGATACCTCTCCCTTACAGACGCATTTTCCATAGCCTAATGCATTGGATTCCATCAGAACTCCGAGGTTAAATGTGCTTGGGTGAGAGTAGTTCTAGGATAGGTGACCTCCTGGGAAGGTCTCGGGAAAAGCAAAACCATGAGGGCTTGGCTGGGTCAAGGCCCAAAGCGGACAATATCTGTAAGCGGGTGATCTGGGATGTTACACATAACCTCATGTTTAGTGAATGGGGAAACTAGAGACTTTTTTATATCATGATTGATTGAGCTTTCTAAGATTCTCTTCATATTGAAGGTAGGTTTATCATAATTCTCATGGCCCATTAGCTAAGTAAAGAAGTTCTTTGTCAAAACTAGTAGTGCTTCCTGATCTGAGTGCATAATCCACTCACTATCATTCAATTGAGCTATTCTATTTTTTTTCTTTTAAAGAGGATTGAGTAATGAAAGAACTTGGTGATGGAGTCTCCATCTTTCAGCTAAATAACTCTTTCTTTTTGCTTTAGAATGGTTTTGAAGATTAGGAGCCTATTGATATTCCTTAAGTAAGTGTAATTCAACTATTCTTAAATCTGTATTATGTGGAGAATTATAGAAGTTATCTTGTGCTTGTGTTAGTTGGTGCTTGAGATATGAGAGATTCTGAGCTTTTCCCCGATTGAAACTTTTACGTGCAACTCTTACCATTTTCAATTTTTGCATAAGTTGGTATGCTTTAAACCATATCACTTCTTTGTTCCAACAACTTAAGATGAGATCCATGAACCCCTCCATTTGAGAAATGCCATTGAAGAATCAAAACGGGGCTCCAACCTTTCATATTTGTGTTATTCCTTGAATTAACATATATGAGTGGTCAACAAGCACATTTTCACCAAAGTGCACATAGGAGTGAGGGAATTGGTTTGCCCAAATAGAGTTAACTAAAGATATGTCTAGTTTTTTTCTAATGAGCGTACTTCCCAGCTGCTTCTTTGACCATGTGAAGAGCCTACCTAATGAGTTTAGATCTATCAAGTCCACATTGCTTAGTAGATTGGTAAGCTCTTTTATGTCTCCTAGATTGAATACTAAGTGCAATCAAAATCCCCAATCACAAGCCAAGCATACTGAATATTGGTTTTTATTCTGCTTAAATTCATCCACAACTTGTTTCTTTGAAAACCAAAATTTGAATTATATATAAAAGTAAGATCAAAGTCTGGTATCTGACCTCCTAAATGACAATTCAAGTGCAAAAATTGGTCACTTTCCTTACCTTTTTGAACTGAGTTGTATAGAAAAATAATCCTCCCATTATAATGGGATAGTTGGTTTGAAAAAAACTTCCAGTTGGCAAAAAATGCAAGTCCTTTGGTAGTAGAGGTTCTTTGATTTTAGTTTCCAACAGGCCTACTATCCCAGGCTGCTCGTCTTTCACAAACTCCTTCACCATAGACCTTTTAAGAGGGTAATTGAGCCCTCTATTATTCCATAGCAAGACTGTAATTTAGGGGAAGACCCCCTTTGTTTTGGTTTTTTTCCTTTTTTCCTCACAGATCTTCTCTTAGAGTTAGCAAATTGTAAGCTAAAAATCTCGTTATCACCCTTGTTTTCCTTATGCATAATAACTTCATCATTATTGACACTGACTGGCATTTC
This sequence comes from Erythroxylum guanchezii, assembly GCA_025629825.1. Lineage (NCBI taxonomy): Eukaryota > Viridiplantae > Streptophyta > Magnoliopsida > Malpighiales > Erythroxylaceae > Erythroxylum > Erythroxylum guanchezii. The sequence goes on from JAOTAX010000007.1 coordinate 13,787,499, forward strand.
AGGAATGTGTTCACTTTAATCATCTTCCTGTCCCTTAAAGCCTTTACAGCTATTGTCCTAGATTGCTTTAAGCTTATTCTCACTCTGATGTAGATATTGCATATTGCTAACATTATTGAAGCTTATTTGCCTTTCAGCATTGTGAACAATTATAGTCTCAGTTACTTTATGACTTCCTATATCCCCTTGTGCCAGCTTTTTCAATTGCTCTTTGGAAACAGTTTCATCCCCTCTAATAATTAAAGGTTCATCAAGTTAACGGTTTTCTTCATAACAGTTTTCACTTATTTTTAGACCTAGAATTTCTTGTTGCTATCCAGTTTTGAATTTTCACCCTGTTGGCTGCCATTTCTTGGTGGAGTTGCTAGGTTTCCAAGGATAATATAGAGAGAATTCTTTTTTCTCCAATTCACCATATTCCCCTAAACACATAACTAAAAGGTTATCTCATAAAGAGGTGTTTTTTAAAATCTCTATACAAACTTTAGCATAGACTATTATCTCTATTGAAGCAATTTATGAGTCTATACATAATGGTTCTCCTAGCGAGCTAGTAAGGAAACTCAACCCCTCTATGGTCCAAAGTTCCAAAGGAAGGTTATAAAAATTCACCCATAGTGGAAACGTATCCACTTTACCTCTATCCATCTCCATGCCTGACTTCCATTTTTGAATAAATAGAGGTTGATCTCCAATGTGCCAAGGCCTTTGCTCTATGATGTAATTCAGTTCATTTTCATATGAGAACTTAAACAAAATGGTTCCATCCTCTCTTAACATTACCTTCTCTAGACCTTTCTTTTTCCATCTGGATTTTGCCCATGCATTGATTATAGGGTATGTTGGCCTTTTATTCCAAAAGAAACTGATTAAGGAAATAGACCACACCTGAGCTCCTACCTTCAGTAGTTCAACTAGGGGGCTAATAATACCTTCATTCATAACATTTTGAAAATGCTTAAGGGTTCCTTTTTTAGGTTGTGTGTAAAGCTTGTTCTTCTAGACTTTAATAGCGTGAGATGCTTCAACATTTTTTCCAACTTTTGTGATTTTATTTGCACTACTTGGTTTACTTGGATCTGGGGCCTTGATGAAGAGAGATTCTCTGGATAGTGCAAGGAATTCTTCACGAGTAAAAGAAGACTCTCCTTTCTCTCTAGTTGCATTCGAGGCCTTAGCAAAGCCCTCCATCGGGGGTGGAATTCCCAGAAAAAGAGGAAACAATCGAAGCACGAAAATAGCAACAAACTAAAAGCAGGAAAAAAGAAGCCAAAAAGGAAAGTGAGAGGGGTAGAAATGTAAAAGCAACTAGTGAGAAGTCTGAGAACAATTAGCTAGTGAGAGAGTCATTACTTAAGATGCAATATATAACTACACATCAAAAGAAATAATCTTCAAATGTAAAATTATCAGAAAAATAAAAGATTTAAAGTATGAGTCTTGAAAATTTTTAGATGAAACAAATTGTACTCTTCTTATAAAATAAAAAACATCTTTCTATATTTAAAAACTTGTTAAGGTGTGAATTTACAATTGAATGCATTTTATACATATCCTTAGCTAATTGTATCCAAATTACGTTATTAAAACTTGATTGCATTGTAGATATTGATGAAGTAGTATTACCTTGTCAAAATAAAAGACAAATAAGAAGAAGAAGAAGAAGCAACATTATTAAATATATGTGTGAAATATACCTTGATTTTAGTTGAAATAAAAATTTATTAACCTTAAGCATTTGTAAAAATAAAAGTTCACTAACATTAGACTTCTTTAGAAATAAAATTTCACTGTATCTAGACTTTTTACATATAACCCTAGTTTATAAATATCTCACTAAAAGTTGTGTAAGTTATTGTGGTTGTTATAATTCTCTTTATATTGTTTAGTAATAAAAGAAATATATCTTTTTGATTGTAGATATAGATCTCATATTGGTCAAACTATATATATTCTATGCTTTTGTTTCATTTATTTTCTTCCTATATTGCTTTCATTTACATGACAATTGATATTAGAGTAATTGGTATCTCAATAATTGGTATTAGAATGAAGGTTTTGATGTTAAAATGTCTCTCTATAAGTTTGATATTAAGAAATCCAATAGAGCAAATGATATAATGATGGTTTTTGTTCACCAATGATGCATAGCAGTGTTAGAAGGAGAAGAAAAACTACTAAGAGAATTTAGGAGCATCGGAGAAGGAAAATATGATGTCATCAGAGAATTTAGGGACATAGTATAATACTATTGAGTTTGGAAGATGAGGTCCTAAGAGAGGTAGTTAATGAAACAATTGCTGCTTCATTATGAAAACAATTTAAAATTAAGTATCATAAGAGATAATTTGTGAATAATTTATATCAAAGGCAACATTTGAGGATATTAGAAAGTAAAAGGGAAATTGGAAACAAGAACAAGTCATGATCTAAATGAAAAACTAAAGTTGTTTGATACTTTAATTGTAGAGAGAAATGGAACTTTATAAGGTGTTGTTCACAACATAATAAGAAAAACAAAAGAAAGGTACCATTATAGTCTAGGAAAGTTTTGATGAAGAGGATAGAAGAGGCAATGATGTTTTAACTACGAATAATTTTAATTTTGTAAATTGATAGGTGACAGACAATGGGGTATCTTTTCATCTGACTTTCAATAAGGACAAATTCTAGTCTTTTAAACAACGAAGTATTATTGCCATATTAGGTGATGATAAAGAGCATAATATCAAAGGAAGTGATTCAATATAGATCAAAATACATTATATAATTGTTAAAACATTAGATGCCTGGTATATTCTTAAGTTTCGAAAGAATTTAAGTTCTATATATACTCTTGATGGCTAAGGATATAAGTTTTCCAGTGTTGATGGGAAGTTTAAGATGATAAAAAGTTTGTTAAATGTGATGAAACAAAAATTACAATATAAATATTTATATCTTAATAGAAAAGACAGTAATAGGATCTGAGGCTATGTCCCTTTCATTGTAGATTAGGTCACATAAGTGAGTAGGGACTTGACATATTGAGTAAGGAAAAATTGTTAAATGAAGTTATTATTGCAAATATGTAGTTCTATAAGTCTTTTATTCTTAGTGTAAGGTTAAATTCGATTTTTATAAGCATATTTCTATTAGTATCTTTGATTATATTCATATAGATTTATGTGGTCCGGCTCCATCTCAATCCATAAAAAATGCAGTTATTTTGTCACATTCCTTAATGATTACTCGAGAAAAGTAATAAGAAGTGTTTAGAAGTTTAAGAAGTAGAACAAAATGGTTAAAAAACTTGCGAATAGATAGCTCAAAACACTCATAATGGATAAAGGCTTGGAATTTTATAATAAAACATTTGATGAGATTTATGAGAAGGAATGTGTAGTGAAGGACTATAATATATGTCATACACTATAGCAAAATGGAGTTGTAAAATAGAAAAATTGAACACTCACGTATTGTGCTTGATGCACACCATTAAATGCTAGACTTATAAATCAGTTTTTAGCTGAGGTAGTTAATATTATTGCTTATCTAGTGAAATGATCTCCATTAATTGTAATAAATTTTAAGACTCCTCAAAAGATTTGGTACAATACTCTCTCTGATTATTTTAGCATAAGAATTTTTTTTGCCCTTCTTATGCTCATGTTAATAATGGTAAAATGGAACTTAGGGTAATAAAGTGCATATTTCTAGAGGATGTTGCCATAGTTAAAGAAAACAAACTATATTGTACTAAAAAGTATAGAACTCCAAAGTTTATGATATGAGCTTAGTGATCTTGTAGGTAAAAAGGATATGGGAAATTGAAACCTTAAACAAGATAGTTGAAAATCAGTCTATAAATATGCAGGAGGATCAATATGCATAAAGTATAGTGATAAGAAGGACAAGGAGGGAAATAAGAAAACCTATTAGGTACCTAGCACATATTGTTACTGTGATAAGATATACAAGTAATCCTGAGAAAGGCACTAGAAAGTTATTGAATGGATTATATAATACTTGAAAGGTACAATTAATGTTTTTTCTGTTCGACAATGTCATGAAGAAAATAGTAACTTGGTATAACTAACGATAGAGCAAGATAAACCATCAAACAACTAGGAAAATATGGTTAAGAAGACTCAATTACATATGCTCTTACCATTAGTGATGGGGATGCAACTATCTTTCAAGTGACAGCCAAGAGAAAGAAAGACATATGGGGGGTATGGTGAAGGGTGGGAGGTTTATAAGATCAAAATTGATTGCAACTAGTTAGATCTTGTTAAAAAAAGGTTCATACTATAGGGTACGTAGTTGACATACTAATAAAGTCATTATCCATGAAAAAATTTTAGGCGTAGTTTAAACTTGGTGAATTTTCATATAATTTGAAGTCCTTGTGGGCTTGTTGGTAAGGAGTGATTATTAGTTAGATATTGGAAAATTCAAGTTAATGTTGAGAATTATGAGGTATTCCTTGAATAAAATTTTCCTGACATTATCCATATGTGAAAATAGAAGTTTACTACTCTTAAGCTATTATAAAATAAGGTTTCACTATACTGAAACTTCCATATAAATACCATGCTAAGAGTTATCCAAGTTGCTGTGGTTGTCATACTTCTTCTTATATTGTCTTTCTCAAAATTTTAAAAGAAATATATCTCCTTATTCGTAAATATAAGTTACATATTAACCCAAATATATAAGTTTTATGGTCTTACTTTATTTATTTTCTTCTTATATTACTTCTATTTCCTAACTATGATTATTAGAGAAATTGGCATATATCTATTTAATAGTTTTAGTTGTAGTTGATTGAGTGTTCTAATTCAAAAACTTTCATCAGGTCATCGTAATACCATATGTAGATTTTCTCACAATCCTTAACTGTATATAAAATATCTAATATCCATCATAAAGATAACACTTATCTTATCTCATAAAGATTATTCACTATATTTTTATAACAATAGCATCTTGAACATCCTAAAAAAATACCAACACCATGTATATATTAAGGCTTTATGCCTTTCATATTTGTAATCAATGAAAACAATACCTTTATTCCTTTACATGGTATTAAAGGATATACATTAACCAACAAGCCATCATTTTTTTTATTTACACTACCAAACGTTCACCATAAACTCCAATCACATAGAAAAATACCAACAACACTCTTAGTTCATAATAGAAGTAACAAAATATAGAGAAATTACTATACTCGAATGGATAACTTGAATTCACCTCTCTTCCATTCAACTAAATCACCAATTTGCTAATTACAGAATTAGATTCATCAAATTACCTCATATAGTGTAATATGATTCAGGTCATTCTCATCACTTCTGATCTCCTTGACTATATTTTTGGTACCCTTTTCCTCACCATCTAGTACCTCAAATGATGATTCTTTGCTTCCAAAATATTTTAAATGGGAAAATTTTAACAAATTTTTCTATTATTTCCTTACTACCTCACTCTTCAATTCCACTGTATAACTTGCACTTGGCTATATACTATTTGTGACCTTTGAGTTTAGGGTTAAGAGATAGCTCATGCAACAATCAATCTCCCAATAGTCTCTACTTTGACAAAAGATACAACTTAAAGAAATGATTCATATCAATCATTGAGTATCTCTCAATTATATTCAACACTATTGATAAGCTTATTGCCAATGTAAACAAGATTTTAGAGGATGTTGAACCAAAGGAGGTTCCAATTGATGTTTTGATGATAACAAAACATAATTACTATAATATTATTATTTTTATGAAAAGAAATATTAGAACAAAATGAAGTTATAAACTCAAGAAGATAGTGCATGAAGTTGATAAAGAAAACTTGAATTTTGCAACTAATAAAAAGAAGATCAAAACAAGAAAAAAAAAAAAAGGAGATCAAGGATCATCAAGGTCATTTCACATTTTGTATTATTATTTTTAAGATTATTATATTAACTTAATGGTTCAAAAGGCTCACTATGCATAATCATTTCATCTTACTTCATTGCATGAGTCTTTACATTCGTTAAGAGGCATTGAAGCTTTTGATTTTAATACAAAAGCCTTGTGTTCTTTCAAATAATCTTTGGAGAATATTTTGGTAAGTGTTTTAATCATATTTGGATTTTAAAAATGGGTTTTGATTATTTAAATTTGATAAAATCATATTTTTAGGGTGATTGATTGACTAGTATAGGTTAGTAGTCAATCAATATAGGTTAAAGTTGTTAAATTTGATGTACCATAAGTTTGTTGTAACATTGGTTGATGTATTGGTTAACCAATATTTCATATCAGTCGACCAATATGTGTACCAATCGACCAGTTTCCAATGCTAGTGAATCTGGTGCTTTAAATACATACTGGTTGACCAATATGCTATATTGCTCCACCAGTACATCGTATATAACTGTTATAACGGCTAGTTATTGGCTCTAATAACTATTTAAGGTCATAAAATGCTATAAATAAGTGGTTTCTTATTATTTTTAGCATCAAGAAGGTTTTGGGTGTTGTATACATACATTCCAAAGAGTTTTAAATCATTAAAGCATTATTTTTTCATATTTGTGTAAATGAGCCATTTTGAGTTATCAAGTGAACAAGTGAGATATTTTTTAAGTTGTAATCTTTTATTGGACTGGCATTAATGTTCCTTTTTACCTTGGAAGAAGATTGTAAGAAGGGTTCCTCTTTATCGACAAAGATTGTACAAAGGTTATTATTCGTCTTGAAAGAATAATTATAATGGAATTCTAGGAAGAATCTTTGGAGTGGATGTAGGCATTGATTGTTTCTCAAACCACTATAAATCATATTGCGTTCTCTCCTTCCTATCCTTTTAAAATTATTGCTCAATTTTTGATTAATTTATATTAAGTAATTTCCTCAAACTTATTTATATTGATTGTTATTAATTAAGAACATTGGTTCGAAAACATGTTGAATTTTGTAAACACCTAACTTACTCTCTTAGGTGCTATTAAGGACTAATAAGTGGTATCAGAGCAAGCCTATTAGGCTAGTATTTCTACTGAAATATTATAGCAAAGATCATAATGAAAAATTTAAGAGCATCATCATCATCATGCAACTAAGAGGCATAAAGCATTAGTAGACCACCTTTCTTTGATGACAATGATTATTTTAATTAAAAAATTAGGATGAGATTCTTCTACCGAACAAAAGTGTAGATCTTTGGGAAAGATTGTCAAATTGTCCCTTTATTCCTATTAAAATTATAGATAACAAGAGGTACCTAAATTAGAGGAAGAATGGGAACCTCAAGTTAAGAGATTATTTTCCTTAAATACTAAGGTTATACACATCCTATTTTATACATTAGGAAGAAATGAATTCAATAAGATCTCTATGTGTGAAACAACTCATAAAATTTGGCATACTTTAAGAGTTACATATGAGGAAATCAATTAAGTGAAAGAGAGGAAAGTAAGCATGCTAACATATCAAAATAAATTGTTTCAAATGAAGCATGATTAAAGCACACCTAGCATGTGTACTAGATTTATTGATATTATTAATGCTCTCAAAGTTCTTAGAAAGACCTATACTAATGTAGAAATGGTACGAAAGTTACTTAGGTCTTTTCTAAAGACGTAGGAAACTAAAGTGATGGCTATACAAGAAGCAAAGATCGAACAACACTATCATTGGTGGAACTTATTGGATCTCTCCTCGCGTACCAAATAAGGCTTCAAGAGAAGGCTTCAAGAGAAACAAGAAGAAACAACTTCCAAAGAAAAAGAATTTAGCATTTAAATCCTTAAAGGAAGAATCAAGTGAAGAGGAAGAGATACCAACTAGAGAAAGTGAACAAGAAGACAATGGCTTACTCATTAGAAAATTCAAAAAGTTCTTGAAGAAGAAGTTCTTCAAAAAAAAAGGACTTCAAGGAAGTAACGATGATTTAAAAACATAAATTTTCTAAAATTACTGACTTTGGATGTAGAAAATAGTCATATAAAGTCAAAACATCCTTAGCTTAAAGACAATGAAAAGTGTGGGAGAAACTATAAGAAGAAGAAGAAAGACAAGAAGAAAGCATTTAAAGTATCAACTTGGGATGACATAAGTGAATTCAAAAGGGAGCATTCAAAAAAAGAGATGGCTCGTATGTGTTTTACCACTATGGATGATAATGAGGTAACATCTAACTCTAAATTGTGTGATAATGGTATTGATTTGACTTATGATGAATTAGTTAAAAGTTTAGAAATTACGAGTAAGAAAGGAAAGAAATTATCTTCCAAACTTAAGGAAGTCCAAAAAGAGTTAGATGCATGCATGAGTGAGAATGAAAAGATGATAAGTGAATTGAATAGCATTAAAACATCCAAAAATGTGATTATCAATGACAATCATGACTTGGATGAATTAATGAGTGAGAATGTAACATTGAAAATGAAGGTAGATTCCCCTAAGAACTCTTTGTCCAAGTTTACTAAAGGGAGTAAAAAAAACTAAAAAGCATTCTAAGAACTCATAACAATTCCAATGATAGTCATGAATAGGATATATCTATGAAAGTGAAGGCAATTCTAAAACTACAATTGTCAAGGAAAAGTATTTTCATAATGAAAAACCATCGCCTAAAATGGCAAATAAGCATGGAGTATCTGCATCTAAGCTTACACATGCACATGACACATCCACTGAGGCTCAAACTAAAAGCAAACATCGTAATTTTATATATGGTTCATAACCTAGATAGAGAGTTTAATACTATCAAGGAAAGAATAGGCATAACTTCTACGATAACATGAAAACTCGTTCACTCCCTTTTAGGCCTCAAAGAAACATATATCAAACTTTCATTCATAATAGGCATCACTTAAAATCATAAGACATTTCACTACCCTAGGAGAATATTCAACAACTTCAATTTCCAAAGGAAGTTTCCTACAATATACATACACACATAGAAATGCATATATGTATTATCATTATTCATATAACATGGTATGTCACTTTTGTGGTAAGTATGGACATGTTGATAGATTTTTTTTCTTAAATAAAGAATGTCAAGAAAATATTTTAAAGTGTGGGTTGAAAACAAGAAGGAACCAACCTTATTTGAATTCCTAAAACACATTGATTACCTTGGTTTGTAAGGCTCAAAGCAAATGGTGTATAGTAAAAATGGTAGTTATTGAATTATGTATTATTAAGGAGTTTAAGCATTTTATCATAGTTAATCTAACCTTCTTATCTCTAAGAAAGCCCGGAAGATTTTATTATAGAATGTTGAGAATTTAGCCACCAAATATTTTCCAAAAGAAACAATTATTGAACCAAGTGAGATAACTAAGAAAGATGAGAAGCCTTCAATGGATTGTAAACTTAAGAAGAATTTCATTCAAATATCTTATAAGCAACATGCAGCATGAGGTAATTACTAGTTCATAATTTAACAGTATATTATAACCCACATTTATATATAAATTTGCATGTAAGCCCTTGGTGTTCATTGTTTGTGTTTAAATTATGAAAAGGTGTTTAATAATTACTTTTAAAATATGATCCTTAGTAGCTAAACTTATGGATTATTGTAACAAAAGAGGAAACTAAGTTAGAATTTACAATAATAGTAGTCATTTCGCTAAAACTTTGAATAAGGACAAATTTTGCTAAATTAGAAGAGAATTAGGTATCTTTGATAAAAATTCTATATGATAAAGACCCCTTTTATTTTCTTGATTGTCTTTTTGTATTCCAAATCTAATTTAAGGTTTATGATAATCCTTGATTGATATAGTTATGACCCAATAAATGTTTTGATGTTTAAATTTGAGTTTTAAAGCTATTTTTAGCTTTCTTGAATACAATGGTCGACCAATGGCCCTGAATTTGAGACTCACTTCTATCCCAAGATTTTGGTCACCATGTTTAGTCCATAAATATAGGTCAACCAATATACTTCACTTATTGACTAACAGATCATATTTTAAAACCAAACTAGTTCTACTTACTTTTAGTTATCTGTAAAACGTAAACATTGGTTGATCAGCTAAGGCATGTGGTCAATCAGTCCTCTAGTTTTTAAAATCTCTTTCCCCTCTTTTCTTTCATTCTCATATTTTATGTTTATGTCCTCCAAAAACCCAAATAATTCACTCTTTTCCTTTAAAAAAAACATCATCCCTCATTTTATAGAATTCTTAATTACATTGCATCAAATTGAAATTTTGTTTCAAGTTTCAAATTTGGGAATTTTCAATCTTTTCTTAAGTAAAAGCTATCTTTTCGAATTGATGCCTTTATAGTTAAATTGTAAAAAGAGTTAATGTTCTTTCCCTTTTTAATTATATTGATACACCCTTAATTTTTTTCAATTTTAGTATTTTTGGCACTTTTTATGTTTCTATTTTTGAAATTTTGGGGCTTTCAAAATTATAAATTTTTAAAAACTTAATTGTTGGATATTACAATTATGATTTTATTTTTTACAATTTAAACTTATAATTTTGTTAAAACTTGCCCTTGATCCTTAATTGAATCTTTCAAATTATGCACAATACCAAAATTAGGATTTTTTTTTTTTTAGATTAGACACAATTAGGGACGTTTCTATCGAAATTGACCTTTTGGTTGACCCCTTAATTATGTAATAGTACTCTTTAGTGTGAAATTTCATCAATGTTAATCAAATACATTTTGATTTTTTTTTTTTAATTAGCTTGATGCATGACACTTTATATTATGCATTTTTGGTTAATTGATTTATTTTTGAAGATTCCAAATAGGAGTAGAAAGATTGGTGATATTAGAGTTAGGTGGAGTAATAACATTTAGGGGGAGTGATAACGATCAAGTAGAGTGTTGAAATTTAGAGGGAATTATTATTTTGTCATTTCTTGTTTCTTACACGTTATATGATATGCTTAAATAAATTTATGATATCTTCATGTACCGATATTTCTTTGATTTTAAATATCTCTTTTGTTTTTGATATTGAATTATGTTCTTGAAATTGAATTATATTTTATCTTCCTTGATTATAATCACTAACCAGGACTAAATAGATTCTTCAATATCTTAGTCACTTCCTCCTATGACTTTCAGTTCACCAAAACATCACCTGACCATACAAGCTTATTGTGATCAGTTGCCTTTGGTTACTTTTGTCTTCCTTGGTTATAATCTCATTTCATAGAGTGCCATGAAACAATCTACAGTTGCCAAGTCTAATATTGAACGTAAATATTGAAGTATTGTTCTTGTTGCTACTGAACTATATTGGATCAACTCACTATTTAGTGAAATAGGCTTCTCATGTCAAACCTACTCTATGGTATGACAATTTTGATGCAATAATTCTTTCTACAAATCCAATTTCACACGCTCAAACAAAACAAGTTGAGATTGATATCCACTTTGTTTGTATCTAGTTACTAAAAGGCTCTCTTCCTTAAAAACATTTTATCTAATCAAATTGTTAGATGTCAAAACTAAAGTCTTAAATCTGGCTTTCAAAAGCTTTGAGACAAGTTCACTATTGTCAGTATTCCTAAGCTTGTACAAAGACTGATGCCGCGTACAGATTTTCTCACATTTCTAACTACATCCAAATTATCCATTATCGTTATACATTGCAAAAATAATACTTATCTCATTCAGATTATTCATTACACTTCGTAATATAGCATCATGGACACAACACCATGTTTATAAAGGCTATATGTCTTTTTGTATTTGCGGTCGATGAAAACAATACCTTTATTCCTTTACACAACGATTGCTAGGAAGCGTAAACTGATGCGATTCATTATATTTGAAAGAATAAAAGGACCATGATCAATAATTATCACTCTGGACGCTATTGTTGAGCCATTGATTATTTATTAAAGTAAAAGGAAAATATTTTCTGATAGAATAATCTAAAGTAAAAAAGAAAAGATTTTCTAATAGAATAACCAACATGGTCAAGCTTATGGAGCAAACTGTTAACACCTCCTGGAAAGATCACACTAAACTCTAAACTTTATTCCAAGGTTACTTCTGTGAGCTTTGCTTGCTTTCTTTTGCTGCTTTGCAAGATACCAACATGATGTCTCTGAAGCTATCAATATGCTTCAGAACCTGTTTCCTGTGTTCATCCAAAAATTAGTCTCAAAAATAAAATTGCGAATGAAAATTATTTATTTCAAAGCACTTTTTGCAGCTTATTTATGTATGCTTCAGTGTCGATAGAATCCACAGCAGATTTATCCTGAGATCATGGCTAGATTAGGAAAGATGGTGCAAATAAATACAATCAGAAACCTAGGCACACAAACCAATGATTTTTTTATTGCTTTTGCCATGCAAGGGAAAATTCATCATACACAAAACAAGGAAATGGATCCCATAAAGGAAAACAATAGAAAGTCTTGCAATAGGCCTTGTGATAAGCCATGCTTAAGCTATTTCACTTGTGCATCAATTTTTTTAGGTAGGCGCACAATTCTGTCCGTAGGCCTACTAATTGACCAGTTGGTGATGGACTACAGTCTAGCTTGTTAGAGGGTGCCATTGTGCTCTATTTGGTATCTGAATTCATCTTCAAATAGAAACTAACAATGTCAAAAACAAATGCAATGACAAGGCAAACAGCTCAATTTTCCAAATTAAATACTTGCCAAGTCATTTGAAAATAGAGTTTGCAATTTTCAAACGAAAGATTTTATACCTTCCTCCTTGAGAACTTTTAAGTCGTGCGAGGCCAGCAAAAAGCATTGTTTTCCTGCTTCACATTCATGGATTGCCTTTGACGTTCAACTCGATCAAGCTGTGATGACAGTTGAAGCAAGTCCATGGTAGTGCCATCTTCACAGGAAACATGGTCCTTGGAATTGGCAAAATGTGAGCCTTGATAAATCCTACTTGTCACACCAAAGTTCATTGAAACTCTACCATCAGATAGGAGAATGGGATCTAAGGGACTTCCTTCCATAGAACTCACTGTCGATGAGGAGAAGCTACTCGAAAGACCAGCTGATGAAATCTGTGAGCCAACTCCTAGAAGCTTGTCAGATACTTGACCAGTGATATGATACAAACTGCTACCTTGCTTGGTTAAAGGGTAGGCCATAGGAATTCCTGATGAGTGGTCCGAAGAATTGTGTGGTTGGGGTGACAGAAGAGAGAGAGCACAACCAGACTCTGTGATCCCTGAGAATCCTTGAATGGTTGATGCTGTATCAAAACCAGTTAAGTTTCCATTTCCAAATGAGGTATTCTGTACCAGAGAGTGAGAATCAGAATTTTGGCCCCCAAATTGTTGAGGATAATGGTTAGTGTTCTCACTAAAAAAGCCCCCCGTTGCAGAACTAGCGATGTTGTCATGAAAAATTGGAAATACACCGTCTAACTTATCAGAAGGTAAAACCGCCTTTGGATGGAGATGCTCGTTTGTAATCGGAATCACTAATGATGAATCGAAGTCGGTTCTATCAACTTTCATGCGCCTGCACCAATCACTTGTTCCATATTTTGGAGGATGCAATAGTCCATTGGGGAGGATACCTTGGCAAATAAAAGACGTAAGCGCAGTGCCATGAAATTGTCCTCCAGCAAACCCTGGGTAATGTTAGGAAAATGATATGATGTTGAGGATAATATAATGACCATTATAGTACGATTGGAATGTGCCATCATGAAGAAAAAGAGTAATGTCCTGATTTTGAAATGTACACGGTGCAAACAAAGAAAGTTCAGCTTTTGACAACAAAATAAAAATTCCTGACTCGGAAGTTTAGCTTGTACATCTCCAAGATAATTACTGTATCAAATGCAAGGAGACTACTAAGATAATGTTAACAAATATCCATAGACACTGATATATTTACTACACGTATGCCAATTGGATTAGTACGTTTGGTACATAATAATTTCTAAAACTTAGCACCGCCAGTTGAAGTTAATTATTATATTAAACAGACTAAGAATCCATGCTTGATAAGAAAGCTTGGTATTCTCACCTATCACCCCAGGGAGCCGCATATTCTTGAGGATAGAATGTAGTATAGATATTGTACTTGCATGGTATTGTTAATGCCCAAAATGGATAGTATATAGCATGAAAGCACAAAGATACTAGGATGGAAATGTTCATTCTCTTGCTTGAACAAAGAATGGCAAGTCAAAACTACTTATACACACCAACGAGCACTTGACATTAGGTAGATATAAAGCCTTACTTCGTAGAAACTAGAAACTAAAACATGTTCAGGGGGACATGAATACATGCTGTCTAGTTAGTTATATCAAGTTTTGGAGGACCATGGCTTAAGTGAATATTTTAATCCCCCACCGGAACTGCTACTTGATGATTTGCAAAGAGATTTTATACAGAAACAAGCTAATAGTCTTGAGGATCATAGCTTATTAGCTTCTGTTTTCACCCAAAAACAAAAATTGTACTTATATTGGCTTCCTAACAAATGAAGCAGATCAAAGAGGTTTGAAGTGTTCCATCTGCGTACCAGTAACATCTTAAATCGTTCAATCGTTGATCTCACATCCTGAGTTTAAGTTAGATATACAAGTTGTTCAAATAAACTTGAAAAGCTATTCAGATCAAGATTCAAATTAACATTCTAGAAAGTGATGCACTACTAAATAATATTGTTTAAATGCATGTTGACAATGAAACTCTTATCACACAACCAACGAGAGGGATTTCGTTAATGCAGATGTTTTACCGTTGGATGGCTGAAGTATCCTTCCAGTCCTCCTAGAGTAAATACCAACTTGTGGTTTTCTCCGGCGCTCATTATGGCCTGCAAGGCGTTTACGACAGCTGCGCTTACCATCATCAAATTCAGCCAGCAAATGAAACCTGAGCAATCAAAACCTAATATACATCATGGCAGCCACGGGACTCGTACATTTGGACATACTGCTTTTTAAACATCCCAGCATTTTATATATAGCAAGTAATATTCAACCCACCTGAACAATTAGACTTCAAGAAAGTTAAAGCTAATTTTTATCTAGGTGAATAACGAACAAATGTCACTATAGCTAACTGGTGCTCATAATTTTAGTTTAGATTAATTGAAAAAACCTTCTCAGTAGTAGTGGGATGAACACAGAAAGGGGTGAGCATCCAATTTCTAGAGAAATAGCATGTTGAACTTGTAACTGCCTAACATATGGAATGACAAATGAACTCTCAGTGAAACCCAACAAACCTGCTACATTGTTGACAAAATCTCTGTTCAATTCCATTCACAACAACTTTTGCAGTCTTGGTGTGAGCTTCACAAACTTTGTGTCTTTTGTGATAATCTTTTGAGGAGCTGAGATCCTTGTTACAGCCATAAACTTGGCAATGTGCAGTCTGGGAGCTCGCTCTAAGTCGCATACCCTTAGGAGGTGTTAAAGGCGCAGATGACTCAGAGAAAGAAGCAACGGCTGATCTTTTACAGATTTCAAAATCCCTAGAATCTCTAAGATCGCCAAACCTTCCCAACTTCAAATCAATAAATGAACAATCCCCGTTATTAGAGTCCGTTGTTGAGCTAGAAAACTTTGAAGTGGAGTCACCTTCTAATAAAAATGCATTTGTTGGAGGTCCGAAACTGTTCATGATTTTTTCACGACCAGTCTTACTACTTAGACCATCATGGAATCATTTCCCTGTCAATACTTGATAACCCAATTCCCCAAGACCTTCGTTCTGAGTTGGATGTTGACCTGAGATCAATGTGCTTCCAAACACTTCATCCAGTTTCCAGATCCCAAACGATGAAGAAAACTTTGGTACGTCCAGAAAAATTAAGGGACGCAGTTTGTGCCTTAACTAATTCAGAAAGTTACAGCATCTGGGATTAAGGAGAGTTAACTTCGATTCAAGGAAAATCCGACTCAACACCTCCTTATTTTAAAGGGGAAAACCAAGTTAACTTGAAGTTTTCACTAATGATCTCCAAAAGCCCTGAGAGTCTGTTGAATGATCTTGTTGACCACTATATAGACTTAACCACAAATCCCACCAAGAAGCCCTTTTTGAAGTCTTCAATAGGAAGTTAACCTCAGTGCTTGATATATCAAAAGCTTCACAAAAGAAGGAAACAACCCCATTAAAGAAAAAACCAATAAACAAATGAGAAAGCAGCATATTATATTCTTACTAGACACAAAGCAAGAGCCCAAATATATTGAACCCAGAAAAATACAAGACAACTGAAGGAAGGTTCTTATCAGAAAGATAATTGCGCGAAAGCAGATAAGAGCAAGAGAAATGCATGAACAGTGCAAACGCTGAAGAAGATAGGTATTTAATGGTCAGAAAGCAATGTTCCAAGGTTTTGCAAATGATATGTGAGAGAGAGAGAGAGATGAGTTTGCTTTACCAGTTTAGAGAGTAGTGGAATTGTAAATGAGGTGTGAGAGAGACCCAACTCACTGAAAATGATTTACTTGTCACAAACTTCATTGGAACAAAGGAAAGAGCTTATGGTTAAGACTTAAGAGAGCGAGAGAGGACACTGACTTTAGAGAAAGATTCTCATCGGCAGCTTCTTTTGGCTTTGCTTAGAAATGGGGTTAGTCACTATCTGCTTCCTGCTTCGCAAGCAACCACCAGCGTTTGACAATAAGATCCATTCACCATCTCAAATTCCTTAACATATAGGACTAGGATCTACTGTTGCCAAGGCTCTCTAGTTAGGATGCAATTATTTAGTTAGCATAGAAACCTAACTCTTCAATAAATGAAATACCATAGTTTACGCTTCCTTCCTTAAATTAATTTCTTAAATCATTTTGAGAACAACTTCTATATTTTGCATGAAAAAGATTGAAAACCCCATCCATGTATTTGCAAAGAACTTAACAATGAGCAAGGCAAGTACTTGCTCATTTCATTAGACCTCCGACTTGGAAAGATGATTAACAATTCATAATTAGAGAAGACCTTGATCTGGTGGATATGATTCCATTTTCCAAGTACTGTAAGAAGCAAGACATGTAACTCGTGGAGAATATTCCTTGGAGTGAAGTCATGTAAAACATGGTCTAAATCAAGGTTTGGACAATACATAAATAAGTATCCAATTGAAAAACCAGAACCACCCAAGAAAAATGTGCCAATAATGGAGTGAAAACCAGACGCTGCAGTCAACCTTGTCAATTATGTGGGGCGCGTAGTGTACAAATTATAAAATAAGTATATATAAAACTGTTTTTTTTATAAGCGTACGTGGTGGCATTACGCTACTACCACGTGGTATACATTGTGGCGAACTGATCAACTTTAACGATCCCACAGCGATTCGCTTTGATTGCCTAAGAATGTGATGTCGGCACCGTCAGTCAGCCAAATACATGACGACAAAACTAACAGTGTCCGCCAGTTCAGTTGAAAAGAAAATATCTTGCAATGTTGATATTCGAAATTTTATTTCCACCTAATTAATGTTTTCATTTGCTAAAATTCAGTTAAGAGTATACACGCTTGCGATATGCTAGGCAGTGAATGTATTTAATTTTATATTTATCAATTATAAAATTGAAAATGCGTTTGTAGTAATTTCACAAAATTTTATTAGAGAACTGGTAGCTAATTTACTGCATGAAGTCACTAGTAATGTAATGAATTTCTTATTGAATTTGGCATCGACTTTAATTATGATATAATATGGTATTAGTCAAGTAATTTTTTAAAATTGTAAAATAGTTCTAAAATTTAATAAGTTACAAACTTGTCTCTTAATATGATGTGCTATATAAATATTAATTTTAAATCAAATATGTCTCAAAAATTATAATAATATAAATTTGAAATAATAATTATCTCCTTGTTTCTATTAATATTACTTTTATCATTTTTCAAATGCAAATGATAATCATAATTAATATAAAAAATTGTTTAATTATGATGCAGATATAAAACTATGATTAATAAAAAAAATATTTAAAATGTTAAAATTTACATCATATAATAAAAAATAATTACATCAAAACACCTTATATTAAGAGTAATATAGGTCCATGACTCTACAAGTATTATAGTTAGAATTTGTGCCAAGGAACACAATAGAGTAAAAGTAAAATATGAAATAAAAACATTGACTTTTAAAAGTTTTATATTTATATTACATATATATAATTTAACATATACAACAAATATATGTAAAATTAAAAGGAAAAAGAGAGAAATAGAAAACATGAAACTTCATTCAATGAAATATTTATTCAAATACAAAATCTTTATTATTGATAGGAGCATCATCATTACTATCATTCAAATTTATTGCATCAAATCACATGTCAATACTTTCTCATCTAAAATTTTCTTCCAAGTCACTCTTTCCTATGAAACTTAGATCCTAAAAAAAATTAATATGTTAAAAAATCGATATGGTCAAGGCAAATTGGATTCATATAACTAATTGTTTTACTAAGAATCCTAATAAACAAATAAAATTAAATTATTATTAAATTACAAGAAATTATATTTAATTTAATAATAATAACATATCTTTCTCGAAACTTTAAGTTGTGTCGAACAAAGAATAAATCATTCAATCTTTTGTATTCCACTTTATTTCTTTTTTAAAAGAATGAATGAATTCAAATGTGCTCAAATTTCTTTCACACCTAATTGTGCTCACATATTGACTCAGAATTCGAATTATAAATCTTTGTAATTCTAGAACACCACTTCTGAATTGATCTCACATAATTATTGTAAAACAACAAAGGCACCCTAGTAAACAAAACAAAGTGATGATTAATTTTAAATAAGTAATAAAAGTGAAGAAATATATACCTAGATTAATTTTGAATCTCTGACGAATTACAATGGGCATCGCAAAATCATCGAATGTACCCTTTTATACCTCCATTTGTAAGCTAAGAAGATGTTGCATCATTTTATGTACAATAATTGTTGTGATAATTAATAGCATTCTGCTATTAACTTTAGCTTTCTTTGTAAAACTTTATCTAAAATAAACACTAGGATTCACAAATATCTCAATAGTAAACAACAAAGAGTAAAGTTTCATTTCTCATCTTTCATTGATGACTACAACATAGAGTATTGTCCGAGGCCCCGCAAGTACGGGTCACGCAAGTAAATAGGGAAGTAAGAGTATCGATCCACAGGGAGTTACTGA
>JAOTAX010000007.1:13806727-13818180 GCA_025629825.1 Erythroxylum guanchezii
TAGCTTGCTTCCGTTGTTAATTTCACTTTGGCCATGCAAAAATTATTCGATTTTCATGGACATGCCGTGAGCAAATTTTTAGGTCTAATTTGAGATGACTACAACATAGAGTATATACAAAGAAGGCCTATTTTTCATATTAGCTTTGATTACTTCCTTCACCTTTTCTATGGCATCATAAAATTAACTCATTGTTGCCTTCTTATCACTATCAACTAGACGAAGTATTCTCACAAAAGCTCACAAACTCAGATAACATATTAACATTAGGACCAAAACTCATGATCTTTAAGTATAATTTTAAAAACATTCATTCCGACATTAGACCTAACATACTAAAATGTAACTTACTTATTATCACTTGTAAATATTTGTCCTAGCTCCTTCTTCACTAGAACAAAATATTGAAAGTGATAAGAAATTAGTTATAAATTTTGTGATGGTACGATAACACAAATTCTTACCATTAGTGAAACCATTTCTTAAAAAATTTAGAACTCATGCATAATTATAAATGAACTTGGTCACCTTTTTTTGTTTTTTTTTATAGTTTCATCAATGATAGAAAAGTATCTAGGATCTCCTATATTTTTTAACATCAGATCAATGTAATGTACATCAAAAAGAGTCCACTATAAAGAATTATGCCTACTTTGTATCCTTTTTCCAACTACTTTATAAGCAAAATCATTGTCAATGATAAACTATATAATGTTTTTAGATCCAACTTCATTCACAACTTCTTCAAATATCTAAAATAATCAACACTTCTAACAAGACCAAATGCATCAATAGACTTCAATAATATTGTCCCTTTAGTATAACAAACCAAAATATTGGTAATAGACTCATGTCTTATATTCGTCTAACCATCATACATGATTGAATACCCATAAGTTACCACAAGTCATTCTTCTTTCATCCAAATAAATTTGAGTCTAATAAAAAGAATTATACCTGCTTTGTATCCTTTTTTCAAATGATTTATAAGCAAAATCATTATCAATGATGAATTGTACAATATTTTTATTTTCTACTTCATTCATTAACTTCTTCAAATATCTAAAATAGAGTATCAAAACTTCTAACAAGACCAAATGCATCAATAGACTTCAAAAATGTCGTTACCCTAGTCGTTATTCTTTTATCCAAATAAATTTTTATTTCACCATCAAATTTGTTTAGAATATTACCTCTATAGTCATCAATTGAAGGGGCTTTAGATCTTGAACCATAAGAGGCAATAACATCAATCATAAGCTAATAATAATAAGTCTGAGTAACATTGAATAATAAACTTACATCATACCACCAACTAGCTATTACTATATCCACATTATGTGATACTTTTTTAGGTTTTAAGGTATTATGAATTGAAGGTTGAGCTCTAGGAGTTGTTCATAAAGTAAAAAGTTAGACATATGTCTTCTTCTCTTCCTCACATCAGGTGTAATAATCCCTCTTATTAGGTAGGAATACCACCTTCATCATTAATAGTATCATCCTGACCATTGCTAAAAACAACTTTCACTACTAATTTTGTAACTCAATCTTTGCCTTCTGTCTTTGCTTATTTTGATACTCTTCAAGCAAAGTTTTAATCTTCTATTTCACGTCATAACTAACTTTCTTATAAGACTCCATGTCACCTTTAATCTCAGCTAAATAATTTTTTAATCTGGTGGTTCCCCCATCTTTTATGTGTTTATTATAATTCAAACAAATAGTAAGGTTCTTCATACCCAGAATTAATCTAATATGAGCTTAAGCTGGATCATCGAATCTTTCAGAAGAGGCTGAATTATCAATAGTACTTCAACTTCCCTCTATTTATCTATAAAAATAAATGTAATTGAATAAGTACAATAAACTAAATAAATAGCATATGTAACTCTTATTTGTAGACCAACAATTAAACATAAGTCATCAAGTGAATAATCAATATAACACAATGATAAGAAACAATATTGCAAAATGAATCCACCAATTTCAATTTTTTTAATGAAAAAAGATAATATGTAATAGTAACAAGTAAGACCAAAAACATCTTTGTCTAAACTTGGGGACCAGTTAGTTCTGTAAAGCGCCACTAGAAGCGGATCATCATTTTCTATATTCCACTATATCTATCAAGTCAGACTTGGTATTTTTGCTTGACCATGAAAATCTAAATATAATTATAAATTTTAACACTTAAAATTTAAAACTTTTCCTTACACCACTTAAAACATAAGTGAATTGGTCCTTACATCTAGCTATTTTCTTTGGTCATGTGCAGTATATAAAGTTAGATATACCATTTCTACTTTTAAACCCGAAGTGATGTTCTTTCATTAATAAAGATTTAAAAGCTTATTTTTAGGTTATAGATGTGATTATTAAAAGAGAACATAGAACTTTATATTACTTTCTTCTCTTTTTCTTGATTACAAATAATATAATTAATAGAAATTGATTTCATAATAGAACTTGAAATCAAAGCTTAAAGCTAAATGAAAGCTTAAAGCCTTTTATTACTTAATTAAACTTTTGATTTCAATTATTACTTAAAGCATATTTATATAATCCTTCAATGTGCAATTGTTCATTGCAATTGTAATTGAAAATATTATTTCCTAAATTTAGTTGCTCTCAATTTTAACTACTTTAGCTTGGAATTGAATGTTAAACAAATCGCAGGATCTAAATTGTAATCTTTATCTGATTGAAGTATAAATCCATCGAAGTATAATTTATAACCCAATGTGAACCCTTAAACAAAATATAAAAATTAGAGTACTCATGAATTAAACCAGATGTAAAGTTTAATTACTTTATACACTATCAAGCAGATGAACCTGTAAAGTTTAATTATTCATAGCAATAGTAAAGTAATAAACCAAAGCCATAAAATACAACACGTTATAAGTCTCATTTCATTACAAGAAAATTGCCAATTTCCAACGGAAAATTATCGATGGAAACAATACAATCACAAATTTGCAACGGAAAATCACATTCTGCTGTAAAATTGTGTAATTTGCGACGGACAAAATATCTGTCGATAGAGATGGATGGAAAATTATCTCGTTGATTTTTGCGATGAAATATAGCGATGGAATAGGAACCACCATTAGTAAAAGAGGCACGAATAATAGTGACAACGATTCTTGAAAGTTAAACGTTGCCATTTGCTTCGACTACAATGTTTTTAACAAAACGTAAACGAATCAGGGTGTACTGACGGAAGTATATTCCGTTGGTTTTTATCGAAGGAAGTGTTATTCTGACGGCAAAATTTAAATTAAAACAACACCGTTAGCTTCGTTTTAGCATTTTACTAAAATAAAAAACGACGTCGTTACCATACGGCGTCGTTTTCGTTAAGCATATCCTGCTTACCACGAACCCCCGCCCCCTCCCCCGTCCTCATTTTCACCTGGTTTATTTTTTCTCTCTAGCTGTGGGTTCCTTCTCACCGCCATTGGTTCCTTCTCGTTCTACGTCTGCGTTCCTTCTTCCTTCTCGCGGTCGGTTGCCTTTTGCGTTTACGGTTCCCTTCTTCCTTCTGCGTCTGCGTCTGCATTTTTGGTTAGTGGGTTTTGTTTTGTACTGAGTTTTATGTACTACCGTACTGGTTTCATAAATTTTGAACTGTGTTGGTGTGGATGTTGAATTTGTGTGAATGTCTTACCTACAGCCGTGTGGAGTTTAATTAAGAAATGGAATTTGTATGGATGTCTTATGGCCGTGTGGAATTTGCTTTGGACTCCAATATAGCTATCAAACTACTTTGAGTTTATACATGAATATGTAGGATGACATTTGTATTTATTATTAATATCCTAAACAAAAAGTTTGTACCAAGGACTATGTGCAATATTTCTGACCCCTGACTTTCAACACTATAATTTCTTAGTTGAGATATTATGGGATGCAGTTCAGAGCCATCCATATAGAAGTTACAAGTGCTGCTGTTTAGAGAATTAGATAGACAATTATCAATGTATCATTTGAAATTAGACCTTTCTCCTTGGTTGACTTTTTCTTTATAGTCATCTTATTTATATTCATGACTAGCACAAAAACAACATAATTGTCAATATGCTATTTAAAAATCTAAGTGAAATAAAGAACAAAGAGAGGACCTATAGGAATGCTCTTCTCCATAAGATTCCTTTATCTAGATCAAGGATGTGTTTACAAAAGAAAATTTCTTGAAGTAGAAGATTAGGTTGGATTAATAAGGATTGTGTTGTCTCTATCCCAATCAAGAGAATACATTAGTTAAATCCCTCCAAATGACTTTACAACTCCAAAAGCTTGTCTTGTTCGATAGAAAGATAAAATTTCTTCTTCTAGTCATGCAACCTTTAAGAATTGTTAACAATTGAGACCCACCCACAAATGTAGTTAGTTAGGACTTGCATTTACAGCATCGAGGATCTAAAAGATTATCATGTGGATGGGGAAGCGAAATCCACACTTGAAAGAATCATATTAATTTCACATCTTGTTAGGTTTAGGGTAGAAATTACACTCATCGTCCTTTGGATATTTAGGTGAGATCTCCTCAATGATATAGAACTTTTCACTCATCTTCTTGAACTCAACCTTCTGTAGCTTATTGATTCACACTTCAAAATTGTGATAACAATACCTAGTTATGAAGTCTAATAAACAATTTTGAACATGAAGCGCCTTCTCTGATTTGGCTAAGCTAGGCTTGTGTGGTACTTTAAAAGGAGGCCAAGTTGTTACAAAAGAAGGTGGTATGGTCTTGACAAGTCTAAAGGATACAAGATTGTTATTTTTAAGGTTGGAGTAAGTTGATCCTACATTGACATATTTACTATAGGTAACTTTACTCTTTAAACTAGTCCTAATTAACATCCATATTACTCTCCATATTGAAAAGAGAAAAAGAAAGGAATATGGTCTTACCTTAAAAGATTGTAACAAACTTGTTAAAGCATTTTACACTTATATTCTAATTGTTTTAGTTTGTTGTTTTTCAATTTAAATTGATTTGTAAATTTTGGAATGAAAATGTGTGTATTATGGATAATGATAATGGTATAAATGTCTGGTACCATATATAGCTGTGTTTAGTTATTTTCTTTGTTCAACAGGGGGTAAATATCATAAAAATAGAAGAAACTCTGCCGAAATTTTTATAAATTCTAGTTCACTTATAACATTTTATTCTTATGATGAAAAAGTTTATGGGCATGAGGCCTACACCCTGTCAACTCTTTTTGCACACTCACACTAAGAAGCATGACGGTATGACATTCGTCAACACCCGATGTAAGAAACTTAACGTATGTGAAATTTATGCTTTACTATTAATTCTTAATAATTATCACTTACTAATATAAACATTGCTTCTTAATAGGACCAAATACAAGAAAGTATTCAGCGACAGTCTCAACACGAACAAGCTGTTGATGAGAGTCGGACATATCTTGATGCAGTGGGTGGTACGGACCGTCATGGAAGGATCTTCGGGTTAGATTCATTTGCGAACACATGTGATTCGTAATCTTCCACGTCTAGTACAAGAACATCTAGTAGACGGTTGATAACCAATGAAGTCAATGAGTTTCGAAGCACAGTGCAGACATTGATGGAGTACATAGCTCAGCTGGGACATGAGGTGGATGAGTTGAAGGGAAGGGGTAGCACCTTAGAGCATCTGCGGTCACCAAGACAATAGTGTACTTGTAGTAATTTCATTTGAATTACAAATATTTATTATGTACAATTTAATGACAATAGTGTACTTGTAGTAATTTCGTTTGAATTACAAATATTTGTTATGTACATTTTAATGTTTGTATTATCAATTAAGATAATTTTAACTTTATACCATCAATCAACTTTCTGTTTAAATAAATTAATTAACTAAACAAATCAAAATATTATGCACTAATAATTCATAACTGTTGAAATTATGCATTAACCATAACATCATGAAATAAAATTTATTGTCGAGATTTTTTAAAATTTTTAACATATTTACCGATGGAAAATAAAAAGTACATCGGTAAAATCTCTTATATTTACTGACGGAAAACAAAAACCATTGGTAAATTATATGATATTTACCGACGGAACAAAGAATCACTGTCGGTAATCTTGACAGTCTTCGTCAACTTTATTGTCAGGATTTGTTGAACCATCGATATACTCACTGACGGGAAATCTTAACCGTCGGTAATTTTACTGACGGAATAACCAATACCGTCTGAAAATATTCCGACGGAAAGATAGCCGTAGGTAAATTTACTGACGGTCACAGCTAACTGTCGGTATATTTACCAACGATTACATAAAATGTCCATCGGTAAATTTACGTACGGGTGTTTTTACGATGTTATTGTGCATCGGTAGATTTCGTCGCCAATTTATATTATCAACAGAATCTAAAGATTTTTTATCTGTAATATCCGTTACTAAATGACATTTTTCTTGTAGTATTTCATTTATCCAAGTAGCAATAATTGATAGTAAGAACAAGTAATAAGGTAAAGAATAAACATTCACTTTCGGTAGCAAACATAACATCAACATGACGATAAAGGGGCGACAACACGACAATAAGGGAGCGATGACAAGGAATGAATAACAATAAGAAGGCAATACCAGAGTTGTTTTTGCCTCTTTGGGATTACAGTTTACACTTACAGATTAAGTGGGACTTGGGAGGCTGTGAGGCGAGTTGGGGGTAATGACGACAAGCTAAAAGGCCATGAGGTGCGAGATTGTCTCGACTTCTTTGCAACTTATTAAAGTGATCCTTTCAAAACAAAATTCAATATTAATATACTAAATTAATTAAACCCCTTTACAAATTATTTCACTTTACAAATTTAAGTAAAGTGAAATAATTTTAAGATCAATGATTGCAATATAAGAGAGAAAATAGTTTAATATGATTTTAAAATTTGAAATTATATTTTTAATTCATATAAATTTTAAACAGACATAAAAGGTTGCAATAATAAATATAAAATTGAGTTTAAAAAAGAATTAGCAATTTAAAATAAAGATGGACAGCAAAAATTTTTGACTAATTTTTATTGATTATTTTGAATTAGATAATTATTATTTTAATAATTTAACTACAACACAATTTAAGTTAATGCTATTTGGATTTTAATATTATATCTATAATCTGATGATAGTGGAGCTTTTAAAAAAAGAAAATCCATGTTCACGTGGTGCAAAATTAGCCATTTGAGGTGAATTTTATAAACACCCTAACTTTAATAACTAGCTTTGATTCATTAAACGTCAAAGTAGTAAAAAGCACAAGTGACCAACCAGTAGTTATTGCATTCTAAATAATTGGATGGGCAGTGCAGTCGAGGAGATAAGCAAGAAAGCAACGGCCACATGTAAGTGTTAGAGAGGCAGCGGACGCTGCGGTGGCTGCTGGTGGGAGATGAAGTCAAGAAGTGAGAACAAGTTGGACAAGAAAAGAGCAGGTACGGTGATTGAAAGAGATACTCAATAGCTTACTTTGATCGATAAGTCACTGATCACATGAGACAGATAAATGGACAGTTCATAGAACCCCATACTTCTTTTTAAATTGTCTTTTTCTGGAATAAAAGACATTCTTTAAACTGTAAACAACTGGTAAACTTTCATTTTTCATATTTTTGGAACTTTATTTATTTTGTTAAATTTGTAATAATAAAATGAAATTTTAACCACTTTATCTTATTGAGTTTTGGTGATATTGAATTTCACAGTTTTGATTATTCTAATATCATGTATTAATGAGAAAATATTTTTAAAATTAGAAAATTAATGTGTCACGTAAATTACCTCCAAGAGTTAGATTTTAGCAAAAGAGAACAAGTTGTTTAGTGATAATATAAGCATAGTTCTTTCCACTGGTAAGGGAACATGATTGGGCAGAACTGGCAATTACTTTGGCCATAACATATATATATATGTAGTACTTTGGAATCATTGTCATAATACACTGACAAAACTTGTCTGGTACTTGTGAATTGTGGTCACCTCCAAATGAAAAATCTCTATCATTCATTTTTTTAAACTGTTGATCGTCATTTATTTCACAGCCACGATATATTCTTCTTAGTTACAGTCAATGTCACAAATCCAATACAGTTCAAGCTCTAGATTAATTAATTTCAAGTTTAAATCATATTTTTAGGAATAATAAACTTAATATATCCGAGGTATGGGAATTAAGTAGGCATTCATAATACTGACAGGAGTAGGGAAGCAAGTGGGTGTCTGATGAGCGTTGTGAAAGCGCCATCACAGCAACCATCCATTACATCGAAGCTCTTAACTCAAAGCCGAGTCCCAATCAAGATCTGTCTGTTAGCCAACTACTCGAGGGGGCCTCGAGCTCGGTCCCCTTATGGTCATCAATAATTAGAGGCAAATATTACCAAGTGAAACATATTATGCATCATTAGATATGCATGGAATTTTATGTTAGTCTATTCTGATGTACAATTGATAAATACATTAAGGTGTTGTTGGTTAATACTATCTGTGTAGGGGTGTAGACAATCCATTTCACATAGGCTTTTTGACATCTAAAAGCTAAGAAAGTACTTCACGTTGCATTATTCAACTTTTTTTTTTCGAAGTATCCGATGCACAGAACTTCTCACTTTATAAAAATTTAGAGAGGGTTATAATATGTGCAATCTTTTTTTTTTTATATTCTTAATGCAACCATATGCATGATCATTTCAATAATTCATTCATTTGGTGCCAAAACATTTTTAAAAATTATAGGCAAACGGCAAAGAGTGAGTTTTTATTTTAAAGCACACAAACAGACCAAAAGAATGAAGAGGTATGTTTTTCTTTTTTGGCAGAAAAATAAAATTTAGAGAAGTAAGGAAGAGAACCACTAACAGAGTCAGAAATTAATGAGCCCTAAACGATTTAACTTCTTTGTAATCTTCTTTGGTTAACCTTCACCAAAGAGAGCGGAAATCACACTCTTCGTTTTGTGTTTGACAAGTGAAAAGCACGACAACCATGTATCTTGATTTTTCCCCTTGAAGATGATTGAATCAAATTGATGATTATCGTGGAGGTGCGTGTGTGCATTCCAGGGAGAGTCTTGGTATATGCTGGCCAGCTAGAAGCTAGCTACATGCATAGGCTGCATTGCCACCCACGACGCCTTTGTCTTTCGATGTGAATAATATCCAATTCCAACAGGGGTTTAATGGTTGTTCAGTTGCTTACGGCTCCACGAAATTTGGACCTTTACACATCTATCTTATCCACTGACAGAGCAGAAGCTATAGTTGCAAGAAAACTCTCCTCTGACTTTTCTTCCCTTCCCACACTTGCATCTCCACATTAACATCATACAATTTAATGCTCTCACATGTCGTTGAAATAGCTTTTGTTTTCCTCATACAGGGCCGTGGAAAAGAATAGTCTCATATATACATAGTAGCACATCTATATATTCTAACAATTCTAAGTTAATATTTAAATGATAAACTCATATTCATTTAATTTTAACCTACAATTTATCAAATAATTACGATCAATCATTTAACTTTAAATATTAACACTAAATAATTTATTTAAATTTAATGACATGTTTCGTACAGGACTATGAATTAAATTTAATAATAAGAAGTGACATGACGTGATTTTTGGTTATGACATGTTTCGGACTGGACTATGAATTAAATTCAATGATATGAAGTGATATTGATGACGCCGAACTACCAAACTCAGTGACTACTTAAAAAAAAAATTCAAGCCTAATCTCCCCGATTTACAAGGTCAAGAAGGATTATCAAGATACACAACATTTTATTTTTATTTTTATAAAAAATTATTTTCGTGATTCGATTCAAAAAAATAATTAATTACTTAAAAAATAATTAAAATTAATTGACCGAGAATTTCATATTTAATATTTATAGTTTACATTATTAAAATTTAACAGTAATTATATTAAAGGAATTTATTTTTAGAAAATGTGTATTTTGAAATGTTTACTGGAATTTAAATTCTCATGGGCTGAAAGAAATGTCATAGTGCTTGGAAGTCAAATTCGCATGATAAATGCAACCTGAAAGAACCATCATTTTTCCAAATTATAGGTAAAATTTGAAAAAGCTTACATAATACAATGGGAAAGCTGATATTAATTAATAATGTGATAAAGCAGAGAACGTGATAATTAAATAGTCAAAAAGGACAATCTGAACTACTACCAACAACGGTACTTTAACCTATTGACCGTTATTAGGTATTGGATGCTCTAATAGTGCAAGAGGATCATTTTTCACTTGGGCTTTCTTTGCTTGGTACCGACTTCCATGTAGTCATGCTTAGGCTGGGAGAACTGAATATAAAATACATTAAGCCTTTTAGGTCCACGTAAATAAAAGAAGTGTCTCACACTCTATTTGGGATTGATTATGAAATTCATATTTGGATTGCAACAAAGAAATTTCTCATGTCGTTTACTCACTTAAAAAAAAAAAGCACTTTTTATCATATAAACTTGTAATTACAAATATTTCAAACAAAAACAAAACGTCACTTTTTATAATTTTCATAATTTTTAAAAACTGAAAGAAACTAAAAATAAAAACAAAACTGAAATAAATAAAATCTTTTACTAAATTTAAAAATAATAAATAATAAAAATAAACAATTTATTTTAATTTTATCTCAAAAATAACTATTATTTATTAATATTTTTTGGAAACAACTTCCCCGCTAGTATGAGCAGCAGTAGACTTCTCTACTTCTCTAAATTTTGCGCTTGACTGAAATTTTTTATTGAACATTGTTTTGTGACAGCAGCTCTGCTAGTTGGCACTGATTGAAAATTTTGATACTGTCTTTATGTTACTTTTCAGTGCGATATAGACATTTTAAATATCGTTTTCTAATCGCTGTACGTTACTCTGTGCATTGTTTTGCATGTATTCAAAAATCGGGTGATAATATAATGCTCCGATGAATCAGTATATTATTATATTATTATATGATACGGAAGTGGCAGCTTGTTAATGATTACCGGCATCAATTTGGTTGCCTAGTATCGACTTTTGAGATTTGAGAAGAAACTGCTAACAGATAATGCTCAATTTATTATTATATCAAAGTCAAACATAGGGATCTACTGGACAGTTATGTTTTGAAAAGTAGAGAACAAAAAACACTCAGCCCTCCATGGCCTATTTCACGAACTGGAGGCGGCTAGACAAAAGAATTGGCATGGTATTAAGGAGACAACCTTAAATATGATTGGTGTTAGTGGCTTTGGCATGCATAGTAAGATAAAATCTCTAGTAAAATTTTTAAAAATCTTTTTTATATTTAAAATTTTAATTTTTAAAAAATATCTCTTCCCTTGAACTTGGTTAAAAGATAATAATAAAATAAGTATATAATTCTTTCTATGTATCACACAATCAACTCAATTTATC
>JAOTAX010000007.1:13856797-13868793 GCA_025629825.1 Erythroxylum guanchezii
GCTTTTGAATGATTTGAGAATTTACTATATGCTTAGTATGTGAATGTTGTTGATGAATTGGAATTGTTAAATGAAAAGGGTTTTCAAAAAATTACATGTTCATGAAAAACAAGTTTCCGAAATGTTGTCATTTGGGCAATCTGTTTTCAAGGCATGAATTACATGTTATGTGGGTTTGTGGTGGTCTGTTCTGTCATTCAAGTGCACTTGTCTAAAGGCTTCTCCCGCCTGCCAGCTAGTGGCATGGAGCTCCTTCATAAATTCCCTTAAGTTCACGGCTACGCAAAATCATTATGTGGGATTGCGATAGTATGCTCTGTTCACGACTACACGGGACCCTTATGAGAAATGTGTCAGTACGTTATGTTACGGACTACCCAAACCATTTTTAATGTGCTTATGTGTTTATGATTGTGACAAGTTTGATGAATGCATCATTCATGATGTTTATGAATTTCTTGATAAGTTGTGAATTTGGGAAATATTTGTTACATGGATTTTACAATGTGAAATTTTACAATCGAAATAAATATTTCAACGATTTTTGCTTGTTTCTCGATTATAAATTTGTTACCTACGAGTGTTAAGCTCACTCCCACTTTCCGTCCCATCCTCAGGTGAAGAGAATGAGATCGAGTAATCAAGAGTTGAAGCAACATTTCAATTATAAATATTTTGTATTTTGAGTTAGATTGATGTAAAAATAAGACTTTAGACATATGTCGAGAATTATGGGATTTTGTATCTTTTGTTGTATTTAGGATTTTTGATATTGATGATGTAATGTGGCTTGGAATGCCATTAAAGTTTTGTAAACACTTATCTGATGATGTTAATGAAATATGAATTGGGTATGGATGATGTTAAGTTGAAATTAGGTATGTTTGAAGTCATGAACTATTGTTATATATATATAAGTGAGATACTATGGAAAAGAAAGATAGGAATGTTATGAATGATGAGATGTTGTTGAATATGAAGAGTCAAATGAATTAAGGTTAAGAGTTTGATGAATTCCAATTGGAAGTTGAATTGATATGAATGATGTTATAATAGAGGAAGTTAAGTTAGGATAAATTTCAAGTTCTCCATGAGGGCAAATTGTGTGTTCTGACTTCTAGGGGAAAATTGGATTAATTTTGGTAGAATTAGACAAAGTTGTCTTTATGGAATTTTTAGCTTAGTCTTTCTAGCTTTCTAACGATATAAAGTTTGTAACTTTTGGATACCGGAGTGAAAAGATATGATCGTTACAAGATGTGAAGCTACATGGACAGCTATGGTATATTAATAAGAATGTGTGGTTTTGATGAACCAAATGAGATGAGATTTGAGATTTTTATGAGATTAATTTGGTGTTTGAATTGATATGAAGTGATTTTGCACTAGAAGAGTTGAATTTGGGAAGATTATGAGTGAATATGATATTAGATTGGATGTAGGAAGCATTAGAGAGGCTTTGGAGGCGTTTAGGAAACCCCTATGTCTGTTAGACGAACTTTAGGTCCATTAAACGGACCTTCTTGGCTGAAAAAGAACCCCTAACCTTGCCAATATATGTCCATTAAACGGACCTTCGCGGGTAAAAAAGAGCCCCCAGGCCCGACAATGTCCGTTACAGTTCTAGTAAATTGCGATTTTTGGAGGCAGAATCTCACTTTGTGGTCTTCATGAAAGTTGTATATCTAGAAGTGTTCTTTCAAACAGTTTAAGAACAAACTCAATCCAAAATCTGTAACAAAAGTTATGGCAATTGCGCCAAGATAGGTACAATGTGATGGAGGATATAAACATGTTTGATTCTTTTGCCATAACTTCATCATCCCACCTCCAAATGAAGTGATTCTTCAAGCAATGGATTCTTAACATGTTTTCCTATCTCTCCATGAAAATTGGTATCTTTCTGAGTTGATTTGAAAAAGTTTTATGGAGAGAAAGTGAGGGGTTGGTTGGGAGAGCATGATTGGGGTATGAACACACTTAGGCTTTTTAAGCATATCTTGATCTATAAAGCTTCGATTAAGATGATTCTTGCTTCAAAACAAACTAGAGACTTAAAGCTTCAATTTCTTTGAAGAAGTCAAATTGAAATTCTGATTTGAAGATTTCCAAATTCTGTTCACAAATAAGAGAAATGAGTTTGAGTATGGTGATTAATTTGTATGGGCATGCCATTGAACAAATTGTGAGGAAATTTTTAGGATGTTATGCGAATGAAGATGAGCTGATGATGGATAATGAGGATTCAATGCAATAACCCTTCAAGGTAATATGCACGCTTACGTCTTATGATGTTTTGGATAGTTGGGCTCAGGAAACGGGATCCAACATTAGTGGTATCAGTGCAAGCGTTGGACTCAGGAAACAAGCGGGGTCCAACATTAGTGGTATCAAAGCAAGAGTTGGGTTCTGGAAATAAGCAGGATCCAACATTACAAGTATTTTTTTAGCAAAGAGAGAGTTTCTAGCAGGGATGGAAATGACTATCCCAACATCTAATAACAAAGGCTCACATTCAATTTTGCAAAAAAAACTCATGGACATAAAAGAATGTGTAGCATCAAGATATACTAAGGCATATGCATCTTGATCAAAGATAGAAATCAAACCGATGACTACATTTGGTGCGGCATCGGCCTCCTGTTGAGTCACTGCAAAATTTGGGCCTGCATGTTAGGTCTACCTACTGGTCCTTTAAGGGCTACTCCCCTACCCCTTAAACCTCTACCGGATGCAGTAAAACTCAACCCTTTGGTCTGAGAACACCAACTAATCTATCTGTAACCCCCTCCAGCTTGTGGAGGTGTTAAAGATCTAACCACTGACCTCTCTGTGATGACTAACTGTGGACAATCCTTAATAAAGTGGCCCTCTTGGCCACAGTGGAAACAACCTGTCATATTCATTTGACACTTATATAAATGTCTTTTTCTGTAAGCAATACACTCTGGCACTGGGGTCCAAGTGTCGCAAGAGTCTCTGGGCCTAGTGGGTGACCTAAAGGATCCTTGGCTAGATGATCTTCCTTCATGAAACCTCCTACCACCTGTCCATCTTGATTTATTTCTCTTTGTTAAACCCTAGGATGAACTAGCTGGTACACTGTGCTTTTTTTTTTCTTGAACTTTAAGTGATTGTTGTCACATTTCTCTTCACTTTTATTACAACTTCAACTAATTCCCTGTAGTATGTCTATGAAGCCAAAGATATATGGATCTGTAATCTGGGACTCAAGCCTGCAGCAAACTTCTTGCACTTCTGCTCTTCGTTGTCAGCAATAAACGAAACATTTCTAACAAGTTATGAAAATTTCTTCTCATAATCCATCACTAATGCCGAACCCTATTCTAGATGGAAAATTTCCTCTACCATAGCATCCTTATAACTATGTGGCTAGAACCCATCAATGAACTCTCCTTAAAACTCTTCCCATGACACACCATTTGGATGTCGTCTCTTAATAGCCTCCTACCAATCTTTCGCCTTGTCCTCGAAGAGGAAGGTAAAAAATACAACTCTCTACTCATTTGTGCATCCTATAACTTTGTATATCTTTGTAACCAATCTAACCATGTGAGTGCATTCTCGGGATCTCCACTCTTGTGAAAAGTCTTCGCTTCCAATTTACAGACACACTCGATTGAACATCCTGAAGCTCCCACATTTTCTCGCGGCTGCCACAATGCCACAGGGAGTATCTAGCCATCTATGCTGCATTGAAGTTGACCTCGATCGATTCCACCGGCCTTGACGATTCGGAATGTGGCTAGTTCATCAAGGCACTCGCTGAGCTTGGCATATGGTCATCCTCCCGTGTTGGAGATGCCTAAAGTGCAAGAGCCATTGGAATGGCTCTGCTAGGACGTTCACGATCTCGTCTGTGCATTATGTTGTGTATTCGACAAAATTGAAAATATGTAAAAATTTCTATTTCTAAAACCATATGCATGTAAATCAAAACATTTTATTAGTCACCTCACTTTTAAAACAACTTAAAAACATTATGTCAATCTATTAATCAAAAAGGAGGCAACCAATTTTTAAACCGAGCTCTAATATCAACCCTAACATGCCCGTCTCCTAAAACGACTTAATGGCCTATCCGGCACCCCATGGTGGCCCTCTAGTTGATATCTAATCAAACTAGAAAGTTCCTGTGAAGCTAAGCCTATTTCTCTTTTATCGAAAAGCCTTAACTCATTAATAATAAATAAAAATAGTGGAGTTTTTTTCTAAATCGTTTTATTAAAAATTTCGACAGCATAACGATTGCATTTTTTACATTCCCAAAATTTCCAAAGCCCTTGAAAATGTTCAAAACACTTCTATAATCATATCAAATTCTCCACTACAAATTTTGGACTTTAATTCCACTCACAAGCAACCTCAAACAATCAAATCAATCAATTTTAAAAAGGCTAAAACATATTCATGCATTTAATTTTTAAAATCATTTACATACATGCATTATTTACACAAAATTACATTAAAAACATATTCATAATATGTAATAGTTGTCAAAAAGTATTTACAAGGCAAAAATGCCTATACAGTAGTACGTGACGAAGTTGACTACTAGTGAGGTGAAGTCCCTACTGCTGAAGCACATGAGCGTGCACTTACGAGGTTTTATTTTAAAAACATAAAATAGAGTGTAAGCTAAACAAGCTCAGTGAGTGTTAGATTTTCTATTCAAATCATATTTAACAATTTAAACCTCGTTAAAATGAATTCATTTCATTTAGTATAACACAATTTCAATTTTTTGAAATTCGATTTCAAAATGCTTTTTCGGAATTAAAATTATAATATAAAAGTTTCCATTTTTCTTTTTCCTTTTTCCTTAAACAATAAACAATGGTGACAATAAGTTTTCTGAAAACTTTTATATTGAAAATAAGTCAACCGTTAGAATTGGTACCATATGGCGCCCTAGGTATAAAGTCACGAAGCTAGTTCTGCACTAGTCCTACATCGCTTACTCGTAACAATTTTTTGCTAGCACTATATATACTCAATACATACAAAGGGCGACTTAATGGACTACTAACGGACATAATACGACCCGTTGTTAGTAACTGATGCCCCCAAACATTGCCAAGCACATTTTAGGGTACTCTGACCTATAAATCTGTAATACTATCAAGGCATACCATAAGCTAAAAATTCATTTCCTTTTTATCAACAAATAACGTAATTTCAATAACGATACTAATAAAATTCATAATCATACAATTTAATGCATAATTTAAAATCAGATCTCAATAATTCTTTTGCAAAGAATTTATTCAAATAAAACAATTAAAATACACTCACAGTTTTGCAAATTTATTACCAAGTACACTCATAGATTCTATGGCTCTCCTTTACCTACACAAATTGCATTTCACTTAGGCATTTATTTCCAAATTCAAAAATAAGGCATTAAAACTATATTTTTGGTTCAACCGAATTCGAGGGTAGTGTTTAATCGCGTAACACATACGCTAATCGTATTTTCGCTTTAACTATCGTAACTTTGTTGTTCTCTGTTTCAAAATCTAACTTTAAAAATTACTTAAATGCCATCTTTTACCCATTCTAACTCATCATTTTCTTCAAAACACTATCTCACCCAATTAATGGTGTGTCCAAATATGTAATGCTATTAATGCTAACTTTTTCCATTTGATTTTTCACAATAAAAACCTTAAAAATTCAGCTTACTTACACCTTATCCATAATCAAACTTTTACAACTCACAACAACAACAATATTTCCTCTTAAGGTCTAATTGCCCTCACCACACACATATAAATTATCACTTCATTTTATGTTCAATTTTCCAACACAGTTCACCTAAGATCCATGCTAAGCATCATCCAAACACATCAAACTAAAAATTACAATTTTTTCCAACAATTTTCTAACTTGGCCTAATTGATACACATCAACTATCTTTCCATTTTCTTAACATATCGTATCACAAATACATGTTTTAAAACCTATAACATTATTCAATTCACATAATATCATCCCCGACCATTGAACCACAAAAAATCCTCAAACTTACATAAATTTCACCTAGTCCAAATTTGTCATCTAAGCCACCAATCAATTTCATTTTTATTTTCAACACACTAATTAGCTTCGTAAATATATGAATTGAAGTCCAAACATATAAGATGAAATCAAACCAATTTTTATTCACAAAAGCCTAACTTTGATCAATTCTTTAAAGCTTGGTTTACTTTCTTACTTTCAATCCTTAAATGCTTCCAAGCTTATTAATTGAGATATCAGAGGAGTCATCATCCTCATTAGAGGTATCAAGGGGAACTGCAAACTTTGTGTGTTCATTCTTACTGGATTGTTCTTTAATAAGATCTTCAATATTTCCATAGTCATCATGGATGGGCATGATAGCTTCAATAGAATCCAGGAGTTTGATATCCCTTTTTGTCTTACTAGGACATTGACGAGCATAATGACCAAATTTTGCACACAGAAAACCATGGTCTGAATCTACTCCATGGCAAGTCAAAAACCACCATTACTTTTAAATAAATCCATCCCACTCAAAAATCCACAAAACTAGTGGCTTAAGCTAGGAAAACTTACCACTTTTTCTTTCAATCTCTTAGATAGTTGATAAGCACCTAGACTTTATCAAAATTGCTCCACATTACACCCCAAATCCATCAAAAATGATTGCCCTCTTCTTCCTCTCCTCCTTGGCTGAAAACCACCTTAGTTTCTATTCTTTTCTTTTTTTTATTTCACTCTCACGGTCAATGTCATGGTTAACACACCAAATGAAGCAATTTATAAGTAAATTTTGCTTTTTATACTCATTTAGTGTATTACACAAGTCATTCTCTCATTGGTCATCTCTAATGACTCATCACCATGTAATTAGTGATTCTTAAACCTTGAGAAATCCTCTAATTGGTCATTAAATGTGATTCATTAATCCACTAATACCATTTTATACAAAAGACCAAATTGCTCTTTTATAAATTTAATTTAGTTTAATTCACCAACTAACTGAATTAAATTTCAAAAAAATTCCAAAACTGTCTTATCATCAAATTGACCATGAAATACTCTAATTAGAGTCAATACTTATTGATTGGATGCTTTAAAAAATTGGAATGGGTTTAAAATTATCAATACCCATAATTTTTCAAAAAAGGAATTTTATTCCTAAACTTTCGAAACTCCTGAAATCCATCCGAGCGGACTTATTTTCAATCTATTTTAATATCATTAGACTCTAATACCTATTGTGGATATTTTCAATTCTTTCAGGTTTGAGTCTCCAAAATCACTATTCAAGCGAAAATAATGTTCACCCATATTCACTTTCATCCAGAAATACTATTCACCAAAAATAAAAAAAATTATATTCAAACGTAAGGAAAATTTCAGGGTTTTGCCACTGTAATATATAAAAGTGCACTTAAAGGAAGTTTAAAAAAATAAAAGAAACTTCTTTGAGCCTTTTTTATGGATGCTCATTAAAAACAATGTGATATACATCTAGAATTGCTTTTTACCTTGCAAAAAAACTAGCAAAACTATAAAATAAAAAGGATACCAAAAATAAAACAATACTACATAAGCTCTAAATATAAGGTAAAAAACAAAACTAAAATGCAAATGTAGTTTGGAAAGTACAAGAGAAAAATAAAAAGCAAAAGGAAATACAAAGGAAGTTGAGAGAAAAATGAAACTTTGGAAGAAAATTGTGTTTCCCTTATGATAAGTTATTTAATTTCTTTAAGACACACCCTAAAACAAGACCAAACAAGTGTATCCCAAGTTATTGTTCTATCTACTTCTCACACTTCAAATGCTAAAATAGTCATAGCTAGGATACAAGTATGTTTCAGGATGTGGATTTAATTGTAATTTATGTATCATATGCAAATCTATATTTGCATTTGTAGTGTGAGAATCAGGACATAGTCTAGGATATAAGTACGTTTTAGGATGTCGATTTAATTGTAACTCATTTATCAAATGCAAATCTAGACATAATATGCGAAATGAGCATGTTTCATGCCGTGTATCCTACTAGGTAAAGAATTTTCAGATGCACAAATGGGTGCTTCAAGTCATATATCAAACTAGACAGAAAATTTTGAAATGCAAAAATGGATACAATTTATGTCATGGGTGTGTTAAATGTTGTGTTCATCATCTAGTTTAAACACAAACTTGAGTTGGAAGTCTTTCTTTGGCATATTCCTTATATTTTTCAACTTAGTTGCCCTTTTAGTTCCTCTTTAAGAGTATGTTTGCTTTCCCTTGTTTTCTAACTATGAAATCAAAACCACGTAAATAAATAACAATCATTAAGAAACATAAACCTATTAAAATTTTATCTAAAAGAAACTAATTGAATAATAAAATTCAAATTTCTTTCATCCAAATGAATTAAAATAAAATTCTAAAATTGGTTACATTGCCTCCCAACATGTGATGCTTTAAAATTTCTTATAGTTGGACTTCCTTCTTCAAATTTTTTAAGGTTCTTGAAGCGTGAGTGTCTCCCTTGTTTCCTTAATTCTACTTCCTAAATATCATTGTAACCCATAAACAATCACTTTGAAAGTACCTTTGGTTAGATGTGAGACCTCAATCACCTATGAGGAAATACATTAATTACTACGAATAGACTAGACCATCATGATTTTAGCTTTTATAGAAATAATTTGAAGTGAGAATTATACAATAATACTTGATCACCTTTCGTAAACTCTTTCAACATAATGTGTCAATAATGTTACTTATTAGTCTGCTTCTCATAGAGTTTTGTACTTTTATATACGGACTATCTCAGTTCTTCAAACTCATCCATTTAAAGTATCATTTTATGGCTTGCATTTTTGAAGTCAAATTTCAATAATTTAATGGCCCTCAATATACTCCTATATTCTAGTTTGATAGGTAAATGGCATGTTTTCCCAAAAATTGACTTAGTTATTTAATATACAAACCTATAAGAATATAGAGCATCATCTAATTTCATTGTCCAATCTTTCCTAGAATACTCTATAGTCCTCTCTAGAATTCTCTTAAGTTCTTTATTAAATATTTCTCCTTAAACCTTAGATTACGGGTGGTAAAGGATAGCAATTTTGTATGTGAGACCCATATTTGCTTGGCAATATATCAAATTACATATTGTAAAAAATGTAGTCTCCTATTACTAATTATTGCCTTAGGTATGTAAAATTGAGTAAAAATCTTATTCAAAATCTTATGTACAATTCTAGAGTTATTAGTTAGTGAAGCTAAAGCTTTTACCCGTTTAGAGACATAATTTACTACCATTAAAATGTACTTATTTCTAAAAGAATTCAAGAAGTGACCCATGAAATCAATTTCCCACATATCAAATCACTCACAAACTAAAATATTTG
Source organism: Erythroxylum guanchezii (assembly GCA_025629825.1). Taxonomy (NCBI): domain Eukaryota; kingdom Viridiplantae; phylum Streptophyta; class Magnoliopsida; order Malpighiales; family Erythroxylaceae; genus Erythroxylum; species Erythroxylum guanchezii. The sequence continues at coordinate 13,866,208 of JAOTAX010000007.1, forward strand.
TGGAAGGCATTTTAAGTTTTTAAGATATTTTGCATGCTCGGTGATAATCATCATAAAATTATATGCACTAGTGAGTGTCCTTAAATATACTTAACTAATAAAAACTTGCTTATAAGACTTTTTATAGTTTGGCTGACTCTATAATGGCTTCCCACCTCTTGCAAATGATAGTGTTATAGTATTGACTCTATCTATTCCTTAGGAATGCATCATCCCATCACTTGATCAACATAAATTCTAAACAAAAATGTAACTTTCTATATGCAATATTTCATATCAGAAAAGAATTTATTCTTTTCTTGATATGAAATATCCTTAGGGAGAATCCTAATTATTTAGTAGTTAGCATAATCCCAAACCAAGGAGTGGAACCATATACCTCTTCAAGATATAGTCATTCATTAGGTAAAGTGTCATCTATGTCTACTTTAATTAGCTCCTCCATATTTGGATTTTCTGGGTAAGATTAGTGGTTTACTGGGTTTTGGCTACTTTTCTACCTTTAGTTGCTAGGGTCATTCCTAACGTTTTATGAAAATGATCTAGAAGGGGGATTGAATAGATCTTTTAATCTTTTCGTAAAGTGCTACAAAACAGAGAATTAAAACACAAGAAACAAACAAGCAAATCGAAATGTAAAAGAGTAGAGAAGAGACGCAAACACAGTGTTTATAGAGGTTCAGTGCTAAGACCTACATCCTCTACTTAAGCTCTCACTTAGGATTTTGTCAAAGCTCTTTACTATACACTTTTTAGTTCAGTGTGAACTCTTCCAACTCAACTTGACTTCCCGCTTAAGCTACACCTTACAAATGATTTATTTTACCGGCACAAATCCTACCTCACAAGTGATTCTTCTCTAATCACTCAGCTCACAATAATATCAATGATAGAAATGAAGTAGTAAAGCTCAGTACAGTCGAATACAATTAGAATATGCTAAGAGCAAATTGAGAGCGATGTGAAGATAATATCGAACTATGGTAAGTATGCTTCACTTTGGACTTGTGTAATCAATCCTCTGAAGTTCCGTCCTTTATTTGCAGACTTCAAGACGTTTTTAGACGTTGTAGAACTCTCCTAGCCATTGTAGAACGCTCCTAGTCGTTGTATGAAGATTTTCTCCCGTTTGAAATCAATTGACACGGTCAAATTATGTTCAGCTGCAACTGATAGTCGACTAGTCGGTGTATAATAGTCGACTAGTACATTATAGTCAACTTGTCTTCAAGAACTAGTCGACTAGCACTAACGTTTTTCATGAAACTTTCAGCTCCGCTCTTCGAATAGTCGACTAATATGATAATAGTCGACTAGTCCATTTAACCAACTGACAGGTTTGATTGTTAATATTCGACTTGCAACATGATGATCGGCTTGTCCCAAGTTCCAACTGACAGATCTCACACATTCTCCAATCTTTGATTGTTGAGATGCTTATTTGAATTCTTCATACAAGATCTTCTCATGAAATACATGTTGTTTAATTCTAATACTCATTATTGCAATATTGATTTTCACAAATCGACTTTATTTAAATTTCATCTGACTTGAAAATCATCAACAACATAATGGTCAACTTGTGCCATCATTAGTCCAAATAACTGAAATTATCTCTTAACCAATTCTTTTAAGTTTTATTATTATCAAAACATAGAAGGATTTAATTTGTCAACCTCCATTGGTCCAACAATCTCCCCCTTTTTGATAATGACAAAACATTTAGAAATTGTTTAAGAAATTGAAACCAAAGAAAAATTGATCAAGGTTTTTATGCCTTGTATTTTTGGTTAGATTGTCTCCCCCTTAATCAATAAATCAATGAACTCAATGAATCCAATAATAATATTGCAATCGATAATCCATAATTTGGAAAACAACGTTTAGTATTGTAACTCCTTCTTTCCATTCAATTTTTAACGATGTTTCTCCCCCTTTTTTGTCATAATCAAAAAAAAATCATAACACTCATGAAAAGGAACATAGTCGCCAAATAATTGAAAAAGAAATCACACATTCACATAGATTATGAAACCAACAATCGTGGTTTTAAGCTTGCAAATCACAAACAATAAGATTAAAACAACATGAAACGTTGGTCTAGATCAAATACAATAACCATCAAGATGGAGAAGCATCATCATGCCTACAACCGAATTTATCAAAAATTTTCTTGATGCTTTTCTCCAAGCGAATGAGAATCCCTTGTTGAAGATCCAAACGCACGTTCACTTCTTCAATTTGATCTCTAATTTCTTGAAGTTCTTCTCGAGATACTTCACTTCGCCTCACATTGCTTAGTCTTGCACTACTAGGTCGTTCACTGGCTCTTTTTGAACGCTATCGTTTAGGCACTTGTTGCTCTGTTGGGACCCGATCTCGGGACCGGACCCCAACCGGAAACAAAACGAAAAAACGGAAACGAAACGAAATGCAAAGCAAAATGCGGAAGCGAAATCAAAAGCAAACGCGTGGGGAACGAAAATCGAAACAAATCGAAACGAAAATTGGAAACGAAAACAAAACGGAACAAACGACGGATATCGAATTGTATAGCGAAAGAATCGGCAACAAACAAATGGAACG
>JAOTAX010000007.1:13924530-13936459 GCA_025629825.1 Erythroxylum guanchezii
ACTATATTAAGAAGCCATTTAACCCAAAAGTTTAAAGTAATAGGTGAGTCTGCTGTAATTGGAAATCAATCCCAAGAGCTTAGCTGATGGTGAGGCCTATTAAATGGGTATCTATGAATTACAATTCTCCCTCACGACCCAATTATGGACAAACATGATATAGTATAAATCCACCAATAAAAACTCTGCTATTATGTATTCAATCCAAAATTTAAGTTGATAGCTAAAGCCTATTAAATGAATTATATATGATTTAAATATGTTTAAAAACCATCCCACTTAAAAGTTGATAGTGAAACCTATTAAACGACTGTATATAATTTTAACACATTTAATTAATATGGATAAAAAAACCGCATATCATAAATCCAACAATATGAACATAATATATAATAAAATGAGGATGACACAATTTAATTGATGTCTTTCTCCCAACTCTCGTAAAACGGGGAACTTTGTGTATTGAGGTTGTTGTTGTTGTGATCAATTGTGTCGCAACTCAAAAAACTAAGCTGTTCTCTTTTAATCTTGTGACTTTTTTTTTAAATTAAGAAAATATATTGTAATTTAACTTGTGAACCATTTTTTTTCTCTTATACAATACATTTTATTTTTCTCTCGTAGATCTTGTAGGAGGGATAAAGGTTGAATCTATGGACTTTTATATTGATCAACTTTGACAAACCTCTATTATATTAAGTCTTGCAGATATGTAAGGAAGCGATTTAATGCATTTTCTTTCACAAATAGTTCAAATTAGCATGGAACCCTCATGTTCACTCATATATATATATGTAACACATGAACATACATTCTTAGTGTTTGGTAAATGTTTTAAAATGGGTTATGCTCATTTCGAACGGAAAAGAACCAATAATAATTAAAGAATCAGCATGAATTAGTAGTCCCTTTTCTTTCACCACCTTTAACATAAATGGAAATAACAAACAGAAACCCAACACGATGTCGAAGCGTGAATACGTACCTTACAAGGTCTGATCAGTAAGCGGAGAAAGGACTACTTTGCTTGTATAAAGGCAAAAGAAATTACTGCCAAGCTTGACGCTACCTCTATCTTCATGTATTTGGGCAATCAAGGCAATGTCAAGTTCTACAGGTAAAGGACGAAGCATCTAACCTATTACTGTGAAACTTAGGCTGGCCACTTCCCACGTGAAAACTCTCAATCATTACGATACCTCCTGAACCAAATTGGATATAACAGAAAAGTACTGCAATAAATCTCCAATTTCCACTGTTTCCCTTTCACTGCTTTCCCCTAATCAGAGACAACAAGACTATCTGCACCTGCAATACCTTAGCTTTTTTTGTTTCCCACTTCGTTTAAGCTTTTATTTCTTATTTGAATGTTGGTATTTCTATAGGCAGATACCAACCTGAACCCATGCAAACTTCTCTTATCCCTTTCAAGTAGAAAAGTAGCCATACGTTCAATATGAAATAACAAAATAAATTATAGTAAAAATTTTATAATTAATATTTCACAGATTAAATTATAGAAAATTTTAGATATAGTTTTCAGTAAATAACTAAGGTGAGGGTGAACCAATGTTCTATTATGACCATAAGATCATTAGGTTAAGTTATAAAAATAACTTTGTTGTAAAAAAAAAATTACGTAAATTATGACTAAAAAAAATCATGCATTAAGCGTGTAAAGAGACGTCGTCACAGCTAGATGTGTATCCCTTCTCTGCCTAAAGTAACCAATGGCAATCGGATTAGAGAAACAAAGTAACCCCATTAGAACAGACGATCTTGTTCAGGTAGTCGTACATCCTGATGTGATGTCTATGGATGATATAATAGGTCGCGGGGGATTGAGCGAATCCAATAGAGACACTGGATTCTCAGCTAACCAAAAATTGACAACGCATTTGACGAAACCACCTTGTTTTTCAATACCACCATTCTTTTCATCAACACCACTCTCCACTCCAAAGCAGTTTCAACATTTCCCACGTTTAAATCTCACACTAGCACACCATACCTTCCTGCGTATAATATTAATATCCCAAACTGGCGGAGTGAGAACCTCTCCCTGCCAAAAAGGGATATCGATACGCTCAAGGCGCCAGTTACTCGCTCACGCACGTAGAGAAAGCAAGCAACTTTTTTTTTTTTCCCTCTCTTCTTTTAGAACTAAAGTTTGTTTATTTCTTGCTTTTTTTTTCTTCCTGTTTCTTTATTACTCTTTTTACTAAGTTTTTGATTGTCATAAATAATATTGATTTACGTGTTAAATTCTGTTTGTTACCGAAGAAGAAACGAGGAAGATTTTCAAGGGCTAACCAGATATGGGAAGAGGAAGGGTTCAGTTGAAGAGAATTGAGAACAAGATCAATAGGCAAGTAACTTTTTCCAAGAGAAGGTCAGGATTGTTGAAGAAAGCCCATGAGATCTCTGTGCTTTGTGATGCTGACATCGCTTTGATCGTCTTCTCCAGTAAAGGGAAGGTCTCTGAATACTCTTCTGATTCCTGGTTAGTACGTGTCTTCAATCTTTATTTCAGCTCTTTTCATCTCTGTGTTAGTTTATAAGCATGTCTTTGATTTAGAATTTTGCTTCTTGTATATTTCTTTGTAAGTCTATAGAAGATAATTCTTAATGAAATATTCCAAGGAGTCATTTTGCTTGAATTGTTTTGAGGAAAATGTATAATATCTTAAGGTAGTTTCCGTTTGGTGGCTTTAGTTTCAATTTCTGAGGAAAACCATGAGGTGATTGCTTAGGAAGACAGATAGCTTGAGAGAGAGAGGAAAGGTTAGAGAATTAGGAAAGAAATAAATTTGCAGTGAAGCTGAAAGGCATAGCGAATTCCATTTCAGGTGTGTTGTGTGTGTGCCTTCTTTTGCACTAGAGAATAGACTGAGGAGGTCAGGAGTCTTGAGAAACTAAACTAATACCTTGTTATATAAACAGATTCATCTATACTTTATGATTGTTAAGTGGCTGTTTACATGCTACAAAGGAATGCAAATTTGAGAAAATTCAGGAGTTTTGCATGACTAGTAGTGTAATTCTAGTCTAGAATTAATGAAAATGAAAAAAATGCTAAAATAGGAAGCAACGTAGATAAGCTAATCTCAATAAATTGAAGATATGAAAACATGAAGATAAATGTTAAATAAAATATATAATTCATGTAGTTGTGTATAGCTCTTTTATTTGATGAAAATTATAGTATGCATAACTCTTAATTAAATGTGATACAAATATCTATAATTATTGGTTATGAAGATAATAAATGAAAAATTAAATATTTTAGATTATAAAATAAAATAAAAAGGGACTAATTATATGAACATCAACTAGTGAATAAAGAATTTTTATTTAAAAATACTTTCTTTTTTTTTGAAAAGGAAAGAAACCCAAGACATATTATATGACTAGTTTAGGGAAACAAACCCCCAACATATCCTCTGGAAGGATAGATTGACACCCAATAAGTGTAATATCTAAAATAGTGATCCCTAAATCAAAATGCTCTGCAAAGTTAGCGAACTAGTCGGCACACCAACTGCTCTCTCGATAAAAAAATACATTTTTGTTATTTATTATGTTGTTGACTACTAAATGTTCACCAACTATTGGTAATGTAGCTTTTTTAATCAAAAATATAAGTTTGACTTTTTTATTGCATGATTGTTCCTTGTGAATAGACTTTTAATTTCATATAAAAAGCAAATAAGATATAAGTTCTTCAAGTTTCTGAAATATTTCGTTCCTGAAAGTTTCTGTTTAGCTAGAGTAGCTAGTAATATGCATATGTTACATTTCTCGTCCTTTTATGGTGACAGCATGGAGAGGATCCTTGAACGGTACGAGGAATATTCTTGTACTGAAAGGCAACTTGATGCAAATCGTACTGAAAACAATGTATGCCTTTGCACCAATCGCTTAAATAATCTCCTTAATTCACAATGTTATGATATAACTGCGCGAGAAATTCGATCACAACTTTCAGATTAGCTGGACTCTGGATCACGCAAAGCTCAAGGCTCGAGTAGAGATTCTGCTTAGAAACCAAAGGTTTGAACCTAAATACTAAATAGTGGTATATCATCTTTCTACCACAAAACAATACTACTGCACAGGGTTGGCAGCTAGAGGTCGTCCCCTCACCGTATCAGTCCGCAATTGTTTAGTGATATTGTTACGTTGCTGGGGCTGTAGTATAGTGATATCGCGGCCTGCAGTCCGCAACACGCATGATTTTGAGATAGAATATAGTGAAAGAGAGGAAATTTCTGGTGATTCTGAGATTATACCCAAAAAAAAAAAGAAAAGGAGGATAAGGAAGAACCAAAGCTATGAACTTACCGTTTTTCTTGTGAAACTCAGCTAGTGGTTTCCTTCTCTCTCATGCTGTTGACCTTGGTATATCGATTATCTTATAGAGCTATCTGTTGCTCAGTTTGCTGTGAGAAGCAGCAAGGACTATTGGTGAGGTCTAACTAGGATTGATATTCATATTTGTTGGATATTTTTATTATTATTATTATTATTTAAAATTTTAGCTTTTGTTTTCAAATTTAATAAAAAAATTATTTATTTCTGTTTTATATTTTAATTTCTTTTAATAATCATAATTTTAAAAAATTTTAAAAAATGGTTTTTTGTTTATGCGTTTTTATAATATAATTTGTTATTAATTAAATATTTATTATTCAGTTATTTAATATTAAGTAGTAATAAGAATTATGAATAATTTAATTTAATTTAATATTAATTATGAATTTACAATAATTAAATTAAAATTTATAATTAATTTAAATATTAATATCTAAAAAAATAATTTTAATTTAATAATTATTAATCAATATAGTTTAAAGTTAAAATATTCAAAATATATAAATTGTAAATAAATTTGCTTTGGTAATTAATTATATGTATTGAATATTAATTTATAATAAAGTTTTAATTTATGAGACTATAAGGTTTATATTATGCTATTTGTAAAAATACCTAGTAGTTACATGTTTTGCTATTTACATAAATACTTAACCATGAACATTTGTAATTTAAGTGCACCAAAAGTATTATCTTGAAGAATAATATTTATTTGTTTAAAATAATTTAATTAGGATAATTTTTTACAGAATTTTATAGAAGTTTCCAATAAATTAAAATAATGACAAAAATTAAAGTAAAACTTATTTACATAATTTTTAAAAATCGTAAAAATTGTTAATTTTTAAATTATTTTTTATATTTCTCAATTTACTAAAGAAGAATTATTATTCCATTAAAATTTAGTATAAAAAATACTAAACTTAAAATATTGTGCATAATTAAAGAAGGTTGCAGAATACGAATATAATTGAAAGCAATCACAATTTAAAATTATACTGCTGCAATTCACTTTTTGTCTTTATTGTGCAGGAATCTTATGGGTGAAGACCTTGATTCTTTAAGCTTCAAGGGGCTCCAAACTCTGGAGCAACAACTCGATTCTGCTCTTAAGCACATAAGATCAAGAAAGGTATGCTTGGAAGTCAAAAGAACTTTATTGAGTATAGGATATGAGTATATCTAATGGCTCGAATTTCACTTGCAGAACCAAGTGATGCATGAATCCATCTCAGAGCTTCAGAAAAAGGTGAGCCCCAGCTTCCATCTCCTAGGGAGTGAAAACCATGCACCAAAATATAATGCAGTTCGTAGTTTTATATTTAAAAATGTATTGCATCTTTTACTTTTACTTTTTTTTTATTCTTTTGATAAAAGTAGAGGCAAGATATGATGGTCAGTGTAAAAATCTATTTGTTTGTTATGGTCCTTATCTTAAGCCTTAAAAGTGGCTGGGTACTATATTCTATTATGGTGCATATAGTGCTCAAACTACGAAGCAAACTTGCAAGCTCTAAATAATTATTTGTTGGGATTTCAGGATAAGAAATTGCAAGAGCAAAACAATCTGCTTGAAAAGAAGGTGGAATTTCTGAATCAACAGATATGATGTTGCATTTATCTGCTCATACCATGCATGCACTTAACGCCTTCACTTATATATGCAAAACCAGGTGAAGGAAAAGGAAAAGGCGAAGGAGAAGGCAATATCTCAGCAGGCAAATTGGGAAGAACAAAATCCTTTGTTAGATTCCTCATCAGCTCTTGTACCACGGCCACTGCAGTTCTTGAACATGAGGTCATCTCTCTCAAACACACACACACACACACACACAAAACTGTACAACCATAGAAATCACATTTCCTCGTAGATGTCTAAGGAGATAAGGCAGTGTTGGGTAGTAACATAAAATGAAGAACAACTGTTGCGCGGAATCTTCTGGGAAACTTAAGAACTTTTATATTTGACCAATGTGTTTTGTGCTAGAAGAAGTCATCTAAAACGTGAAATGCCAGGTCCACCTTTACGTGCATGCATGCCTTTCGTTTTCTGTTTGAGACAATCATTTTTTCTTCTTTTTTATTAAACAAGAACAAATGATTTATCATTTTTCAGATTAAGGCTAAGGCTATGTCTAAACTTTTAGACCAAGTCCCCTTTGCAAACAGTACTAAGAATGCATTTCCCCGCATCAATTAATTCAAGGATTTATTGGCATGCTGTAATCTAGAAAATGATAAGAAGTCTTTTGTTTTCATTTAATCAAAGGAAAGAAAAAGAAAGAATTGCACCTATAGATTGTTATTGAAGTGTGTGTATGCAATGGAGCAGCTACCCACCGACTTGTACTGAAGTTGAAGAAGTAAGTTCAAGCCAAGAACCACCCAACATGTTACTGCCTACTTGGATGCCTAGCCACCATAACTGACAACGGAAGGGAAAGCTTTGAAAACTCGGGGTGCAGGAAAGTGTCTATGCTCAATTTGCCCTTCTTGTGCACCAATGGCATAAGATCGTCATTTGTAATCGAGTGCAGGTATTATATTTCTCGCTTATTGCTGCAGTCCAACTTATAAGGTATTAAATTTGGGCTGCTTTGGTTTCATCAAGCAATGTGTGCAATACTTTACACATAGAAAGAAAGGTCTTAAGTGGCAAGAAGCCCAGAGTATGTAAATTGTATCTATAGTTCTATGTACTCAATAGTAACTGTAAGCATGTGAAACGTAAATTTCTCCATGAATGATTTGTTAGTAATAATAATCTTATTTTATTGGTAGATGAGAAAATTTTACGATGCTATTTTTCTTTTTTTTTAATTTTTAAATTTAACCATTTTAATTGGAAAATTTATCATATAGTAGCTTTAGTCTTGACTGCTATTACTATGATCAAAATAATGACCAATTATGATTTACAAATAATTAAAAAATTTGACATTTTAAACTTAAAATCAATGCAGCTAAATTTAATATGGAGTTGAAATTCAGCTAGCTAGTTTTGATTCAGTTTTTGTGTTCCTATGAAAATTGTTCCTTTAGTTTTTTATTTTTCTTTCTACTGCATACGATAAATGCACATAATCGAATTTAATTTAAAAGTATTAATTAAAGTAATCAAGTACATAGAAGTATAAGAAAATATTATTTTCACTTATGGACTTATTTTATCTGAAGGTTAAGATGGACATGATCGTCTTTGTATGACATATGTGAGTTGAATTGTATGTATTTATTTTAATTTTAATTTTAATTTGTAAAGTAATAAATAAATTATCTATTTTAATGAATAATTATCAAAAATTCATATAAAATAATCACAAAGTAATCGTAAGGAACAAAGTATATGTCATTCCCTATGTAAAAAACCATCGTGCAATGATTAATCTTCTAATTTATTAACAACTAAAATAAGATTACGCGAATAATTATATTAATTCACTTAAATCTTGATGGGTTTGATTCTTTCTTGCTCCTAGTTTTTCATTTAAATTATATATGTGCTCCACTTTATTCATTTTATCCATCTTTTGATTGTTCAACTAATTTAGTTGTCTCTTTTACTTACTTTACCCTTCTATTAAATTTGTTCTTTCATATATAACTTACCAATATCACCAATGATAAAAATTAAGATTGTACCCTTCCATTAAATTTGATCTTTCATATATAACTTACTAATATCACTAATGACAAAAATTAAGATTAACAACAAACTAGGTTAGGCCAGGCTTAGGCTCTTTATCACACAAGCTTGGCCAAAAACTTTAATTTTTGCCTAAGCTTGAGATCGTTTACCTTTACCAATGCTTGAAACCTAATCACGTCGGGTCAAGCTAGATCTAATATGATTAAATGAAAAGTAAGATTCAACTGCTAAGATTAGTGTTGCTTATTGTCTCCTTCTCAACTAAGTATTACAGTGCTAGTTCAAGTGATCAAAAGGAGCTCAATTCTTCTTCTTTTTTTGTTATAGAAAAAAGAGCTCAATTCTCAACAATGAAAATATGCAATCGTTAGTTTAGCTTTGTTAAAAAATGCATAGTAACTAAAATTTAACATACTTAAGTTCAATTACAAAAAGAAAACTATATTCTCAAAGAAAAAATAAAACGCTACAAAATCTATTAGAACACAACTTTCAAGAAATTGAGGGGAAAATATAAACTTTAAATCTACCTAAAAAGAAACACAAGCTAAATTCTTCATTGAAAGTAACCCTATGAACAAATCTTAAAAAAATACATACCATTTTAAGGAAGAAATAAAAATAAAATCGAAGATCAGAGGGTTAGCATCATCTACTTTTAAACAGCACAGCAATAAAAGCTTTGTAAAGATGAACTCTTATAAAGTTCAAAAGTTGGTTAAAACAATATTGAAAAAAAACTATCCATTCAATTTTTTAAGATCAACATAAGTGAATATTTAATGCAAGTATGGATAGAGAGAGCAATTGTTAGGGGAATATAGTAATAATAGAGATAAAGAGGGGAAGTGAGAGAGAGGGACGAAGGGAGGGAGCGAGAGAGAGAGGCGAGAGTGCTAGCTAGGCAAGGGCAACAATGAGAGAGCAGAAGATGAGCACTCATCAGATATTCATTCAATGAGGAAACACGTCAAGCTTTAAGCTTAGGTTGGACTGTAAAGTTTGAGCAAATTTAATATGAAGCCTTAAAAAAAGCCTGAACCTGACCTGAAGCTAAGTCCTAAAGTTGATAAACTCAAACCAAAGTTCTTAACTTAGGGTCAAGCTAGGTTAAGTAGATTTAGGCCATTTTGTTGAACCGAATAAAAATATTAGTAATAATATATTTTGTTATTATAAACGCTACATGCCGTATCCTCATTTGGTCCAACAATCTCTCTCTTTTTAATGATGACAAAATATTTGGTAGTATTTAAGAAAATAAATAACATTAAATACACTCTCCTATGTTAAAGCAATATATAATGCTTGCTCAATATTAATTTATGCATTATGAATGATTAAGTTTTAATATTATTATTATCTCCTCTCTTATGTCAACATTGAAAAGTTAATATTATATAATCTTTAAGTATCAAAAAGAAAAAATAAATAACTTCCATCTCTCCCTTTTAAAAAATTCTCTTACATAGGCAAATAGCATATGTAAAGTTCTTATAAAGTAAATAAGTAGTGTAAAAGAGTATAAATATCAATTTTAAGATTAATATATCTTTCTTCCTTAGGTACATATAACATTATTATCCCTTCCTAAATAAGTATGTCAAGTAAAAATGGTCAAATGTAAGTGGTTACCTCTTTTTATATCCTACTAATGATTACCTCCTTTCCTTCCTCACTCACTTAGTTTAACAATTGATCTTTTGATACCAATTATCTTATTGGCTCATATGAGGACTTCTAGTGATTTTCTTTAGAAATCAATTATTGGAGATATCGTTGTTGTTAGTCATTTGATATCAATAGATGTGATACCAATTATTTGCATTCATTTGATGTCACTTCATATTAACTTACAAGGTAAATGCATCAATATGTTCTACATACTCGTACAAACTTGAGTCCTTAAGGAATAGTTAAAAATTTTCAACCTTATCATTTTAGGTTTACTTAACAAGCATTTTAAAGAGTAATTTATATAAATATGTCTATAATCACCAGAAAATAGTATATCATATGATGAAAATTGAAAGTATTACAATTATATGAGAAAGACTTGTAAGAAAATTGATTATATGTAATTTTAGGTTATAATGGATGATGTAGGTAATATAATGTTCTTTTTATATATAATTTTAAGTTCATACACACATTAAAAATAAAAGATTAAGAGTTCTCTTTATATGATGTGACAAATAATTTAGCATACGATATACTCTTTACATAAAAATATGACCTATCATGGTTTCAAACAAATGTCATGCTTTTGTACTTATCATAAGGCCTATATTAAATAGGAATAAGTATTATACCTTTATGCTTATAATGATTCTTAGAATAATTGCGAGTTTGTTTTATGCTACTTGGATGGTAGAGAGTTTGTTTTATGCTATTTGGATGATAAAGAGGCCTATATAAAAGAGAAGGATATTATATATTCTTTTGAGAAGATCTTGCATCATTATCATCATCATTATCGCATCCAGTCTGAAATCTCGCAGTGAAGCGGGATCTGAGGAGGTCATATAGTACGCAGCCTTACCCCTATACAGTAGAGAGGTTGTTTTCAGTAGATCCACATGCAGATGTGACATGCAAAATAATGATGCAGGACACAGAAGAAGAGAAAAAATAAAATAAAATAAATTGGATAAGTAAAAACTAGTACGCCGCATAATTAAGTACAGAAAACAACAAAGCCATACTTGATTTATAACCCAATCTGTCAGTACCTTACACTTTGTAAAGACCGACTCTTTTCGTCGCTAGGTGCACTAGGGGTCTTCACGGAGCGGCCCTTGAGGATAAAGACTACCCTACAGTTTGGTTGAACTTCCTATGTGATACATGTGTCGTTTACCCTTATCCTATCACGCCAGACTTTCTTACTTCTAGCAACTGCCTCAGTGAGGGCCAACTCGGACATATCTTCCTTAATCACTTCCCTCAAGGTCTTGTAAGGCCTTCCCCTCCTCCTCTTATAGCCACTCAGGTCTATTAACTCACCGCGCCGTACTGGAGCACCAGAGGGCAACCTGCGCACATGGCCAAACCACCAAAGCCTTTTCTCTCTCAACTTGTCAGCAATACTTGTCACTTGTAGTCTCTCTCTCACTACCCGATTTCGTACCCTATATCTTATGGTATTGCCACATATCCATCTAAGCATACGTATTTCTGCTACCACCAATTGTCTCATGTGTCTACGTTTAGGTGGCCAACATTCTGCCCTATATAGCAAGATGGGCCGAATCGTCATTTTATAGAACCTCCCTTTGAGTTTTACAGGGACCTTTTTATCATTTAAAATACCTGATACACTTCGCCATTTGATCCACCCAGATCTAATACGATGTAATATATCGCCATCGATATTTTCATCGCTCTGAATGATGGATCCGAGGTATTTGAAATTCGATTTCTATGGTATGATGTCAGTGCCAATCACTGCCTCTGCCTGTTGTACCATCTGGCTACTTGAGAATCGACATTCTAAATACTCTATCTTGGACCTGCTTATTTTAAAACCTTTCAACTCTAATGCTTCTCTCTAACATTCTAACTTGGTATTGACCCCCCTCCTTGGTCTCATTCACCAGGACAATATCGTCAGCAAATAACATACACCACAGTACCTCCCCTTGAATATGTTTGGTAAGTTCATCTAACACTAAAGTGAACAAAAAAGGACTTAGAGCCTAGCCTTGGTGTAGGCCAACACCAATAGAGAATAAGGATGGCAGTGGATTTTCAACCCGATCCATATCTGCACTACCCGACCCAATGGATTTGGCTATGGGTAGTAAATCATAAAAATCGATAGATATGGATATGGATATGGGTTGAGTCATAAAAAATGGATATGGATATGGGTAGAGTAAAACCCGAACCATGGATACCCATATC
>JAOTAX010000007.1:13936559-13961354 GCA_025629825.1 Erythroxylum guanchezii
ATAAAATATTTTTATTTAAATTTATTTAAATATTTTATATAATATTTATTAATAAAGTATTAATAAAAATATTTTATGATTTAAAATAAATAATTTAAAAATTATTATTTATAAACTAATATTTGTTTGATATATTTTTAATTATTAAATCAAAATGAAATGGAATGTGAAAAAACAACAATTCTAAAAAATAATTTAAAATTTTGATAAAATAGAAAATAATTAATAATTCAAAATTTTGAATTATTTTCATTATTTATATATAGATAATTATTATATATAGAAATAATTAAAATATAATAAAGATATATATAAGCTAAAATGGATAAGATATAAACAAAAAAAACTAAATTAAATAATATACAACTTTACAATATGACAGTGGACTATTTTGTAATTTTAAAAAAAATTAAGGGACTATTTTATAAATTTAAAAAATTACCTGAAACGATATCCGATATTAAACGGTACCAATATAGTACCGTACCAGAACCCAATCTGGTACTAAGTGCGGTATGGTATTTATAACATTGGGTGTGTGTGTATATATATATAATTTATATCTTACAATTTAAAGATGTTAAATAATCAAAACATTATTCTATAAAAATCCTTAGTAATTTTTATTCTTAATCGATGTTGAAATTTAACAATTTAAATATGTCCTCCACACACCCAAAATTAAATATCTTATAAGTAAATTTTACATGAACGAATATCTACAAATGTCGATTCAGAAATGACTTTAATACTATATTAAGAAGCCATTTAACCCAAAAGTTTAAAGTAATAGGTGAGTCTGCTGTAATTGGAAATCAATCCCAAGAACTTAGCTGATGGTGAGACCTATTAAATGGGCATATATGAATTGAAAATCTCCCTCAGGACCCAATTATGGACAGACATGATATAGTATAAATCCACCAATAAAAACTCTTCTATTAGGTATTCAATCCAAAATTTAAGTTGATAGCTAAAGCCTATTAAATGAATTATTTATGATTTAAATATGTTTAAAAACCATCCCGCTTAAAAGTTGATAGAGAGACCTATTAAACGGCTGTATATAATTTTAACACATTTAATTAATATGGATAAAAAAACAACATATCATAAATCCAACAATATGAACATAATATATAATAAATTGAGGATGGCACAATTTAATTGATGCCTCTCTCCCAATTCTTGTAAAACGGGAGCTTTGTGTATTGAGGTTGTTGTTGTTGTGTTCAATTGTGTCGCAACTCAAAAAACTTAGTTTTTCTCTTTTAATCTTGTGACTTTTTTTTTTAATTAAGAAGATATATTGTAATTTAACTTGTGAACCATTTTTTTTCTCTTATACAATACATTTTATTTTTCTCTCGTAGATCTTGTAGGAGGGATAAAGGTTGAATCTATGGACTTTTATATTGATCAACTTTGAGAAACCTCTATTATATTAAGTCCTGCAGATATGTAAGGAAGCGGTTAAAAGCATTTTCTTTCACAAATAGTTCAAATTAGCATGGAACCCTCATGTGCACTCATATATATATATATATATGTAACACATGAACATACATTCTAACTGTTTGGTAAATGTTTTTAAATGGGTTATGCTCATTTCGAACGGAAAAGAACCAATAATTAAAGAATCAGCATGAATTAGTAGGTCCCTTTTCTTTCACCACCTTTAACATAGATAGCAATACCAAACAAAAATCCAATACGAAGTCGAGGCTTGAATACGTACCTTACAAGGTCTGATCACTAAGCGGAGAAAGGACTACTTTGCTTGTATAAAGGCAAAAGAAATTACTGCCAAGCTTAACGCTCCCTCTATCTTCATGTAATTGGGCAATCAAGGCAATGTCAAGGTCTACAGGTAAAGGACGAAGCATCTAACCTATTACTGTGAAACTTAGGCTGGCCACTTCCCACATGAAAACTCTCAATCATTACGATAGCTCCTGAATCAAATTGGATATAACAGAAAAGTACTGCAATAAATCTCCAATTTCCACTGTTTCCCTTTCACTGCTTTCCCCTAATATGAGACAACAAGACTATCTGCACCTGCAATACCTTAGCTTTTTTTGTTTCCCACTTTGTTTAAGCTTTTATTTCTTATTTGATAGTTGGTATTTCTATAGGCAGATACCAACCTGAACCCATGCAAACTTCTCTTATCCCTTTCAAGTAGAAAAGTAGCCATACGTTCAATATGAAATAACAAAATAAATTATAGTAAAAATTTTATAATTAATATTTCACAGATTAAATTATAGAAAATTTTAGATATAGTTTTCAGTAAATAACTAAGGTGAGGGTGAACCAATGTTCTATTATGACCATAAGATCATTAGGTTAAGTTATAAAAATAACTTTGTTGTAAAAAAAAAATTACGTAAATTATGACTAAAAAAAATCATGCATTAAGCGTGTAAAGAGACGTCGTCACAGCTAGATGTGTATCCCTTCTCTGCCTAAAGTAACCAATGGCAATCGGATTAGAGAAACAAAGTAACCCCATTAGAACAGACGATCTTGTTCAGATAGTCGTACATCCTGATGTGATGTGTATGGATGATATAATAGCTTGCCGGAGATTGAGCGAATCCAATACAGACACTGGATTCTCAGCTAACCAAAAATTGACAACGCATTTCACGAAACCACCTTGTTTTTCAATACCACCATTCTTTTCATCAATACCACTCTCCACTCCCAAAGCAGTTTCAACATTTCCCACGTTTAAATCTCACACTAGCACACCATACCTTCCTGCGTATAATATTAATATCCCAAACTCGCGGAGTGAGGACCTCTCCCTGCCAAAAAGGATATCCAGACGCTCAAGGCGCCAGTGACTCGCTTACGCACGCAGAGAAAGCAAGCAAGTTTTTTTTTCCTCTCTTCCTCTAGAGTCTACAACTAAAGTTTGTTTCTTTTTTGCTTTTTTTTTTTCTCCTCTTTCTTTATTACTCTTTTTTAGTAGGTTTTTGGTATAGTATTGATTTGCGTGTTGAATTCTGTTTGTTGCTGAAGAAGAAACGAGGAGGATTTCAAGGGCTAACCAGATATGGGGAGGGGCAGGGTTCAGTTGAAGAGAATTGAGAACAAGATCAATAGGCAAGTAACTTTTTCTAAGAGAAGGTCAGGGTTGTTGAAGAAAGCCCATGAGATCTCTGTGCTTTGTGATGCTGACATCGCTTTGATCGTCTTCTCCAGTAAAGGGAAGGTCTCTGAATATTCTTCTGATTCCTGGTTAGTGTGCATCTTCAATCTTTCTTTCAGCTCTCCTCGTCTCTCTGTTTGATTTGAAATTTTGCTTCTTGTATATTTCTTTGTAAGTTTATAGAAGATAATTCTTAATGCAATATTCCAACGAGCCATTTTGCCTGATTTGTTTTAAGGAAAATGTATAGTCGTTTCTGAAATAAGAAACAGGTAGTTTCTGTTTGGCGGCTTTAGTTTCAATTTTTGAGGGAAACCATGAGCTGATTGCTTAGGAAGACAGATAGCTTGAGAGAGAGAAGAAAGGTTAGGAGAATTAGGAAAGAACTAAATTTGCAGTGAAGCTGAAAGGCATAGCGAATCTCATTTCAGGTGTGTTATGTGTGTGCCTTTTTCTGCACTGAGAATAGACTGACGAGGTCAGGAGTCTTGAGAAACTAAACTAATACCTTGTCATATAAACAGATTCATCTATAATTTATGATTGTTATGTGGCTGTTTACATGCTACAAAGGAATGCAAATTTGAGAAAATTCAGGAGTTTTGCATGACTAGTAGTGTAATTCTAGTTTAGAATTAATGAAAATGAAAAATGCTAATAAAATATGAAAACATGAAGATAAATGTTAAATAAAATATACAATTCATGTAGATGTATATAGCTCATTTATTTGATGAAAATTATAGTATGAATAACTCTTAAATGTTATATAAATATCTATAATTATTGGTTATGAAGATAATAAATGAAAAATTAAATATTTTAGATTAAAAAATAAAATAAAAAGGGACTAATTATATGAACATCAACTAGTGAATAAAGAATTTTTATTTAAAAAATACAATTTTGTTATTTATTATATTGTTGACTGCTAAATGTTCACCAACTATTGGTAATGTAGCTTTTTTAATCAAAAATATAAGTTTGACTTTTTGCCTGATTCTTCCTTGTGAATAGACTTTTAATTTCATATAAAAAGCAAATAAGATATAAGTTGTGTTTAGCTAGAGTAGCTAGTAATATGCATATGTTACATTTCTCGTCCTTTTGTGGTGACAGCATGGAGAGGATCCTTGAACGGTACGAGGGATATTCTTGTGCTGAAAGCCAACTTGATGCAAATCATACTGAAAACAATGTATGCCTTTGCACCAATCGCTTAAATAATCTCCTTAATTCACAATGTTATGATATAACTGCGCGAGAAATTCGATCACAACTTTCAGATTAGCTGGACTCTGGATCACGCAAAGCTCAAGGCTCGAGTAGAGATTCTGCTTAGAAACCAAAGGTTTGAACCTAAATACTAAATAGTGGTATATCATCTTTCTACCATAAAACAATACTACTGCACAGGTTTGGCAGCTAGAGGTCGTCCCCTCACCGTATCAGTCCGCAATTGTTTAGTGACATTGTTACGTTGCTGGGGCTGTAGTATAGTGATATCGCGGCCTGCAGTCCGCAACACATATGATTTTGAGATAGAATGAAGAGAATGAAAGGAAATTCCAGGTGATTCTGAGATTATACAAAAATAAAAAAATAAAAAAGGAGGATAACGAAGAACCAAAGCTATGAACTTATCTTTTTTCTTGTGAAACTCAGCTAGTGGTTTCCTTCTATATCATGCTCTTGATCTTGGATATCGATTATCTTATAGAGCTATCTGTTGCTCAGTTTGCTGTGAGAAGCAGCGAGGACTATTGGTGAGGTCTAACTAGGATTAATATTCATATTTGTTGGATATTTTTATTATTTATTTTTTTAACTTTTAGCTTTTGTTTTCAAATTTAGTAAAAAATTATTTGTTTCTGTTTTATATTTTAATTTCTTTTAATATTCATAATTTATAAAAAATTTAAAAATGGTTTTTTGTTTATGCGTTTTTATAATATAATTTGTTATTAAATAAATATATATTATTCAGTTATTTAATATTAAGTAGTAATAAGAATTATGAATAATTTAATTTAATTTAACTATTAAATTATTTATTTTTAATTATGAATTTACAATAATTAAATTGAAATTTATAATTAATTTAAATATTAATATCTAAAAATAAAATTATTAATTTAATAATCATTAATCAATATAGTTTAAAGTTAAATTATTCAAAATATATAAATTGTAAATAAATTTGCTTTGGTAATTAATTATATGTATTAAATATTAATTTATAAATAAAATTTTAATTATTTATTTTGATAAAACATAATAATGTTCACAAATAATTTATCAATAGATAATATATAAGATATGAAAATAAATTTATAAAAATAATTTGTTTTACCGTTCTATATCTAATATGTAATTATTAGAGATTAATAATTAAACGGGTTTTTTTATTTAATTAAAAATAAAAATAAATAAAAACTAAATATCACAATAGAATGAGACTATAAGGTTTATATTATGCTATTTATAAAAAATACCTAGTAGTTACAAGTTTTGCTATTTACATAAATATTTAACCATTAACATTTGTAATTTAAGTGCACCAACAGTATTATCTTGAAAAGATAATATATTTTTTTTAAATAATTTAATTGGGATAATTTATTGCAGAATTTTATAGAAGTTTCCAATAAATTAAAATAATGACAAAAATTAAAGTAAAACTTGTTTACATAATTCTTAAAAATAGTAAAAATTGTTAATTTTTTAAAAAATTATTTTTTATATTTCTAAATTTGCTAAAGACGAATTATTATTCCATTAAAATTTAGTATAAAAATACTAAACTTAAAATATTGTGCATAATTAAAGAAGGTTGCAGAATACGAATATAATTGAAAACAATCACAATTTAAAATTTTACTGCTGCAATTCACTTTTTGTCTTTATCGTGTAGGAATTTTATGGGTGAAGACCTTGATTCTTTAAACTTCAAGGGACTCCAAACTCTGGAGCAACAACTCGATTCTGCTCTTAAGCACGTAAGATCAAGAAAGGTATGCATGGAAATCATAACAACTTTATTGAGTATAGGATATGAGTATATCTAATAGTTCGAATTTCACTTGCAGAACCAAGTGATGCATGAATCCATGTCAGAGCTCCAGAAAAAGGTGAGCCCCAGCTTCCATCTCCTAGGGAGTGAAAACCATGCACCAAAATATAATGCAGTTCGTAGTTTTATATTTAAAAATGTATTGCATCTTTTACTTTTACTTTTTTTTTATTCTTTTGATAAAAGTAGAGGCAAGATATGATGGTCAGTGTAAAAATCTATTTGTTTGTTATGGTCCTTATCTTAATCAGTGAAGAGAATGCGATTTTTCACTCTCTTTGAATCTTTATTTCTTCGAGCTCTCTAGTTTCAATGATTCCTTTCTTAGGCCTTAAAAGTGGCTGGGTACTATATTCTATTAAGGTGGATATAGGGCTCAAACTACGGAGCAAACTTGCAAGCTCTAAACAATTATTTGTTGGGTTTTCAGGCTAAGAAATTGCAAGAGCAAAACAATCTGCTTGAAAAGAAGGTGGAATTTCTGAATCAACAGATATGATGTTCCATTTATCTGTTCATACCATGCACTTACCGCCTTCACTTATATACGCAAAACCAGGTGAAGGAAAAGGAAAAGGCGAAGGAGAAGGAAATATCTCAGCAGGCAAATTGGGAAGAACAAAATCCTTTGTTAGATTCCTCATCAGCTCTTGTACCACGGCCACTGCAGTTCTTGAACATGAGGTCATCTCTCTCAAACACACCCACACACACACACACACAACTCTACAACCATAGAAATCACTTGGAACCTCGTAGATGTCTAAGGCGATAAGGCAGTGTTGGGTAGTAACATAAAATGAAGAACATCTGTTGCGCGGAATCTCTTGGGAACCTTAAGAACTTTTATATTTGACCAATGTGTTGTGTGCTAGAAGAAGTAATCTAAAACGTGAAATGCCAGGTCCCTCTTGACGTGCATGCATGCCTTTCGTTTTCTGTTTGAGACAATTATTTTTCTTCTTTTTTATCAAACAAGAACAAATGATTTTTCATTTTTCAGATTAAGGCTAAGGTTATGTCTAAACTTTTAGACCAAGTCCCCTTTGCAAACAGTACTAAGAATGCACTTCCCCGCAGCAATTAATACAAGGATTTATTGGCATGCTGTAATCTAGATAATGATAAGAAGTCTTCTGTTTTCATTTAATTAAAGGAAAGAAAAAGAAAGAATTGCACGTATAGATTGTTATTGAAGTGTGTGTATGCCATGGAGCAGCTACCCAACATGTACTGAAGTTGACGAAGTAAGTTCAAGCCAAGAACCACCCAACATGTTACTGCCTACTTGGATGCCTAGCCACCATAACTGACAACGGAAGGGAAAGCTTTGAAAACTCGGGGTGCAGGAAAGTGTCTATGCTCAATTTGCCCTTCTTGTGCACCAATGGCATAAGATCGTCATTTGTAATCGAGTGCAGGTATTATATTTCTCGCTTATTGCTGCAGTCCAACTTATAAGGTATTAAATTTGGGCTGCTTTGGTTTCATCAAGCAATGTGTGCAATACTTTACACATAGAAAGAAAGGTCTTAAGTGGCAAGAAGCCCAGAGTATGTAAATTGTATCTATAGTTCTATATACTCAATAGTAAATGTAAGCATGTGAAACGTAAATTTCTCCACGAATGATTTGTTAGTAATAATAATCTTATTGCTCAGGATATTGGTAGATGAGAAAATTTCATGATGCTATTTTTCTTTTTTTTAAAATTTTTAAATTTAACCATTTTAATTGGAAAATTTATCATATAGTAGCTTTAGTCTTGACCGCTATTACTATAATCAAAATAATGATCAATTATGATTTACATATAATTAAAAAATTTTGACATTTTAAACTTAAAATCAATGCAGCTAAATTTAATATGGAATTGAAATTCAGCTAGCTAGTTTTGATTCAGTTTTTGTGTTCCTATGAAAATTGTTCCTTTAGTTTTTTAATTTTCTTCGCATACGTTAAATACACATAATCGAATTTAATTTAAAAGTATTAATTAAAGTAATCAAATACATAGATATATAAGAAAATATTATTTTCACTTATGGACTTATTTTATCTTAAGGTTAAGATGGATGTGATCGTCTTCGGATGGGATATGTGAGTTGAATTGTATGTATTTATTTGTATTTTTATTTGTAAAGTAATAAATAAATTATCTATTTTAATGAATAATTATGAAAAAATCATATAAAATAATCACAAAGTAATCGAAATGAACAAAGTGTATGTCATTCCCTGTGTACAAAACCGTCATGCAATGATTAATCTTCTAATTTATTAACATGAATAAAATAAGATTACGCAAATAATTATATTAATTCACTTAAATCTTGATGGGTTTGATTCTTTCTTGCTCCTAGTTTTTCATTTAAATTATATATGCGCTCCACTTTATTCATTTTATCCGTCTTTTGATTGTTCAACTGATTTAGTTGTTTCTTTTACTTACTTTACCCTTCTATTAAATTTGTTCTTTCACATATAACTTGCCAATATCACCAATGAAAAAAATTAAGATTGTACCCTTCCATTAAATTTGATCTTTCATATATAACTTACTAATATCATCAATGACAAAAATTAAGATTGACAACAAACTAGGTTAGGCCAGGCTTAGGCTCTTTATCACACAAGCTTGGTCAAAAACTTTAATTTTTTCCTAAGCTTGAGATCGTTTACCTTTACCAATGCTTGAAACCTAATCACGTCGGGTCAAGCTAGATCTAATATGATTAAATGAAAGATAAGATTCAACTGCTAAGATTAGTGTTGCTTATTGTCTCCTTCTCAACTAAGCATTACAGTGCTAGTTCATGTGATCAAAAGGAGCTCAATTCTTCTTCCTTTTGGTTATAGAAAAAAGAGCTCAATTCTCATCAATGAAAATATGTAATCTTTAGTAACTTTGTTAAAAAATGCATAGGAACTAAAATTTAAAGTAAGATGACAAAAAAAAATCATACTTAAGTTCAATTACAAAAAGCAAACTATATTCTCAAAGAAAAAATAAAATGCTACAAAATCTGTCAGAACACAACTTTTAAGAAATTGAGGGGAAAACATAAATTTTAAATCTACCTAAAAAGAAACACAAGCTAAATTCTTCATTGAAAGTAACTATATAAGCAAATCTTAAAAAAAAATACATACCAATTTAAGGCAGAAATAAAAATAAAATCGAAGATCAGAGGGTTAGCATCGTCTACTTTCAAACAGCACAGCAATAAAAGTTCAAAAGTTGGTTAAAACAATATTGAAAAAAATCTATCTATTCAATTTTTAAAGATCAACATAAGTAAATATTTAATGCAAGTATGGATAGAGAGAGCAATGGCTAGGGGATAGAGTAATAATAGAGATAAAGAGGAGAAGTGAGAGAGAGGGAGGGAGGGAGCAATAGAGAGAGTGAGCGTGAGAGAGAGAGAGAGAGAGAGAGAGGCGAGAGCACTAGCTAGGCAAGGGCGACAATGAGAGAGGAGAAGATGAGCGCTCATCAGATATTCATTCAATGAGGAAACACATCAAGCTTTAAGCTTAGGTTGGACTGTAAAGTTTGAGTAAATTTAATATGAAGCCTTAAAAAAAGTCTAAACCTGACCTGAAGGTAAGTCCTTAAGCTGATAAACTCAAACCAAAGTTCTTAACTTAGGATCAAGCTAGGTTAGGTAGATTTAGGCCATTTTGTTAAACTGAATAAAAATATTAGTAATAATATATTTTGTTATTATAAACACTACAGGTTATATCCTCCAATAGTCTCTCTCTTTTTAATGATGACAAAATATTTGGTAGTATTTAAGAAAATAAATAACATTAAATAAACTCCCCTATGTTAAAGCAATATATAATGCTTGCTTAATATTAATTTATGCATTATGAATGATTAAGTTTTAATATTATTATTCTCTCCTCTCTGTTGTCAACATTGAAAAGGTAATATTATATAATCTTTAAGTAACAAAAAGAAAAAATAAATAACTTCCATCTCTCCCTTTTAAAAAATTCTACTATATAGGCAAATAGCATATGTAAAGTGTTTATAAAGTAAATAAGCAGTGTAAATGAATATAATTATCAATTTTAAGATTAATATATCTTTCTTCCTTAGGTACATATAACACTATTATCTCTTCCTAAATAAGTATGTCAAGTAAAAATGGTCAAATCTAAGTGGTTACCTCCTTTTATATATTACCAATGATTACCTCCTTTCCTTCCTCACTCACTTAGTTTAACAATTGGTCTTTTGATACCAATTATCTTACTGGCTCATATGAGGACTTCGAGTGATTTTCTTTAGAAATCAATTATTGGGGATATCGTTGTTGTTAGTCATTTGATATCAATGGATGTGATAACAATTATTTGCATTCATTTGATGTCACTTCATATTGACTTACAAGGTAAATGCATCAATATGTTCTACGTACTCGTACAAACTTAAGTCCTTAAGGATTAGTTAAAAATTTTCAACCTTATCGTTTTAGGTTTACTTAACAAGCAATTTAAAGAGTAATTTATATAAATATGTCTATAATCACCAGAAAATAGTATATCATATGATGAAAATTGAAAGTATTACTATTATATGAGAAAGACCTGTAAGAAAATTGATTATATGTAATTTTAGGTTCTAATGGATGATGTAGGTGATATAATGTTCTTTTTATATATAATTTTAAGTTTATACACACATTAAAAATAAAAGATTAAGAGTTCTCTTTATATGATGTGACAAATAATTTAGCATATGATATACTCTTTACATAAAAATATGATCTATCATGGTTTCAAACAAATGTCATGCTTTTGTACTTATCATAAGGCCTATAATAAATAGGAATAAGTATTATACCTTTATACTTATAATGATTCTTATAATAATTGCGAGTTTGTTTTATGCTACTTAGATGATAGAGAGTTTGTTCTATGCTATTTGGATGATAAAGAGGCTTATATAAATGAGAAGGATATTACATATTCTTTTGAGAAGATCTTGCATAAAAAAAATTAATTAGGACCTAGAGGATAATGGATGAGCTTATGATTTTGTACACATTTACAAGATACAATACACTTATTTGATGATTAGACATAAACTCATCATGTAAATATTTACCCTTTATAAAAATTGTCTTAGTATTAGATGATGCATTTTTGTAAGTAAAATTGTTATTATACCTATTATTAGAGTTCTCTTTAAGCATATTATTTAAATTTTCACTTTCTATAATGAACTTAGACAATAATTCTTTAAGAAATTGATTCCTTCTTCAATGTGCAATGTAACAAATCATCCACTTTATCGTCAATAATAACGATACTTTAAGATCCCATCTTATCATGCATATCATATTTCAATTTTCTTATTTTCAATTATAAATGTATCTAAGTACTTTTTAACCTCTTTATCCTCGAAAGATAACTTCTTCCCTTTTAAGCTCATCATTCATATGCATTCAATAAGTTCTTTATAAGTAAAATCATCACCATTATCATTAAAAAAGTTTGAAATAAAGAATACTTCATCATTATTTGTCATAAAGCATATGTGAGTCAAATTATCATCCAAGTCTCTACTTTTGGAATCATTTATATCTTCTTATGTGATTTTTAGTATTCTCTTCTTACTTTAGTCTTTCTCCTTCTTTTCACTTCATTCTTGATTGTCATTTAGATCCTTATCAAGTTCATCATGAGTAATATTGATATCATTAACACCAATATCAATATGATAGTTGTTAAGATATATAAGATCGAGTATGTACCCAATATTATGAACATTTTGACACACTAAAACTTTAAAAAGCACATTTTCATCTAATGTGAAGAATAAATCTACGTTGACTTAATATTTAATGAAAAAATTCTATTTTCATTCTTATGTCACTTTATCTTCTCTACAATCTCCTATAAATTAAAATCTCTTGTTTTAAGAAAGAATTTCATCCTAATTGTCCAAAACAGGCAATCAATTCTATGAAAAAATAGAGCAATATTAATGTCTTGGATCATTTAGCTAAAAAAATGAATCAAATTTTGAGATAATGAATTTTATTCAAATTTCAATAGAAATCTATATACAATGAATGAGATCCACTCTAAAATCAATTATTATTCCTCGAACAACACATGAAAAGGAAGTGAATTAAAGGTGATTTTATCATATTTGTAAACTAACAAAAGAATTATAATGGATGATTATAATAAATTCAGATAAGATAATCACAAAGTAATTCCAGTAATAATTTAAAAGAGTAGGAAAGGAGAGATAAATTTAGTTTATGTTTGTTCAACAAACATCTTTTGGCCTACACCTACTTATGCTTCACTTGGAAATTCTTTTTCTTCTTCCTTCAACAAGTAAAGTGTAAGGTTTCGATCATGCATCTCATACATAATATATATCAAATTTATATAGCGGAAAATAAAACAGAACCTTAAAAACTAAATCTACTCATGCATATAGATATAGAAAACAAAACACATGAAATATAATATGTTTACATACCTTTTCGATGATCTTTTACATACCTTTCCGATGATCTCCTTCGTTCTTTAATCTTCTTCGCGTTGGGTTGTCGTAAACCACAATGATCAATGTAGACCATATCTAGTGAAAGCCCACACGAAGACAGAAGGATGAAACCTCACTAGGAGATGGCTAGAGTTCGTTCTTTGTGCTAGCAAAGACAATAACTTTTGTAAGAGTTAGAGAGAAAAGGAGTGTGTGTATTAAAAAGAACCTTTCTTTTTCTTGTGTCTTACACAAGATGCACAAAAATGATGATTATTTTTTGACTTCTTTAGCCTCCCATAACCCCCATCATTAATGGTAAGTTATGGGAAGTTAATGATCATGAATAACATGCATTAATGGAATTTATGAGAAGTTAATGACCATGAATAACATGAATTAATGGAAGTTTTGGGAAGTTAATGACCAAATTGGCAGCCAACAATACTTGTTTCTAATCCATTGCATGCAACGTTTTCTACCACAATCACATCACGATATAATCCCGAAACACTCTCTCATATATTGAATCACCATTTAAGACCATTTTACCTATCCTTCAGATCTCCTATGTGTGTGACCCATTAGGTTCCTGATTATGTTGGCCACTTGAATTAACACTTCATTCAAGTAAGCTAAGAATAGTATCTAGCAACACGTCATAACTCCCAATTGACCGGAAAGTCAGTGGTTTGGCTACAAACCCTTCCATACATAATGTTGCCATGCAATTTGTCCTTTCACCATCTATACCCCACTTAGTTCAGAGTATGGTCAAAGTGTCAACTCCTATTAGACTGACTACATCACATCTAATCTAAGTGATATTAGATCTTGTCTTGAGGATCTCATTACTCTATGTATCATTGAAGACTCTCTTCATGACACATATCTACTCTGGCTGGAGACTCCCAAGTAATGACCCCGACAAGAGGCCGTGGGTATCACCTCCTTCCATCAGGAGTCGTGAATCCTTTATTGTTTACTCAATTACCTCCAAATACCTCAAGCTATACCCAATCACCATCCTATGAGTAACCCCTGAAAGGCACAATGAATGGAGTCAAAGCATAGAATCAGTATCTGATATATCCTTGAGCACCTTAAGTTAAAGGATACTTGCACTATTATTATGATTAGACTATCATTGACACTGGAATATAATATCCATATGATTGTCTCATAGTAGGTTAATCCAATGTACTTATTAGTAAGCATCCACATGTTAACTCTAAACAACTCATATCTACAACTTATGAGATCTACTGCTTGATCCAATCAAGGAGTATAGCATGTGCTAATCTATCTAGATTAATGATATCCCATCTTATTAATCCTATGACTAGGAAAACTTTAGATACTAACATAATTATACATGATAAGAATCTCATTATCATGATCTCATCATGATTTCCTCCGTGCTATGTTTTGTATTAAGGACTTCATTAAATCAATTTAAGATCAACATGAAATCCATAAATGTATGAACATCGAAATAATGAAAAATACATTTATTAATCATAAAATGATTTGTATAATAAGTGCTAAAGGTGATTGCCTTTAGAGCACTTCTCTAAAAAAACTCCCACTTGCACTAAATCCAACTGCCTTGATATCTAATACCATAGGCGTGTACATGTGACATAAAACTCTTTTGGGAAATAGGCTTACTCAACAGATCAACTATATTCGAATTGGTAGGAACTCTCTCTATATTGACATCATTTCTACCAATGATCTCTCTAATCAAATGGTAGCGCCTAAGTACATGTTTAGACTTCTGATGAGACCTCGGTTTCTTCACCTGCACTATAGCCCCATTGTTGTCACAATACAACTGCACTGGATTAGCAATGCTTGGAACCACATCAAGTTCCATGATAAACTTCGAGATCCAAATGGCTTCCTTTGTCGATACTGAAGTTGCAATGTACTCTGCCTCTGTCGTCGAATCAGTAGTCCTCTTTTGTTCGGAACTTTTCTAACTGACTGCACCACCATTCAGTGTGAATACATATCCGGACTGGGAACTGGAGTCATCCCAATCGGATTGAAAGCTAGCATCAGTATACCTGCTTACCATAAGATTACTTTTCCATACCCCAAGAATACATCTTTAGTTCTTCTCAAGTACTTAAGGATATTCTTGACAACCACCCAATGACCCTCACCAGCGTTCGACTAATATCTGCTCGTAACACTTAAAGCATATGATACATCAGGTCTAGTGCATAACATAACGTAAATGATTGATCCTATAGCCGAAACATAAGGAATCAAACTCACGTGAGTCCTCTCATCTTGTGTCTTTGGACATATAGATTTAGAGAGTGTAATCTTATGTACCATAGGAAGATAACATCTCTTGGACTACTCCATGCTAAACTTCTTTAGCATATTGTCTATATATGTAGATTGAGAAAGACCAAGCAACCTCTTAAATCTATCTCTATAGATCCTTACCCGCAAAATATAAGTTGCTTCTCTAAGGTCTTTCATGTAGTAATTTTTGGCTAACCAAAATTTGACTAATTGCAAAGTTGAGACATCATTTCTTATTGGCAATACGTCATCTACATACAGTATAAGGAACACAAATGAACTCCCACTAACCTTCTTATACACACACGGCTCATCTGAATTTTGTGAGAAACCAAACTTTTTGATTGTCTCATCAAATCGGATATTCCAACTCCTAGATGCTTGTTTCAATCCATAAATGGAATTTTGAAGCTTGCATACCTTTTCTCCATTCATGGATATAAAACTATCAGGTTGTGTCATATACACATCCTCGGTCAAGTTTCCATTAAGGAAATCCATCTTCACATCCATTTGCCATATCTCATAATCATAATGAGCAGTAATGGCTAGGAGTATCCTAATAGATTTAAGCATAGCTACTGGGCTAAACGTTTCGTCGTAGTTAACACCTTGCCTTTGATGATAACCTTTAGCTATAATCCTAGCTTTATGGGTAACTATATTACCTTTCATGTCAGTTTTCTTCTTGAAAATCCATTTGCACCCTATGGGTTTTATCCCTTCGGGTGGGTCAACCAAAGTCCATCTTGGTTTTCATACATAAAATCCATTTCGGATTTCCTAGCTTGAAGCCATTTGTCAGATTCTGAACTCTTCATAACCTCTTCATAGGTAGTAGGCTCATCACCATTTATGAGCAATATGTCATTATGCTCACTTATGAGAAATCTGTATCTCTCATAAACATGACATATCCTACCTAACTTACAAACTTCTGTATGTTAACAGATTGAACTATTATTTCATCTTTATGAACAATAGACTAGCGTCCAGGTAGTTGATCTGCGTCTGTTTAAGCATCTTGAATTTTCACAAGTTCAATTTTGCTCGCACTATCTTCTCTTAGAAGAAACTCTTTCTCTAAAAAAAACATCATGTTTTGAAACAAAAACCTTTTGTTCTGAAACATGGCAGAACTGATATCCTATGGTTTCTTTAGAATATCCTACAAACAACACTTGTCAGATTTAGCTTCAAGCTTATTTGACTGAATCCGCTTCACATAAGCAGGACAACCCCAAACTTTCATATGAGAAAGATAGGGCTTTTTTTAGTCCATATCTCATATGAAGTAACATCAACTGACTTGGATGAGACTCTGTTTAATACATAAACAAAAGTTTCGAGTGCATACCTCCAAAAGAATTTTAGTAAATTCGCTAAACCCATCATAAACCTCACCATGTCTAACAAGGTTCGGTTTCTCCTCTCAACGATACCATTGTACTGTGGCGTGTAAGGTGGAGTTCACTGGGACAATATTCCATTATCCTTGAGATAATCCAAAAACTTTTGGCTTAAGTATTCATCACTTTGATCTGATTAAAGTGATTTAATACTTCTCCTAAGTTGTTTCTCAACTTCATTTTTGAATTTTTTGAACCTTTCAATGGCTTTAGACTTGTATCTCTTAAGATACACATACCGATATCGAGAATGATCATTCATAAAGGTAATAAAGTATACAAAACCACCTTTGGCATATATGGACATCGGACCATATACATTAGTATGCATTAGATCTAAAAGTCATTAAATGCCTTCTTATGCTTCAAAGACTCTAGATAAGCCTTACAGTTTCTCTTCCAGTGGACATCCTTGCTATAGTAGAAGCATGTTCCCTTCGAGGTAGTTTTCTTTGCTTTCTTGACACCTCCCTTAGGCCCTGCGGACTTCTTCTTCTTTTGGCTCTTTTTCTTCGAACCAAAAGAGTCCACAGCATCACAACTTTGTCCTTGCAGATAGATGACTCAACTGCCATGAGTATGTTGACCATCTCGGGAATTGTGCCGGATGTATTTTTCATTTGATAGTTAAGCACAAATTGTGAGTAACTATCAATTAAATCCATTAGAATTAAGTCAATACTTAATTCATGATCCAAAACAAAATCCAAGGAGGCCAACCGCTCGATCTAGACATTCATCTTTAGTGTGTATTGCACTGGAGATGTCCCCTTAACTATCTTAAAGCAGAAGGGCAATTGTGAAGTCTCGAACCTTTCGGACCTTGCTGGCTCATCAAAGAGCTCCCTAAGATGATAATCTATGGTATGAGCATCCATAGCCTCGCATTGCTTTTACATCTTTGGTGACATATTGGCTAGCATAATACAACTAGCCATCTCGCTATCATCGAGAAGCTTCCTATATGCCCTCCAATCATCATCAGAGGCATCAGCAGCAGGGGAATCAAGAAGTGGTTCTTTCAAGACATAACCAAGCTTCTCAGATTTGAGAATTATTCTCAAGTTCCTAAGAGGAAGTTTGGTCCAGTCAACTTGTTAGCTTCCATTAATGATGTTAGATTCACACTAGTACTCTTGGTGTTGACTCGAGCAATAACAACCTTTCGTCAAAGAGAGAAAAATTAGAATGTACTTAAATGCATGTCTATAAGGACTTTAATAACACGCATTATGGGTCCTACAATTTTCACGAATTCATAACCCTCGGTAGAAATCGTAGAGAAATTCTCTCCTAGTGGGTTGATATCTAATATCCTTATGAATGACTTTGGGTTTGCCCAATAAGCCACCTTAGTTCAACCGGTAGGTATCAATCATACCAATTGCATCTCCAATGCAAGTGCACACTCATTGGGCTAGTAACTTTTGACATGTGTACATATAATGTACACCCCCCAACTTCGCCTCTGTCCACGTTGGTCTTGGGTTTGCCCAACAAACCAATGCTTCTAGTTAAAACCAACTCATTAATCTGAAAATCCTATGTTAAAGCACTTTATAATGACTCTGGTTTTCGCCATATTAAAGGACTCTAGTTTTCGCCATATATCATAGTAAGAGATTGAGTACTCAAGGGCCAAGGCATCACTCCACTTTTGAAATGTTGTTATTTTAAGCTAATCTTGAAAACCAAGGCTTTAGTTGCATTTTGAGCAAATTATTTTTTGTGTATCACTTGTATTTTGGGATTTTTGAAACATTGATGTATTGGGGGCTTGAAATGCCAACTAAAGCTTTGTAAAAACTACGATCTTTTAATACTAATGGTTTATGATTTTGTTTTTGCCCATGATTTTCCAAGGTTGCATAAGGGAAAAATTCGTGTATTGACTTCTGGGAAATATCCGGGTTGATCTAGGCCGATTTAGGTAAAGTTACCTTCTAGAAAGTTCTAGGTCTTTCTTTTACTTTTCCAATGGTTTATAGCACGAACTTTTTGGACATCTAAGTTAAAAGTTATGGTCCTTATGAGGGGAGATGCTCTGGAGAATGTAGTAAGTGATTTAGAATCGTCTTAGTTTGACCTCTGCATCGTCTTAGTTTGACTTTTGCTTTGTCTTAGTTTGACTTTTACTTCGTCTTAGTTTGACTTTTGTTTTGTCTTAGTTTGGCCTCTACATCGTCTTAGTTTGACTTTTGTTTCGTCTTAGTTCTACTTCGTCTTAGTTTTGATTTGTCTTAGTTTTGCTTCGTCTTAGTTACTATTCATCTAAGACGCTTCGTCTTAGTTACTGTTCATTCACTTCGTCTTAGTTATTGCTCATCTAAGACGCTTCGTCTTAGTTACTGTTCATTCACTTCGTCTTAGTTTGATATATCATCTTAATATCTTATATTCCATTTTTGATCTTTTTAGAGACCGAATCTTGCTTCAAGTTCTCCATAAAAGTTGTAGATTTAGAAGTTTTCTTTCAAACCGTTCAAAAACAGAATCAATCCGACATCTGTAGCAAAAGTTATGGCAATTGCGCCAAGTCATGTACAATATGAGTTAAGACATGAACATATTGGATTCGTTTGACCATAACTTCCTTATCCGACCTCCAAATGAAGTGATTCTTGAAGCAACGGATTCCTAACATCTTTTACTGTCTTTCTATGAAAATTTATATCTTTTGGAATTCTTTTGGGAAAGTTTGCATTAGAATAAGTGAGAGGTCGGTTGGGGGAGCATAATTGGGGTATGAACACGCTTTAGCTTTTAAGTATATCTTGAGCTGTAGAACTCCAATTGAGATGATTTTTGATACAAAACAATCTAGAGACTTAGAGCTACAAATTCTCTGAAGAAGGCTAGTTGTAATTCGGTTGATTGACTAGTATAGGCATACCAACCTGGTAGAATAATGGCAAATAACCCTGCAGGGTCATAAGCACAGGGTTTATGAGTCTGGTTATTGGGCTCCGGAAACGGGGTCCAACATATTATGGTATCAGAGCGACTAGGTTTAGGTCCAAGTTTGGGACTAGGTTTTGGAGTATCCTAAGTATGAAATGGGTAGCTTAAGACATTAAAGTTTTAATTTGTTTCTCATGATTTGAAATTGTTTTATATGATTTGAACTATTTTACATACTTGAAATTTGTTTTGTATACACTAAAGATTTTCAATGGTTTTCTATTGAAGGAGTGAAAAATGTCGCCTCGAAGAACTTGAGGAGCTCTGACTCAATCTGGCTCTCGCCAAGGGAGCACGGATGAATTTTATGTCCCACAAGATGCTGGGACACACCCTGCTCCTGATTCTAAGGCACCTAGTGTGCAGCATGAGGTGCCTCCAACGGCTCCTCCTATGCCTCAAACAAACCCCATGGATTTGCGGTTCTTCCAAGCCTTTGCTCGGGCTTTCATGTATGCCATGGGCCAATGGTCTCAGGTTTCGATGCAAGCTCCAATGGAAAGAAGTGGGCAGTATGATAAGCTCCGCAAGTATAGAGCTGTAAATTTCCATGGGACTACAAATCCCGAAGAGGCTGAAGCCTGGTTGAAGAGGACCGAGAGGGTTCTGATTCAGATGAATGCTCGGATGTGGAGAAGTTAGATTATGCAGTGAGCTTGCTACAAGGAGATGCTCTTCATTGGTGGGAATCAATGCCCCACAGTCAAGTGATGCCTCTAGTGTTATCCTGGAGAGATTTTGTGGAAGTGTTCAGGAAGAAGTACCTCTCGAGAGTGTACATCCAAGAGAAGGCTAAAGAGTTTTTAAATCTCACACAGAGAGACCTGAGTGTGAGTGAATATGATCTGAGGTTCACCCAGCTGTCACGGTATGCAGCCAACATTGTTGCTAATGAGGAGGATAAGTGCCGCAAGTTTGAGGTAGGACTGCATTTGGGGATTAAGGAGAGAGTCCTGATCCATAATTTCTGTGACTACCAACAATTGGTAGATGCTGCACTCCAGGCTGAGAAGCTGGAGAATATTAGAAATGAAGTGAGCAGGAAGAGGAAGAAAAGGGAGTAGTCTAATAAAAAGGGGATGGGTACTCCAAGGCATGAGAGGAGTACAAGAAGTTACCATACTCAGAGTGAAGTGGAAAGTAGTGGTCCTATCAAGAACAAGCAGGCAAGAGCAGTCTCGGGGCAAGCCTCGAGTGTAAGAGGCACTGGAAGGATGGGGAGGAGCAAGTACACAAACTCTCAATGTGAGTATTGTGGGAAGCTTCACACGGGAGAATGCTTTAAGCTACTTAGAGCATGTTTTCGATGCGGAGAGAAGGGACACTTGATCAAAGATTGTCCCCACGTAATAAGGCAAGAGGGGTTCCAGATGCAAGCCCCATGGAGAGCAGAAACCGTGGGAACTAGACTAGTCGCTGAGGTCGGTAGCTCTGGAACTACAAAGAAGACTATTCCTCCAGGGAGGCCAAGGGGTCAGGCACAGACCAGGGTTTTTGCTATGACTAGAGAGGAAGCTGCAGTCGCACCTGAAGTTGTCACGGGTATATCTCGGTTATTTGATTCTACTGTATATGTATTGATTGATTCTGGCTCCACGCATTCATTTGTTTCTGCAAGCATGATATTACATGATGTTATTTTGATGCCACTGAGAAGTACTTTAATTGTTAGCACTCCTCTAGGGAGGCATGTGATCATAAGCCAAGTGTATAGAGATTGTAAGCTTTTCTTCGAGGGCACTTAATTGGTGGTGGACTTGCCACCCCTAGAGTTAAAGGGGCTAGATGTCATACTGGGAATGGATGTTATAGAGAAGTATCATGCAAAGTTAGATTGTAGCCTTAAAGATGTGGAATTTGACTTGGGCAACGGTGAGAAGGTGATTTTCAAAGGGGTTAGGAAAACATCATCACCAAGAATCATTTCTGGTTTGTTAGCTGACAGGATGATGGAAAAGGGGTATGAAGCCTTCTTAGCGCATGTTGTTGACACTAATGTAAATGAAAGGAAGTTAGAAGATTTTCCGATTGTGAGGGAGTTTCCAGATGTGTTCCTATAGGACTTACCTGGTTTGCCACCGGTGAGAAAAATCGAGTTTGCCATCGACTTGATTCCCGGAACCACACCTATTTTGATACCACCTTATAGAATAGCTCCAGCGGAGCTGAAGGAGCTTAAGGAACAGTTGGAAGAACTACTAGAGAAGGGGTTCATAAGGTCGAGTTTGTCACCATAGGGAGCGCCAGTTCTGTTTGTTAAGAAGAAGTATAGAACATGGCGCATTTGCATTGATTATCGTAGACTCAACAGGGTGACTGTTAAGAATAAGTATCCTTTGCCTCGAATTGATGATCTGTTTGACTAGCTTCAAGGAGCAAGGGTCTTTTCCAAAATTGAACTCAGGTCAAGCTATCATCAACTCAGAATCAAGGAGTCTGATGTAAGCAAGACAACCTTTAGGACACGGTATGGACATTATGAGTTTTTAATCATGCCTTTTGGATTAACCAATGCTTCAGCTGCTTTTATGGATCTTATGAATAGGGTCTTTAAGGAATATCTAGATTAGTTTGTCATAGTGTTTATTGATGGCATTCTAGTATATTCCAAGAGTGAAGGGGAACATGAGGAGCATCTCAGGATTGTGTTGCAGACATTGAGAGAGAGGGATCTTTATGCCAAATTTAGCAAATGTGAGTTTTGGCTCCATTAAGTGATATTCCTTAGGCATGTGATTTCGAAAGATGGGGTACATGTTGAGCCATGGATGGTTGAAGTAGTGGTGAATTGGCATCCACCCAAGACAGTGACACGGGTGAGGAGTTTTCTGGGTTTGGCAGGATATTATAGGAGATTCGTTGAGGGATTCTCTATGATGGCTGATCTGACGAATAAGTTATTGAGTAAGAATCAGAAATTTGTCTAAAGTGAGGAATGTCATAAAACCTTTGAAAAGCTCATGCGCAGATTAATAAGTACTCCAGTTTTGATTTTGCCTACTGGAGATAAGGGTTATACAGTATACAATGATGCTTCGAAGAAGGGTTTGAGTTGTGTGTTGATGCAAGAAGATAAGGTAATATCTTATGCCTCCCGACAGCTAAAGCCCTATGAACTGTATTACCCGACTCATGATATGGAGTTATCAGCAATAGTTTTTGCTCTAAAGATTTAGAGACATTGTCTGTATGGGGTTTAAATGAGGATTTTCACCGATTATAAAAGTCTTAAGTATTTGTTGAACCAAAAGGAATTGAATTTAAGACAGAGAAGGTGGTTAGAGTTGCTCAAGGATTATGACCTATTAATTGAGTACCATCCAGGAAAGGCGAATGTGGTAGCGGATGCCTTAAGCAGGAAATCCTCTATAGTTCATGTTCAAATAGTTTATCTGCCGCTATTAGAGGAGATGGCTAAGCTTAGGATAAGTTTGAAACAGGAGGAACCTGTATTGTTGCTACTTTCAGAGTGAGACCGATACTCAGGAAGAAGGAGTTACAAGCACAGGATACAGAATTGAGTGAACTCCGAGAAGAAATTCAGAATGGCAAGAAATTTGAAGTGGTAGTGAGGGATGATGGACTTATGGTTGTAGGAAATAGACTTTGTATCCTGAATGTCAAGGAAGTAAAGGATAAAATACTGGATGAGGCACATAATGCACCTTATGCCATGCACCCAGGTACACCAAGATGTACAGAGATCTGAAAG
The DNA here is from genome assembly GCA_025629825.1 of Erythroxylum guanchezii. Lineage (NCBI taxonomy): Eukaryota > Viridiplantae > Streptophyta > Magnoliopsida > Malpighiales > Erythroxylaceae > Erythroxylum > Erythroxylum guanchezii. The sequence continues at coordinate 13,959,720 of JAOTAX010000007.1, forward strand.
AACATTTCTGGTGGAAAGGCATGAAGAGGGATGTAGCAGAATATGTAAGCAAATGTCTAGTGTATCAACAAGTCAAGGCTGAGCACCAGGCACCTTCAGGCAAATTAAGGCCATTGTCCATTCCTGAGTGGAAGTGGCAAAGGGTAACTATGGATTTTCTGATAGGTTTGCCTAAGACTAGTAGGAAGCATGATGCCATATGGGTCATTGTTGATCGGTTGACGAAGTCAGCCCATTTCCTGGCAATTAAGCAGACTGATTCTCTGCATGTGTTAGCCAAGAAGTATATTGATCAGATAGTAAGATTACATGGGGTTCCGGATTCAATAGTCTCTAACAGGGTTCCTTGTTTCACTTCAAGATTCTGGGGAAGCTTGTAAGAAGCTCTCGGAACCAAGTTAAATTTTAGCACGACTTTTCATCCCCAAACGGATGGTCAATCTGAGAGGACCATTCGGACACTTGAGAGAATGCTCAGGGTATGTGTGATGGACTTCAAAGGAGCTTGGGACGAGCATTTGTCATTGGTTGAATTTGCTTATAATAATTCATACCATTCGAGCATTCAGATGGCTCCTTATGAAGTACTGTATGGAAGGAGATGTAGCACTCCGATATGCTGGGATGAAGAAGGAAAAAGGAAACTGATAGGGCCAGAGTTACTTCAGATGACAGTCGATAAGGTTAATCTAATTAAACAACGGCTTAAGGAAGCACAAGATAGAATGAAGAGTTATATTGATGCACACCGAAAGGAGATGGAGTATTAAGTCAGTGAGAAAGTCTTTCTTAAGACATCTCCTTAGAAAGGAGTCTTGAGGTTTGGCAAGAAGGGCAAGTTGAGTCCGAGATATGTGGGTCCATAAGAGATTGTAGAGAGGATTGGACCGCTAGCCTATAGGTTGGTGCTACCACCAGAATTGTCATAGATACATGACGTCTTTTATGTGTCCATGTTGAGGAGGTATAGATCGGATCCATCCCAGATCATTCAGACCACTGAGGTTCATTTGAGAGATGATCTGAGATATTAGGAGATTCCAGTAGAGATCTTAGACACCAAGGAAAAGGTCCTCAGGAACAAAACGGTTCACCTGATCAAAGTCTTGTAGAGAAATCACTCTATTGAAGAGGCCACATAGGATCCTATGGAGGCCATGAGGGAAAAGTATCCACACCTTTTCAATGACTCAAGTAAGAATTTTGAGGATAAAATTTTCTTAAGAGGGGGAAAAATGTTGGCCCCTGAATTTTTTTAATTATAAGCATGATTAGATTAATTTTGGGGACTTGCTAGATTAGTCATGTTGGAATTACTTAGCATGTTAATGTGGGTAAGATAATATGACACAGGATAAGGACTTTGAACTATTAAAGTAGTGGGAGAGTGTAAGGCCAATTTTGGCAAGTCACTTAAGTTTAAAGACCATAAGGTATTAAAGTAAGGGCAAAAAGGGACTTTCGGCAATCATTAATGGTGTAAAGGAGAAGAAAAGGGGGTGTCTTGCATTTGGAAGAGAGAGAAAATGAAATTGAAAAAAGAAGGGAGAGAGTTTTGTGAGTTTAGGGAAAGAAAGAAGAGCAAGCTAGGTTTTGATTTTTCTTAACCTTCAAAAGGGATTTTGAGAGTGATCA
>JAOTAX010000007.1:13961454-13974411 GCA_025629825.1 Erythroxylum guanchezii
ATTCGTTTCAGTTCGTATGGAATTCGATTTGCTTCCGATTCGTTTTCGCTTCGTTTCGTTCTTTGGTTTCGCTTTCGTTTTTCGTTTCCGTTTCTTTCCAGTTGGGATTCGAAAACGGGTCCCAACATTTGTGGTATCAAAGCCCGTTCCGGTTGGGATTCGAGATCGGGTCCCAACATTTGTGGTATCAGAGCAAGTTAGGTTTGGTTGAGAGTTGGGTTTCGGTAACGGGATCCAACATTTGTAGTATCAGAGCAAGTTAGGTTTGGTTGAGAGTTGGGTTCCGGTAACGGGATCCAACAAATGCAGCACTTATGATGCAATGAAATTAGAAAACATCTTTGATTTAAAGAAAACAATAATGGCTTACTAATTCTATCATAAACATGTACCCACCTTGACTTCCTTGCTTAGAGACTTGCTCAAAATGCCTCTTCTATTTGCAAACAACCTGAGGTATCAAAGGTTCTTTCCTGCTGTATCTTTAATGTGTACTTTGTGAGATGATCTAACTGAAATAGACCTCTATGACCCCCATGGTTCTTCACCAAATGAAGAAATCCTTGGCTCAAATGGAAGCTCTTCTCTTCCTCTACCTTTTTCTCTTCTTGAACAACCTCAAAATCTCTCTTGTAAGCTAAGGAAAATTGAAACCCTAGCTTGTTTTCTCTTCTTTCTCTCTTTCATTCTTTTTCGTGCTTCTCTCTCTTCTCTCTTTTCTCATCCACGCATCTAACTTCTTTTAGAATTTGCTCCTTCACGTTTTCTCCTTCTCTTAAATATAAGATTATACTTTGATCTTGTCCTTCCAAAAATATCCCTACTCTCCTTTGGTCTTCTCATTTTGCCCTTTCTTTCATTTACCTACAAACTCCTTTAATCTTTTTAAACACCATGTTAACTCTAGCTTAATTTAACTCTTTCCTTTTATGCCTTATGTTCTTTATCCTTTAGTGCCTTGTCAAAATTTTCCTTAATCATACTTATAACCTTCATACTTCCATTCAATCAACCTATATCACATAATCTTTCTTACATCATCATAATAATGAACTCCACCAACTTTTATAATGACAGCTTATTGGACATAAATCATTCTTATTCATTAGAAAAAAATTTGGGGGCCAATAGGGGCTACTCCCTGCCACATTCGATTTGCACCCCCACTCATAGCCCATGTTGCATTATTCCTGACCTGAGTCCTAAAAAGTTCCGTCATGGCCCCTTTGAGTCTTCCCCATCTGAATCTGCGGCCTGGCTTGGTAAATTGGTGTGCCCTCCATCCCCTATTTCCAAAATCTAAAACTAACAATTTATGTTAGGTTGATAGACATGCGGCAGGGAATACTTTGCAATCCTTGCACCATGATCGGGTACTTGTCCTGACAAGGAGATAGCAATTTGTGTCTTAGTAGTGAAACTCTGAAACGTCACCAAGTGCGCTTCATGTTTCTTAAAGAAGGAATTCACTATTATTAACTCATGTGCTAAGGCCATGTCTAATAAATCAACCTCACTATCATTTCTAGTGCCATAGTAGAAGCCCTCATGAGTTCCTAAATAATCGTTTGAATCCGCCCCTATATGCCTATTAAAATCCCCACTAGAACGATCTGCTCAGTATTAGAGATTTGAATAAGCACTCTCCCTAACGTCTCCCAGAAAATACATTTTTGGTGTCTATCTGTGCCAGCTTGCGGTGCATACGCATATATTACATTGAGAACCACACTGCCTAAAACTATTTTTGCCACCATTATCCTATCATTTACCCTTGTGATTCCCACTACTCTGTCCATAAGCCCCTTGTCCACTAAGATACCTACCCCATTTTGCTTACGCGTACTTCCCGAATACCATAATTTGAACCCCCTATCTCCTTTGCTTTAGCTCCTACCCACTTAGTCTCCTGAATGCATGCTATTTGTACCCGATAGTGGTCTAAAATTGCTACCAATTCCAAGGACTTTCCCGTGAGGGTCCCAATGTTCCAAGAGCCTATCCTCAGTAAATCCTCACCGTCCTTACTTTTGCAAGCTGCAATTATCGACCTGTTTGCACAGGTTTCAACCGCTTTATTAGAAGGCATCCTCCCGACGCGAGGCTCTACGTTTCCCCCTTATACGAAATCCTTAAAAACTGAAACTAAACAAACCCCACCCCCTAGAAAATAAAATATAATAGAATAAGAATAATAAAATAATACTAACAGTAAAGCGAGAACAAAAAATCTTACCACAAGAACTAATGAGTAAAAAAACAATAATAAAAATAAGAATAAAATCAATAAATAAATAGCTTTAAAAGTAGTAGTAGTAGTAGTAGTAGTAGTAGTACTAATAATAATAATAATAATAATAATAATAATAATAGTGAAAATAAAAAAATACTAGTAATACTAAGAAAACCAACACTAATAAGAAATTCAATAAAAGGGTAATAAATATTAATATAAATGCAATTAATAATATTATTAATTAAAAAATATATATAACTACCCACCGATCTCAAAAAGCACCTTAGTAATTAACGTGAAAACCAATTGTTGGGGGCAGTGCATCAAATGGTGACGAAGAAGAACAAAGCAAAAACCGTGAAATAATAATAAAAGAGTACCAATAAAAAGACTACTAAATTGTTAATAAAACTAGTAATCCTTGCAAAAGGAAGGAGAGACTAAAAAGAAAAGCCAACCAACAAGGTCAATGTATACGGGAGGTAGGTGTGATTTAAAAGGAGAAGGCTTTTGTAAAAGGTTGAAGCACCAAAATAGACAAGAGAAATAGAAGAGAGCTGTGATTGTGAAGGGGCCGACTCTTGTAGAAGGTTGAAGTACCCGGGTACATAAAAAAAGTGGATTAGTCGAAGCTTAAAACGCCAGGCTAGAAAGTGGGCACCAACGACTTGCAGCAGGAGAAAGAATGACGGTTGCTTGCTGACAATGGCAAAATATTCAGGATGCTCGAGAAAGATTGCGATACTTCGCGTGAAGTGCCAAGAAAAACCTACAAAAATGTAGGTACGTTTATCGTTTTCTGTGTATATAGGCCAGCAGTCCTGCCCCCTAGGTGTTGCATACACAGTATAGCCGGTATTCTTGAGGGATCGGGTAGGAGCTAAGTCCCATTACGCTCATTGTTCTATAGAAGAGAGCACAACCCACGTTACCAGAAGTTCCAGAACAAAGGCCATAACCACCGATGAACGGAAACACAACTTAGCCTGACAAGGATTCCAACCTCGACTAAGAAAGGATAACTATGTGATGCTAAACCCACCCAAAAGACTAGAATTAATCGTGAGAAAAACGGGAAAAAAAACTTACACTTAAAGGACATGTAACTACAAGGATGGAAGGCTGGAACTTGCCACCCCTTACCTCCAGAAACAGACGAGGCCACTCTTGGAGATGGCCAATGAATATGACATTTTCAATAGTCATCCGGCACGCCCAAAAAGTTGAAAAGCTAAAAGATAAAAGTATAGCTCTAGATACCTGAATGATGCGGATTTCCTTTGAAGGCCAAAGTGATGCAGCCGATCCTAAAACAACAACAATGTAGAAATAGGACACAGATGGGGAAAACACTACCTGATGGCCACTGTCATGTCGACTGAGCTGAGTCCCTGCGTCGACGAATCTCTGCTGGACTCCAAGGATATCTCGCCTGGACTCTCTTCTAGAATTCTTACTTCCAGCTTTCCAACTTTCCAACTGTAGGTTTCGTCAGACACAGTCACGTCGAGTTCTTGAACTCTGACTAATGCTGCCTACTAAAAACATGTTTCTTCGGGGCCCCATAGTGCCTTTCAGACTACAAGATCAATATATATATACGAAAACAACAATACAGAAATGCCGGACATAACACCCGAAGTAGTAGTAGCTTGTAGTAGATTTTGCCGACTGTCACAAATCTAATATAACTTATCAGACGATGATCTCGTGAACAATTTTGTGAGAAGCAGCAGCAGAACACACACACGTGCCCAATATATAAATATATACATATTACTAGACGGTTGTCGCAGTAGAGGTTTTGTGGGAGGCTGGGCAGAAGACACTAATTATTCCCGAGACCGTGCGTTGTTTAGCAGTCGCCAACTCCACTGCTTACTCTAATCTTATATGATAAGGCAAACCAATCGGTGATGAGAAGTCCGGCATCGGACAACCAGGAGAATGGCTTCGTCGAACACGAAGTGTAATTTTTCATGCTCTAACACTAGAAAATGAAACCAAAAATTAATTAGGACCTAGAGGATAATGGATGAGCTTGTGATTTTGTACACATTTACAAGATACAATACACTTATGTGATGATTAGACATAGACTCATCATGTAAATATTTACCCCTTATAAAAATTTTCTTAGTATTAGATGATGCATTTTCATAAGTAAAACTATTGTTATACCTATTATTATAGTTCTCTTTAAGCATATTATTTAAATTTTCACTTTCTATAATGAACTTAGACAATGATTCTTTGAGAAATTGATTTCCTTCTTCATTAATGTGCAATGTAATAAGTCATCCACTTTATCGTCAATAATAACGATACTCTAAGATCCCATCTTATCATGCATATCATACTTCAATTTTCTTATTTTCAATTGTAAATGTATCTAAGAACTTTTTAACCTCTTTATCCTTGAAAGATAAGTTCTTCCTTTTTATAAGTAAAATCATCACCATTATCATCAAAATCATTATCATTAAAAAAGTTTGAAATAAAGAATACTTCATTATTATTTGTCATAAAGCATACGCGAGTCACATTATAATCCAAGTCTCTACTTTTGGAATCATTTATATCTTCTTATGTGGTTTTTAGTATTCTCTTTTTGCTTTAGTCTTTCTCCTTCTTTTCACTTCATTCTTGATTGTCATTTATATCCTTATCAATTTCATCATGATTAATATTTATATCATTAACACCAATATCAATATGATAGTTGTTAAGATATGTAAGATCAAGTATGTACCCAATATTATGAACATTTTGACACGCTAAAACTTTGAAAAGCACATTTTTCATCTAATGTGAAGAATAAATCTACATTGACTTAATATTTAATGAAATAATTCTATTTTCATTCTTATTTCACTTTATCTTCTCTACAATCTCCTATAAATCAAAATCTCCTGTTTTAAGAAAGAATTTCGTCTTAATTGTCCAAAACAAGCAATCATTTCTATTAAAAAATAAAGCAATATTAATGTCTTGGACCATTTAGCTAAAAAAATGAATCAAATTTTGACATAATGAATTTTACTCAAATTTCAATAGAAATCTATATACAATGAATGAGATCCACTCTAAAATCAATTATTATTCCTCGAACAACACATGAAAAGGAAGTGAATTAAAGGTGATTTTATCATATTTGTAAACTAACAAAAGAATTATAATAAATGATTATAATAAATTCAAATAAGATAATCACAAAGTAATTCCATTAATAATTTAAAAGAGTAGGAAAAGAGAGATAATTTTAGTTTATATTTGTTCAACAAACATCTTTTGGCCTACACCTACTCCTTATGCTTCACTTAGAAATTCTTTTTCTTCTTCCTTCAACGAGTAAAGTGTAAGGTTTCGATCATGCATCTCATACTTAATATATATCAAATATACGTAGCAGAAAATAAAACAGAACCTTAAAAACCAGATCTACTCATGCATATAGATAGAAAACAAAAACACGAAATGTAATATGTTTATATACCTTTCCGACAATCTTTTACATACCTTTCCGACGATCTCCTTCGTTCTTTAATCTTCTTCACGTTGGGTTGTCGTAAACCACAATGATCAAAGTAGATTGTATCTAGTGAAAGCCCACATGAAGATAGAAGGATGAAACCTCACTAGGAGATGGCTACAGTTCGTTCTTTGTGCTAGCAAAGATAAGAACTCTTGTAAAAGTTAGAGAGAAAAAGAGTGTGTGTATTAGAAAGAACCTTTCTTTTTCTTATGTCTTACACAAGATGCACGAAAATGATGATTATTTTCTGACTTCTTTAGCCTCCCATAACCCCCATCATTAATGGTAAGTTATGGGAAGTTAATGGTCATGAATAACATGCATTAATGGAAGTTATGAGAAGTTAATGACTATGAATAACATGCGTTAATGGAAGTTTTGGGAAGTTAATGGCCAAATTGGCAGCCAACAACACTTGTTTCTAATCCATTGCATGCAACATTTTCTACCACAATCACATCACAATACAATCCCGAAACACTCTCTCGTATCTTGAATCACCATTCAAGACCATTTTACTCATCCTTCAGATCTCCTACATGTCTGACCCATTAGGTTCCTGGGTATATTAGCCACTTGAATTAACACTTAATTCAAGTAAGCCAAGAGCGGTATCTAGCAACACGTCATAACCCCCAATTGACCAGAAAGTTAGTAGTTTGTCTACGAACCCTTCCATACATAATGTTGCCATGCAATTTTTCCTTTCACCATCTATACCCCACTTAGTTCAGAGTATAGTCAAAGTGTCAACTCCTACTAGACTGACTACATCACATCTAGTCCAAGTGATATTAGATCTTGTCCTAAGAATCTCATTACTCTATGTATCATTAAAAACTCTCTTCATAACATATATCTACTCTGGCCAGAGACTCCCGAGTAATGTCCCCGATAAGAGACCATGGGTATCATCTCCTTCTATCAGGAGCCGTGAATCCTTTATTGTCTACTCAATTACCTCCGAATACCTCAAGCTGTACCCAATCACCATACTATGAGTAACCCCTAAAAGGCATGATGAATGGAGTCAAAGCACAGGATCAGTATCTGAGATATCTTTGAGCACCTCAAGTCAAAGGATACGTACATTATTGTTATGATGAGACTGATACTTACATTATTGTTATGATGAGACTATCATTGACACTGGAATATAATATCCATATGATTGTCTCATAGTAGGTTACTCCAATGTACTTATTAGTAAGCATCCACATATTAACTCTAAACAACTCATATCTATAACTTATGAGATCTACTGCTTGATCTAATCAAGGAATATAGTATGTGCTAATCTATCTGGATTAATGATATCCCATCTCATTAATCTTATGACTAGGGAAAGTTTAGATACTAACATAATTACATATGATAGGAATCTCATTATCATGATCTCGTAATGATTTTCTTTATGCTATATTTTGTTTTAAGGACTTCATTAAATCAATTTAAGATCAACATGAAATCCATAAATGTATGAACTTCGAAATAATGAAAAATACATTTATTAATCATAAAATGATTTGTATAATAAGTGCTAAAGGTGATTGCCTTTAAAGCACTTCTCTAAAAAGCTCCCACTTGCACTAAAGCCAACTGCCTTGATATCTAATACCATAGGCGTGTACATGTGACATAAAACTCTTTTTTGGAAATAGGCTTCCTCAACGGATCAACTATATTCTAATTGGTAGGAACTCTCTTTATCTTGACATCATTTCTACCAACGATCTCTCTAATCAAATGGTAGCGCCTAAGTACATGTTTAGACTTCTAATGAGACCTCGGTTTCTTCGCCTGCACTATAGCCCTGTTGTTGTCACAATAAAATTGCACTAGATTAGCGATGCTCGGAACCACATCAAGTTCTATGATAAACTTCGTGATCCAAACGGCTTTCTTTGCCGATCCTGAAGTTGCAATGTACTTTGCCTCTATCTTCGAATCAATAATCCTCTCTTGTTTGGAACTTTTCCAACTGACTACACCACCATTCAGTGTGAATACATATCCGGATTGGGATCTGGAGTCATCCAAATCTGATTAGAAGCTGGCATCAGTATACCTACTTATCACAAGATCACCTTTTCTATATACCAAAAATACATCTTTAGTCCTTCTCAAGTACTTAAGGATATTCTTGACAGCCACCAAATGAGCCTCACCAGCCTTCGACTAATATCTGCTCGTAACACTTAAAGCATATGATACATCGGGTCTAGTACATTACATACGTATATGATTGATCCTATAGCCGAAGCATAACAAATCAAACTCATGCGAGTCCTCTCATCTTGTGTCTTTGGACATATAGATTTAAATAGTGTAATCTCATGTACCATAGGAAGATAACATCTCTTGGACTGCTCCATGCTAAACCTCTTTAGCATCTTGTCTATATATGTAAATTGAGAAAGACCAAGCAACCTCTTAGATCTATCTCTATAGATCCTTATCCCAAAAATATAAGTTGCTTCTCCAAGATCTTTCATGTAGTAGTTTTTAGCTAACCAAATTTTGACTAATTACAAAGCTAAGATGTCATTTCTTATTAGCAATATGTCATCTCCATACAGTACAAGGAACACAAATGCACTCCCATTAACCTTCTTATACACGAAACGACTCATCCGAATTTTGTGAGAAACTAAACTTTTTGATTGTCTCATCAAATCAGATATTCCAACTCCTGGATGCTTGTTTCAATCCATAAATGGATTTCTGAAGCTTGCATATCTTTTCTCGATTCATGGATATGAAACCATCAGGTTGTGTCATATACACATCCTCGGTTAGGTTTCCATTAAGGAAATCCATCTTCACATCCATTTTCCATATCTCATAATCATAATGAGCAGTAATGGCTAGGAGTATCCTAATGGATTTAAGCATAGCTACTGGGCTAAATGTTTTGTCATAGTCAACACCTTGCCTTTGACGATAACCTTTAGCTACAAGCCTAGCTTTATAGGTAACTACATTACCTTCCATGTCAGTTTTCTTCTTGAAAATCCATTTACACCCTATGGGTTTATCCCTTCGGGTGGGTCAACCAAAGTCCATCTTGGTTTTCATACATAAAATCCATTTCGGATTTCATAGCTTGAAGCCATTTGTCAGATTTTGAACTCTTCAGAACCTCTTTATAAGTAGTAGCTCATAATCATCTATGAGCAATACGCCGTTATGTTCACTTATGAGAAACCTATATCTCTTATAAACATGACATATCCTACCTAACCTACAAACTTTTTGTGTGTCAAAAGATTGAACTATTATTTCATCTTTATGAATAATAAACCAAGGTCCAGGCAACTGATCTGCGTCTGTTTGAGCATCTTGAACTTCCACAAGTTCAATTTTACTCCCACTATCTTCTCTTAGAAGAAACTCTTTCTCTTAAAAAAACATCATGTTTTAAAACAAACACCTTTTGTTCTCAAATGTGGCAGAACTGATATCCTATAATTTCTTTAGAATATCCTACAAACAGCACTTGTCAGATTTAGCTTCAAGCTTATCTGACTGAATCCGCTTCATATAAGCAGGACAACCCTAAACTTTCATATGAGAAAGATAAGGCTTCTTGTTAGTCCATATCTCATATGAAGTAACATCAACTGACTTGGATGAGACTCTGTTTAATACATAAACAGAAGTTTTGAGAGCATATCTCCAAAAGATTTTTGGTAAATTCGCTAAACCCATCATAAACCTCACCATGTCTAACAAGTTTCAGTTTATCCTCTCAGCCATACCATTGTATTGTGGCGTGTAAGATGGAGTCCACTGGGACAATATTCCATTATCCTTGAGATAATCCAAAAACTTTTGGCTTAAGTATTCACCACCTCGATCTGATCGAAGTGATTTAATACTTCTCCCAAGTTGTTTCTCAACTTCATTTTTGAATTTTTTAAACCTTTCAATGGCTTTAGACTTGTATCTCTTAAGATATACATACCCATCTCGAGAATGATCATCGATAAAGGTAATGAAGTATACGAAACCACCTTTGGCATATATGGTCCGACCATATACATTAGTATGCATTAGGTCTAAAAGTCATCAAATGCATTCTTATGCTTCAAAGACTCCAGATAAGCCTTATAGTTTCTCTTCCAGTGGCCGTCCTTGCCATAGTAGAAGCAAGTTCCCTTCGAGGTAGTTTTCTTTGCTTTCTTAACACCTCCCAAAAGAGTCCACAGCATCACAACCTTGTCCTTACAGATAAATGACTCAACTGCCATAAGTATGTTGACCAGCTTGGGAATTGTGCTAGATATATTTTTCATTCAATAGTTAAGCACAAATTGTGAGTAACTATCGGTTAAACCCATTAGAATTAAGTCAATACTTAATTCATGATCCAAAAGAAAATCTAAGGAGGCCAACCGCTCGATGTAGCCATTCATCTTTAGTGCGTACTGCACTGGAGATGTCCCCTCAACTATCTTAGAACAAAAGAGCAATCGTGAATTCTCGACCCTTTTGGACCTTGCTTGCTCATCAAAGAGCTCCCTAAGATGATAAACTATGGTATGAGAATCCATAGCCTCGTGTTACTTTTACATCTTTGGTGACATAGTGGCTAGCATAATACAACTAGCCATCTCGCTATCATCAAGAAGCTTCCTATATGCCCTCCAATCATCATCAGAGGCATCAGCAGTAGGGGAATCAAGAAGTGGTTCTTTCAAGACATAACCAAGCTTCTCAGACTTGAGAACTATTCTCAAGTTCCTAAGCCAGTCAAGGAAGTTTAGTCCAGTCAACTTGTTAGCTTCCATTAATGATCTTAGATTCACACTAGTACTCATGGTGTTGACTCGAGCAATAACAACCTTTCGTCAAAGAGAGAAAAATTAGAATGTACTTAAATGCATGTCTATAAGGACTTTAATAACATGCATTATGGCTCCCACTATTTTCACGAATTTATAACCCTTGGTAGAACTCGTAGAGAAATTCTCTCCTAGTAGGTTGATATCTAATATCCCTATGAATAACCTTAGGTTTGCCCAGTAAGCCACCTTAGTTCAACCGGTAGGTATCAATTATACCAATTGCATCTCCAATGCAAGTGCACACGCATTGGGCTATCAACTCTTGACACATGTACATCTAATTTACACTACCTAACTTCACCTCTGTTCACGTTGATCTTGGGTTTGCCCAACTAGAAAGGACTCTAGTTTTCGCCATATTAAAGGAAGGCGTTAGTTTTAATATTTTAACTGAGGGGTTTGACTAAGGTCTCATCTAATTTAGATGGTCTTATACATGCATACATATATATACACTATAACTACATGGCATGATATGGACTACCCAATCAAATTGGGCCGAAGCCCATAACCATCCATCATGCAAGCCATAGATTCTCTTAACCATGCAGTCTCTAATGTATATATGTAAACGCGTCATTTTAGTTATGATATCTTATGGATCCCAACATGAAACGCCCAATCCAACACTTGGATCTAAGCTCAATCCAACACTTAGATTTACTATCTTCCTTTTACTAACTTTGCTAAATTTACTATAGTATGTTATTTCATTTGGAATTAATATTAGTCTAATTAAAATGAATGCCTAATTCCAGAAATTAATTTACCTTAAAATAATTATTTGATGTCTAAACTTAAACAACTTCAATTTTGTCACACATGCCAATTTTTCTAGTTTTACTAGAAAATCTATTGCTCTACTAAATTAATTCAAAATTAATTTCTATAATTTCCCAAAATTTACAAAACATTAAATCATCATTCCAAGCATCTCTAGGTCATTTCATAATGATCAAAATAATTTAGGAATCATCCAAAAAATATTATGATCACCGAAACACCACTAAGACACCAAAAACGACAAATATGACTTATAAAATTTTTCTGGAAATCAAATTTCGAGAAAAATAATTTAGGCATGAATCAAACATCAAATTAACAAATTTTTATCACATAAAAATATTTTTAATGTTCTATAACCGAAATATAAACATACAAAAACATCAAACAAAACAGATCCTACAATTTCTAGAAAATTGTCCAGATCTGAAAATTGTTTGATAAAATTATTAATACATTTTAATAATTCTAAAAAACTTACAGAGGCATAATCACATCCCAAATATGTTTCACATGATTTTTAAGAATCAAATTCCACGAAAATAATGTGTAACCTCATCAATTTAGCCAATAGACATCACATGCCTAACAAAAAGACAAATTTCATGCATGTTTTTGTAAATTTGAAATTAAATATTCTAATCACACTAAAAATATTTTCAATCACATTGAGTCATTCACATACATCTTATGAATAGATTGGTGAAAGAAAATCGTGAAAACCATTTTTCTATAATTACTTTCGAACAAAACATTATAGGACTATAAGATGTCACAACCATGAAAACAATTTTTACATGTCATGTATTCTACATCTAACAACGCACAAGATGACTCTGATACCGCTGTAAGTTTACGATCATGCATCTCATATATAATATATATCAAATATATGCAGTGGAAAATAAAACGGAACCTTAAAAACCAGATCTATTCATGCATATAGATATAGAAAACAAAAACATGAAATGTAATATGTTTACATACCTTTCCGACGATCTCCTTCGTTCTTTATTCTTCTTTGTGTTGGGTTGTTGTAAACTACAACGATCAAAATAAATCATCTCTAATGAAAGTTCACACAAAGATAAAAGGATGAAACCTCATTAGGAGATGGCTAGAGTTATTTCTTTGTGTTAGCAAAGACAAGAACTCTTGTAAGAGTTAGAGAGAAAAAATGTGTGTGTATTAGAAAGAACATTTCTTTTACTTGTTTCTTACACAAGATGCACGAAAATGATGATTATTTTCCGCCCTCTTTGGCCTACCATAACCCCCATCATCAATGGGAAGTTATGGGAAGTTAATGGTCATGAATAACATTCATTAATGGAAGTTATGGAAAGTTAATGACCATGAATAACATGCATTAATGGAAGTTTTAGGAAGTGTTGGGACCCAATCTCGGGACCCCCATAAGTCACAGCTACACCGGACCGCGATGCGGGAAGGTGTAGTATGTTCTGTTCACGGCTACACAGGACCGCTATGCGGGAATGTGCAGTACGTTCTGTTTTGGACCGAACCAAACCATTTGATGTGCTATGTGTTCT
>JAOTAX010000007.1:13974511-13987585 GCA_025629825.1 Erythroxylum guanchezii
ACCAACTTCGACTTAGAAATTGAAAATCTTATGGGCTAAATTGATCTTCGATCCCTTCACATGATTTGTAGCCCCATTCACATCAAATTCCTCAAATCACAAAAACCTCTATAACACAAAGTACATACACAAAAACTACTCATTTCATTTCATTTTAAAATTTTAAATTCCATTCTAAGATCGGGGTCCAACAGGAAGTGCCAGCCAACAACACTTGTTTCTAATCCATTGCCTGCAACGTTTTCTACCACAATCACATCACGATACAATCTTGAAACACTCTCTCATATCTTGAATTACCATTCAAGACCATTTTACTCATCCTTCAGATCTCCTATGTGAATGACCCATTAGGTTCTCGTTTATGTTGGTCACATGAATTAACACTTAATTCAAGTAAGTCAAGAGCGGTATCTAGCAACACGTCATAACCCCTAATTGACCGGAAAGTCAGTGGTTTGACTACGATTCCATACATAATTTTTCCAGGCAATTTGTCCTTTCACCATCCATACCCCACTTGGTTCAGAGTATGGTCAAATTGTCAACTCTCATTAGATTGACTACGTCACATCTAGTCCAAGTGATATTAGATCTTATCCTGAAGATCTCATTACTCTATGTATCATTGAACACTCTCTTCATGACACATATCTACTCTGGTTAGAGACTCCCGAGTAATGACCTCGACAAAAGGCCGTGGGTATCATCTCCTTCTATCAGGAGTGGTGAATCCTTTATTAGCTACTCAATTACCTCCGAATATCTCAAGTTGTACCCAATCACTACCCTATGAGTAACCCTTAAAAGGCACCGATGAATGGAGTCAAAGCACAGGATCAGTATCTGAGATATCTTTGAGCACCTTTAAGTCAAAGGATACTTGCGCCATTGCTATGATGAGACTATCATTGACACTGGAATAGAATATCCATATGATTGTCTCATAGTAGGTCAATCCAATGGACTTACTACACTTAGTAAACATCCACATGTTAACTCTAAACAACTCATATCTACAGCTTATGAGATCTACTGCTTGATCCAATCAAGGAGTATAACATGTGCTAATCTATCCGAATTAGTGATATCTCATCTCATTAATCCTATGACTAGGGAAAGTTTAGATACTAACATAATTATACATGATAGGAATCTCATTATCATGATCTCATCATGATTTCCTCCATGTTATGTTTTGTATCAAGGACTTCATTAAATCAATTTAAGATCAACATGAAATCCATAAATGTATGAACATCGAAATAATGAAAAATGCCTTTATTAATCATAAAATGATTTGTACAATAAGTGCTAAAGGTGATTACCTTTATAGCACTTCTCTAACATAAAGAGCAGTCCTTCATACAACATCTTTGCTATGAGGGAAGAGGAACCCTTACAATCATCTTTCTTTACCACAGTTAAAGAGAAATCTTCACAATCATTTTGCTTTACTATGAGTCTAGAGTAACATTTTACAAATCTTAATCAAGGCTAAAAGGAAACCTTATAATTTAAATTCCAAGAAATTTTCATAATTAGAATAATTATACAAGTTAAAGTTCCTTCTCTTACTTACACTAATGAACAAAGGTTTAATATGTTTTATATAATGCATATATGCACTTAGTAGCCTCTTAACACTCTTAATAACTCTCTAGTATGTCCAACTTTACTTTTACAACTCATATATTGTGTATTCATACTCAAAATAACTTAAATCGTTAAAAATAAAAGCTAATTATTACACCATATCAACGTAAACTCATGGTACATATTATTAAAAGACATCGATTGACTACTCTATAATACTGGTTAACCATTCTATTCACAGTACTAACATTGGTTGCTTAAATCACCACATTAGTCAATTAAACTTCCTTAAACAACTTTTTCAAAATTTTTCAAGAATCAAAACATATTCCTTTGACAAAAAATTGATCCAAAATTATTTTAGAAGTTCTTCAAAAGTAATTTATGCATAAAGAGGGTTTTTTTTTTACTTTTTCAAAATTTCTTTTGATTGTGATAAAGTATATCTAATATTTCCTAAGTATAAATGATCATGCTATGATCGAACTCTTACTTTATTGAAACCAAGAAAATATTACAAGAAGAATACAATAATTAGCTTAAATCTTGTCGTCTTTAATTCCTTCTTGTTGTTAATTCATCATTTGAATTGTGTATGTGTTCCAGTTTGCTTATTTTTATAGATTTTGATTACTTAATTTTTTCAATTAGCTCTTTTGCTCACTTTTTTCTTTCATTGAACTTGCTTATTTATATATTAACTTACCAATATTACCAATGAAAAAAATATTAATAATAATATATTTTATTTTCAACAAATCCATAAATTATAAACTTATTGAATATAACAAAAATCTTTCTTAACTAATTAATTGTACATTCTTTAGTAAGATAGTTGTTTCGCTTTAGGTTATACTATATATCCTTTTCTAAATTTGTTGGTTAGTCACCTCATTAGCTAACTCATTCTTCTCCTATTGAATACATTATTAAGTTTTAATAATGTAAATATATATTATATTTTGAAATTTTGTACCTTTTAATTTTATAAAAATGTCATCATGAACCAAAATATCATTTTAAAGTTATTTTTAATAAGTTTTTTTGTTTTCCTTAAAAGAATTAAATGACTCGTGCTTAAAATTGGTTAAAGGCTTAGTTGGGACTAAAAAATAAGAAAATTTATTTTCTATTTAATGGCCATTTCTTCTAGGACACAAATCCATCTATGTGTGATTCTAATTGTGAATGTTGGATGGATGACAATTCTGATAATGGTGATGAGGTTTATGTCCCTTGATAGCAAAAGAGCCCAGTAGAAAGTCCCAACCCAGGCATGATGAAGATGATGATTCATGACTTTGGATTTTTTTTAGGAATCCTAAGCCTAGACTAAAGGATCTCTCTGAACTAATGAGAGCAGTTAGAAAAGAGCAATTTGATGCAACCAAGAAGCTATATGCCTTTAATTCCCAAGGAAAGTCCCAAACTAATACCTTATATGATGATGAGATAATATAAGGAAGATTTTGCACTTTTGGAAGCCCAGACTAATAAAACTACTGGAGTATCTGTAAGGTCACACTAAAGATCCATAGGTATCAGTCCACATGATATCATGTACTTGTTTCTCTAGGAGAAGAAGTTCTTAATTGGTAGACACAAAATGTTGTGGCACAAAACAATGTCCTTCAAAGAATCGATTCAAAGCTCGATAGTCTGTCTAAACATACACAAGGACTAAATTCAAAAGTTGATATTATATCTCTTCATATCTGACAATTACATCAACGACTACTTAATCAAGCTGCCTAACTTGATTCAGATCTAAGAAGATACATTGATCAACATTATTATAGACCAGAGTTTTGTAAGAAAGAAAGAGAACTTCAAAAGGTTCGAGAAGAGCTTAAAGAATTGAGTCAGATATGGCTAAAGAACATTTTAGAGCTGTATATGATGCATATCCTTCGACATTTCCAGCCACACGACCCACCTATAACACCCCATCCAATCTCGATGCTACTAACTATGTAAAAGTGTTCAAAATGTCTTATCCATTATTTAGACAAACCCTTACAAAACCATAAAAACCTTCCAAACCAAACCCGCCAACTAAAGACATTATGTCAACTTCTAAACCTCCACATACACCATCACCTTCTCCACCAAAAGAAAACCTTCCTCAGACACACCAAAAGAGCATATATCTAATTAAAGATGTTCCTTCTAGATATGAGGATATCGAAGACCAACTCTTACAATATTGCTCGGAAAACTATGATCAATTCAATCATCTGCATCCAATATGGCAAAATTCAAAATTTTATGTCCAATTATCATTCAATAAGAATAGGGATATTAATCCAACAAAGACCACT
Organism: Erythroxylum guanchezii; assembly: GCA_025629825.1. Lineage (NCBI taxonomy): Eukaryota > Viridiplantae > Streptophyta > Magnoliopsida > Malpighiales > Erythroxylaceae > Erythroxylum > Erythroxylum guanchezii. The sequence continues at coordinate 13,978,429 of JAOTAX010000007.1, forward strand.
CATCCCGAAATAAATCTCGATAACCTAAAGATGGCATAAGAAGAATGTTCAATACTTCTGAAACAAGGATTGATTAAGCCAACAAAATCAGATTAGGCATGCCAAGGTTTTTATGTTGAGAAAAGAGCAGAAAATAACAAAGGGAAAAAGAGGTTAGTCATTGATTACAAGCCTCTAAATCATTTTCTTCAAGACAACAAGTTTCCCTTACCCAGTACACATAGTTGGTGAACTACTAAACTTCCAAGATATGAACCTCACTATTAAACAAATCCAATAGTTTATAGGGATCGTGAATTATATTAGGGATTTTATCCCTCACATGTCAAAACATGTTAGCCAACTATCAAAACTATTGAAGAAAAAACCACCTCCATAAGGCCTAGACCAGAAAAAACAGTCAAACAATTAAAAAAGGTCAACCATCATCCACCTCTACTGAAGATTCCTGACAAAGGAAAACAAATCCTGCAAACTAATGCTAGTGAGGATTTTTGGGGAGCAATTTTAATAGAGGAGATAGAAGGAACAAGATTCTACTGTGGATATGCTAGCTAACAATTTAAACCCTCAGAAAGACATTATCATGCAATCTAAAAAAAGATTTTGGCAATCAAAAGAGGTATAGAAAAGTTTAATTTCCACCTCAGTCTTTATCTATTTACAATAAAAATGGACAATATGTCATTTCAAAAGATACTAGATCCAAACACAAAACTACTGCTAGAATGCCAATTGCTTCATTGAAAAGACTAGTTCTCCCATTATAAATTCAGAGTTCACCACATCAAAAGTCACCAGAACATCTTAGCTGATTTCCTCTCTCGGCCTCAAAAGCATATAAGCCTTATCACTTCCTCTCTCGGCCTTAAAAGCATGTTAGCCTTATCACTCCCTCCAGAAATATCCCTCTCTTCTTCTCAACGGCTAATCTGCCTACCATTGTAAAAACAAAGAAGTTCTTTCCTCCTATCGCAAGCACACCCACTATTGTTGATGAGATAGCCTCTCTTGCCCGACTAAGTTTGTTCTATTATCTCCACCTCTTCCTCAATCAATCAATAATATATTATTGTCTGTCCTTGTTCAATATACAAGCTCCATACCTTATTGTGTTTTAAATTAATGAACCGCTTTCATAAAATGCATTATATTACCTACGGATACTCTCTACCCTCTATGCTTGTGCTATCGCCCTTCCTCCCTTGTAAGTTTATCAGCACTTATGTGATAGAGAGAATGAAAGTTCTCTCTTATGGTCTTTCTTTGAGTGGTACCTACCACTAGTGCAATGGAGAATGCAACATTTACAAGTTATTAAGGATCTCATACTGTGGGAGACTCGATTGGAGAAGCAATCCACCCAATGCTTCTTTGTTATTCATAATCCATATAGCATAACCTTCTTAATTGGTCTTTAGACTTATTTTGGTAATACTTGGCTTAAAGAGTAGTCATCAATTTTTGTTGTTTCCAAAGGCTTGCTTCAATAGAGACATTCCAACCTCTCAACCTCTTCTATCGAAACACAATCGTATGTAGTTATTAACGTAAACATTAAAAAATGCACGAACATCTTTGTACAATGTGCGTGGCTCCATGAATGTGTGTGAGTCCAAGGAATAAAATGTCAGCCCAATCTCTGACTATCGTTAATTTAAACAAGGACTTTTGCCATTTGTCTAGAGGCTAGCGGCAATGAATATTCCCAACACTGTTCTCACAAATGTGTGTTGAATCATTAAACAATTTAATACTACTTAGTGCTCCGGTCAACGACCATGAGCACATTACTTCATGACAAGCACGTTGAATAAGGGGACATCCGCTATGAAAACATAAGAAACAAACAAGAAAATTCTACTATTGAATATAACTTTGTATATAGCCAAGACGATGTCCCTCAGAAGAGGACTAACAATCATCAATATAGTTGCTCCATTTTCCCACCAACATTCTGCTCAAGCAAACATGGCTTTTTCACGTATCGGATTGCCTAGACTCTGCGTGGGTCGGTCCATGGCTCATGTTCGGGTCCGGACACCATCTGTTCGATCCAGACCCTTCTGTAATCCAGTGGAAACTGAGCAGAAAGTTGATTTCTTGGGCAATGGCTCGCAGAATTTTGGCGGTGATGGGTATGGGAATAACGGCAATAAGGTTATGATAGTGGTGGACGCAAGCGTTGAAGCCAAGAGTGCACTTGAATGGGCACTGTCTCGCACTGTTCAAAACCAAGATACCATTGTTCTTCTATACGTTTCCAAGCCACCCAAACCAGGTTAGATAGTGATAATGATGGTCTTTTTATGATCGTTTCGTGGCATGCATTAAGAAGCATCATGTGCTCAAAAATGGACGTAACTACTTGTGGTCGCAGGACCTACGTCGAACTGAAGGTTAACCTGAGGGCTCGTGCTTCTTTATACCCTGAAACATATGTGCGAAAGGAGAAGGCCTAGGGTGAGTAGCTAGCTATAGATTGAAATTTGTATTATTAACTTTCTCGATGAGACGGATAAAGAGTTGGTTGCATTAATTAAATAAGCCAATGATAATTTTGGAGCTCTGTCATAATTTTATCGCACTAAAAGATTCAAGCTTTAACATAGTTTTGAAACTTAGATGGAAATGCTTCTGATAGAAGTATAGAGGAGAAACATTGATGATGCCTTGTGCTATTAATTACTTTTAGTTATGTTTACCTTGTCGTGTTCTGTTTAGATTAATCTCAAAAGAGCAACAAAGTCACTGAAACCTCATTTCCTGGGTCGGACAGATCCTGGTGCCAAGTGACAACTAATGTCAAATGGTTGAAACGATGGTTTTTTTCAAAATTGTCCTTATTAGGCCGTCAAGAATTTCTCTTTTTACATGGGATTGCATTCGATACCTTGCAAGTATATGTAGGTACAAGTGGAGACAACTATACGAGAAGGCAAAGAAAAGGGCTCGATAATGGTGGAAGAAGCAAAGAAACAAAGTGTGTCACTGCTAGTGTTAGGCCAACGGAGGCGGATTTCGACAATGTGGCGACTAGTCAGACAGTGGAGGAGTAGAAGCAGCGGTTGTGTGGCGGAGTGCTGCATCCAAAACGCTTCATGCATGACGATTGAAGTGAGGAGAAAGGCCAAGAACGTTGGAGGTTATCTGATCACCAGCAAGCGTCATAAGAACTTTTGGCTTCTGGCTTAATTAGCATACCGAGCTTCTCAATTAAGGAACTGGAAGGGAAAACAAAATCAAAATTCAGTAGCTGGAATTCTAACAAACTGAATCCTATGGCTTCTTGGTATCTTATGCACACATTGCCTGAAATTGTCAAGGATATTTTAATCCTTAAAAAGCTTAAGTGCCATATAGACCATGTTACTACAATGAACCTTCCTCCTTCCACAGTGCTCTGAAGCACATGATGCAAAAGAGATCAGATTCCATATTTCCTGCACAAGCATAAGGAGATTTATTGATTGACGTGACAAACAACAATCTAATTTCTCTCCCTATTACCACAAGTATCACCACGCCTTCGTCTTCCTCAACAAATAACCTCTAGAAGTATTGTCAAAGATTTCACAAAAGCACAAATGCTGCTGGATATGTAATTCTGTATCATTAAATCTTGATGTAGTGTACAATATTAGGAGTCACTACATAAGGCTTTCAGCAACATCATCTTAAGAATCATGCCAAGAATTAACTTATAAATCTGACACGCCAAGTACATTATATAGGGAATCTAGTTCCAGAACTGGGCCAGTTGCCCAAGATAAAGACATTCACCTCATAAGAAATAAGCATGCTTTCTTTCAGACTAGTAAATAAAAGCCATAGGTTAGTGCTTGGCAAGACTAACTCCAGTTGGATTCCCTTTACATGGCAGTGGGAATTTGGTCTCACTTGTGCAGCTATCTGTTTTTGACGTGCAAAGATTACATTATAGACTTATCAACAAGAAAAGCCTAGAATCTAGACTTATTGAACCTATATTACACATCCCAGTTACCTTCAGTTAGATAACTGTATTGGCTACAAAAGAATTGGTTCCTATTATATACACAAATAAGTTTACCTTTTTTTTTTTTCTTTTTATCAAGAGGTCATGTTGGAGGTTGTCCTAGGATATTTGTATCTAGGGCCATCTTTCTCCAGTAACTTCTCCAACTTTCCTTCTCATTTTGTTGATTGCCATCAATTCTAGGAACCAACTCATGAGAAAGTAGAATAAAAATTCCGTGAAGAGGTATTTACTTTGATGCTTTTGCATATTGGTCAATGACATAACCTTGTTTAAGGGCAACTCTGTGCAGTTGATCATAGCCAGCAAGCACTCCAGCTCCTGCTACACCCAGAAGCATATTAGCTGTAACTCCCCGGAACAACGCTCTGTAACCCTCAAGGCGACTGATCTCATGAAATGCATGTATTGCATTCCGATACTTTGAAGCCTGTCCAGAAGTCAGCATCATTCTCCTTCTTAGAGTATCAAAAGGGTAAGCACAGACCCCAGAGACTATAGTGATGCTCCAGCCCAACAAAAAACTAGCAAAGAAATTACCCTGCAAGAGTCAGATTCCTATTTAGGCACTTCAATAAAAATTTTGACATCAACTACAGAAAGAAGAAATAGGAAACACTATTATGAACAGACCTAGTATATGCATCTGTCAAGGGTTGGGATGATTTGAAATGACACTCTTTACTAAGTCTAAAGAGACAACAGATTCAAAGAGAAACTCAAATTACCTAGCATGTCTTGATTTTTTGTTAAATATTCCCAATGTCACCAATTTTACGAGTCTGAATGACTGGATTCCAAGAAAGTATATATATATGAAATTTATACTATGGTTCAAGTCAAGTTTAATACAAAATTTGCTTGCTCTAAATTATTGATTAACATGATGGCATTTACCTCAAGAGGTCCCACCAAAATGACAGGTTGCATGGTATCATAGATCCCAAAATACATTCCTCGATAGAGAGTGATTCCTACAATTGAAGCTCCAAAGCCCCGATACAGCCCAGCAATCCCGTCACTTGACAATGTTTTACTGTACACATCTAATAACCCCTTAAACTGCCGTCGACCATTAATTGGGCACTCTTTTGCATCAGTTCCAAGTCTTGTACGTGCATAATCCAAATGGTAAAGCAGCAACGAAGTTATTGCTCCAGCAGCACTGCCTGAAGCCAAATTTCCAGCAAACCACTTTAGGTAACCATCCTTTTCTTTTGAACGTCCGAAAACAGTTTTGAAGTAACCCTTGAATGCAAAATTGGATGCCTATGCAAAATTGAGACCTGTTTCAGTAAATGAAACAGGACTAGAATATACAAACAGGAGACAAAAGGTTTCAGCAGATAGTGACTTAGGAGTGAAGAGTAATTTAAAGAAAAAATTTCTACTCATCTGGATAATGAGTAAGATGTCCAACACAATCGGTTCTCAAAAAGCAACACTCGGGATTAGATTGTTTTCCCAGGATATTTGTCAAAGAACAGTTAAATTCGTTCTTGAAGTGCATATCAACAGCTGGTCATGATTAGTTAAGCATTGCAAGCATGAATTTCAACTCCAACATTTTATCAGTTAGTATCTAGTTCATAGCATGTTCATTGGCGCTTCCAAAATCTTAAAGCAGGATATAAAGGATTCTGACTTGATGTCAAAACCAGGTAGTAAACAAAAGATACTCATTTACCTACCGAAAGGAGATGACAAGTCAAAGTTCCACAAGAAGAAAACAAAGCCTTGAAGTAATTACCAACTAGAGTCTAGAAGAATATCATCTAAAGAACACACATTACTGCATACCAAAGCCTGTTCATGTCCAAAAGTTTCAGAGGAAAAAAGGGAGTTGAGCAATATCATCATGAGCAAGTAAAGAGGTGAGCAAAGAGAAGAACCTGAGTGGGGAAATATCGTATAACGTTGGCCTGATTGCCTCTCCAAAAGGAGAACAGCCCTTCTTCTGTCAAGACCCTTCTAAAGCAATTGCCAACACCCATGTAAGGAGTATTAAGTTGTCCTCTCTTAATCATCTCTCCTTGGTTCTGCAACAAAAGTTTCACTCTTTCAATAGGCGCTGCAGCAGTCTTTGACACAACCGCTGCCATGCCTGCCGTCACAAAATCTACCGAAAATTTCTCAGGCTTTCGAGCCATTTCAAATCTTCCCGCCAAAGGCTGCAACTTTTCTCGGTTCTAGACAAACCCAGAAAGGAAAAGGAAAGAACGATTCAGCCTACAAAAACAACCCTCATCATTCACTTTCCCAGAACCCACAAAGACATTAAATAATTAAATCAAATACATTAAAAAAAAATAAATGCGAAACCAACTTACGTACACGTAGAAGCCACCAGCCTACACATACGATAATGCAATGAGAGGCAATAACCTGTTGAATTTAAGATTAGGAGAAGCAGATCTCTGGCTTTTTGTTCAGAGAGTCGGGGCACGAAGCTTCTGTCGTTTCTCGTAAAAGAAGACAGCGACAAACCACCCGAGGGAATCGGGACGCAGGTGATGAAATTTTAGAAAATTCTTCTTATTTATAGAATGGTAATTTATTAGAATTTTGTGGACATGAAATTAAGATCCTAATCTACATATTGAATGACAATTTTGTCCTACAATATGTAACGGACAACTATTAATTATAATTTCGGTTTTTTAGTAACTTATTAGTTAAGTTACATAATTCGATCCTAATAAAAGTAATAAAATAACTTAATAAATAATTTGGATTAATGGGTCGAAGTTTAGGAGAAAAATAGATCCTAATTAGTGTAAACTGGACCCATATCGGACTTGTAATAGGAAAACTCAATATAAAAGTTATATAAAGGTTAAGGCCTCCTTTAGTTACTTATACAATTCGTAAGCATACGGATCATCTGACCCTTTAAAGAGTGCTTGCCTCTTAAGGAAATTGAAGAAAAGCATTAACTGAATATCGGTGATCAACTTCTGCAAAGGCTCCGGAGAGATTTGAGCTCGTTATGGCATCGGAAACTACTTCGGAACATCAGATTAAACCGAAATCAGGTATTTCACATTTGCCTCATTTTAACCCTTTTATTAACGATTTAAGACACGTAATAAGATCTATCCTACATGGTACACATATTTGAATTAGAATTTCAATAGGAATTTAATAGTATGATTAGAGTTTAAACATATGTTGCATTTTATGTAAAGTTTTAATAAAATAACTTCTCAATTAGAGTTAAGTTATATTAATGTAAGAAATTAGTATATATTCTCAAATTTAAATTTTGTATATGAAGCATATAAACTATATGATATAAGTAACTCAAAATTATATAAATAATATAGACAATTTAAAATTGTTAGTACATATACTTCTATTTGTATTAAAAAGTATATTAGCTAATCTTAAGAGTTTGATTCAAATTTCGACCATGGATGGATTTATGCATCTATATGTTGCATCGGAAAGGATCTCTTTATAAATAACAAAGAAGATATTATATGCATGGTTCCTTTTTACTCATCGAAAAAAGAACATAGAGGATTTTTAGCTAATATTTGGAAAATGAACTTTTCAACCCCTTTTAGTATTATTCTTATTATATTTGTTTTATAATTATTTCACATAATTTTTTGGGGTAAAAGATATAGACTCCTCTGTAATTTAAAAAATGTTTTATAGTCAAATTTGTGTAGTATCTAATTTTTTTAATAAAAAAAGTTCTCTTAAACTTCAATTAAAAAATGTGTTAGAAAATAAGGATGAGATTAGATCCCATTCATAGCAAAATAATTACAAAACCTATTTCTTATCAATTTCCAAAAGCCCAAGATGACTTAAATTCTATAAAATTATTAACATAAAAATAATAATAATAAAACATGAATCGTAATTTATACCTTATTGTGAAAATTGATCATTTTCTTTTTGTTTCCCTCGAATCATTTCTAAAATTGACTCATCTCAACCACTGCATAAGTGTCCAACCTTTAACAGTATCTACAGAATGTATCGAAAGAACTCTACAACTATTACAAAGAGTAAGGACTGCTAACTCTTTTGGAATATAGGTTTATTTATAATAGAATTTAGCATTTCAGTAACTTAATAAAAATTAAATTATAATCAATTAAACTTTAATTAAAATTAAAATTAAAATTAATTCTAATTAAATATTAATTGGGATCAAATAAGATCCAATATCTCATATTGGTCCTTGTTATTAAATATCTCATATTTTATCATAAAGTGTTTCAAACTTTACAATCAAACACTTTTTTTCTCTTCAACTCGTTATTTGTATGTGACCCATTAAGTTATCAAATATGTTGATCATGAATATAAATTATAACACTAAATCATACTTAGGATTATATAAATTAAATTCTTTTAATTTATCTTTAATTCTCTAAAAATAATTTACATCCATAAATTAAGAACAACGTTTAGTAATGCATCATGATCACCTAAATATTTAGGAATATCAAAGTAATTTTTAGGATTTTTTTTGAGAATTTTAATGATTAGAGAGTTTTTCTAGAATTTCTTAAATTACATGAAAGGTTTATGTCTTTTCAATAACCATTTATTAGAATAGATAATTATTTATTAATTTTTAAATAAGATAAAAATAACTATGCACAAATTCTCTCATCTCACTACAAGAAATATGTCTATCGGCTATAGGTTTTTCCCCTACGTTTTAGAATTCATAGCAAAAAGTATATCACTATGAATTTTTTAATTGTAGCTTAATAAGGCAATACCAAAAAAATATTTTATGGACTTTTCAAAAACAATCAACTATGTTGATTTTAAATACGAATTTTATTTTTTGTAGCCAAAACAATTTGGTGAATAGGCTATGGTCATATTTTGTAGCCAAAGATTATTAACTATGTTTCTTTTAAACATGGATTATTTTTTTAGTAAAAATCATGGATACGGATATCGTCCCGTACCGACTGAAAAAAAACAGAACAATATCCATTTCATCTGTACCGGCCTTGAATACGGGTCGATAATGGCATTTTTTGTTTTGTACCGGTTGGTACATACAATACTGGGATATACCGGCCGGTACCGTGAAATTCGGATAGATGGAGGACTAATTTGCAAATTTTTAAAAATTAACCCTAAAAAATCACCTCCCCCCCC
>JAOTAX010000007.1:13987685-13998257 GCA_025629825.1 Erythroxylum guanchezii
AAGAAACTTATGAAAATAATACTGGAATTCTGACAGAAGAACCAAGAGAATAAAGGTTGCGGCAGCCTAGGATGAGAATATGCGATGATCTACTTTTTAAGAACAAGAAATCAGAAGCAGAGGAGGTGCGGCAATCTAAGGAGAATACGATGATACTACTGGAATAATTAGAAATGTGAACAAGGGGAAAAACAAAGGTTTTCGGCAGCCTAAGAGAAGAGAAAATTACATTCCCATCGTTCTAACCCTAGACCCATATGTATACGGCAATCACCAAAAAACTTCCTCCTTGGATTCAATCTCTTCATAATCTTGATTGGATTTTGTCCCAATTGGATAATCTTCTACTTTAGGTGGAAAACTTCTTGAAAAGGACTCCAGAAGATCTTGGCAATTGTGTTCTAATTGGAGACAAATTCTGAAAATCTGCAGATTTGGGATTATGACCTTAGGCGTGCCCACGCCTAATCTTTGAATTTCGACCAATCTGGAATTTTCGGACTTCTTGCCATATTTTTCCTCTTTTTGATCCTTTTTCGTCTTTTTGGTATTGACAACCACCTGTGAACATTTAACAAATAACTCCATCAATTTATGAACACAAATTTCACCAATCAACCAAAATTAAGTCCAACATAAATGCATTATAATTGACTTATCATGACAACAGCTATATAGTGGTATGATACAGGTTTATCATTCACTGCTTCTCAGTCTTATTATTATTAACCTATGATGGATGTAATAGCCTCTTATGGTCCAGGATACAGAGGTCCTCCGATTGATGACTTAAGAGGTAAACTTTTGAGTTGTATTTTTTTTTTAAATTAGAAGCTATTTGGTTGAAAGAAGAGTGAATTGGGGTACTTATGGATGTTCAATAATGTGTGATGGTTGGACAAATAGGAGACAAGAGCCTATTATAAATTTTTTAGTTTATTCTTCAAATGACTCTATGTTTTTAAAATCTATTGATGCATCTGGCCTTATTAGAAATACTGAGACTTTGTTTGCGGTATTTGAAGAAGTTGTGAATGAAATAGGGCCGGAAAATATTGTTCAGTTTATTACAAACAATGATTCCGCTTATAAAGCGACAGGAGAAAGGTTGCAAAATATGTATAATTCATTTTTTTCGAACTCCTTGTGTTGCACATTGTATTGATCTAATGCTGGAGAATATAGGGGATCCTAAGTATTTTCCTGTTATTGATGAGATTATGCAAAAAGCTAAAAATGTGACAAAGTTCATTTATAATCATGCATAGGTGTTGAATTTGATGAGAAAGGAATTTACCAATGATAGGAATTTGTGTCATCATACTGTGACAATATTTGCCATAAATTTCTTATCACTTCAGTCTTTTCTTTTGATGAAGAAAGAGTTAAGACAAATGTTTACAAGTGATAAGTGGATTGCATCTCAGCATGTTAGGTCTAATGCTGGAGTGGAGGTTTGTAATATTATATTGGAAGATAGAGAATTTTGGTCTCAATGATTGTTATCCGAGTTTGTGAGCCTTTGGTGAGGGTACTTCGCTTGGTTGATAGTGAAGAAAAGTCAACAATGATTATATTTTTGATGCCATGGAGAGAGTGACGAAATCAATCAAATCCAATATGAAATATATGCCTTCTTTATACACACCATATCTTTCAATCATTAATGAGAGAAGGGAAAGACAACTTTCTTCTCCATTGTTTGCAGCTGGGATATTTTTGAATCTCAGTGCTTATTTTAGACTGGATCTTACTGGCAAGCCGAAGTTAATAGAGGAATACTTTTAACTATTACAATAATTGTTAGTATTGACGCGATACAAGATCTTTTAAGCTCACAAATGGAGCTTTACAAGTTGTCTTATGGGGATTTTAGAATGCCGATTGTTATTTGACAAAGAAAAAAACTTTCTCCAGGTATTAGTTATTTCATTTTTCTTAATTGTAGAAAATTAATTATCAATTTATTTTGTTTATAACACTACTTTTGTTATCTTATAACTTGTAGTTTCTTGGTGGGATTGATTCAGAAATGATGTTCCAGAATTGAAAAGGTTTGCAATTCGAATTTTAAGTCAATGTGTGAGTGCAACAAGTTGTGAACGAAACTGGAGCACATTTGAATTTATCCACTTCAAGACAAGGAATAGATTGGAGCATAAGAGGTTGAATGACTTGGTTTTTGTTTGTTACAATTTAAAGCTTCGGAAAAGGTATGTTATTTTCATTATTATCATTATTAATTTCGATATAATTTCTTATAATTTTCTAATAATTAAATTTAATTGTTTACTAGGAGTCTTAATAGCACAAGTAGTTCAACTGATCCAATTTCCATTGATAATATTGATCTTTTGGCGGATTAGGTTTCTAAAGAACCGAATTTGATAGATGTGAATGATTTGGAAGATAATCTTGGTTAGGAAAGTAATGACATGTCATTTGGTGCATTAAATTTGAATGATAATGATGATGAAGCTCTCTCAATGATAAGGATTTTGTATCAAATGATCACTAGGGTCAATGCAGTTATAGCGGGTATCCTCCTGTTGACGATTGAATTTGGTTCTAGATTTTTATTTTTCCTCTTCTTTTAATTTTACTTGTATTTGATTTTTATATTAAATTCTATGTATGTAATGTAATTGTAAATGTTTTTGTTTCGGGTTTAACTTCTACTTGATTGTCTCTTCATCATGAACACTTTTTGTAAATTATTTAAGGATATTTATTGTTCTTTTTATTGGATGTTTTGATGTGATTATTATTTATTAAAATGATGAAATTATATTATTGTAATATTTTAAATACATTGTATTATTCTTAATTTTATATTTGTATGATGATTGTCTTTTTTATATTAATTGTAGTTATTATTTATATGTGAAATATTTAAAAATTATTGTTATTTCATATTAATTGTGATTATTATTTATTATTATGATTTTTAGAAGCATGGCTGATGTAAACAGTAAACTAGTAAAGTATATAGTACAACTGTACAATATACCAATGAACTATTTTGTAAATTTAAAAAATTTTAGGGACTATTTGATAAATTTAAAAATTACCCAAAACGGTACCCAGTACTGACCGGTACCGGTATAGTACCGTACCAGAATTCAATCAGGTACCAAATCCGATACGGTATTCGCAACTTTGGTCAAAATAGTATTGGTGAATGGTCTATTTTTTTTGTTTTGTAATGAAAAACTATTAACTACATTTTTCACAAACAAGGTGAAATATGTAAGTGATAAAATACTCTATACGACATTGTTCTCCTATCACAAGAATAGAAATATATTACATTCATCTCTCTCATCCTTTGTCTCCATCACCCTAATCCATTTGTTTGTTCCTTAATTGGGAATCTTTTTCATAGAAAATGTAACTTGCTCAATGTTTGTACCTCAATACTTGACATTCTTATCATGTCCAGCACTTATAAACTTAATCCCATTAGTTGAAAACGAAATATCCCTAACCCTCATCTAATGACTCATGCACATTTGCATAAATTTACCTTAATTAAAGGCATTCCATATCTTCACCTTGTTGTCCTTCCTTGTTGAGAGAATCAAATGCCTATATTTAGAATTAACACCCTTTGAATTCCACTCCATGTTTGCACAATTATCTTAAGTATATAACAATGATCATTAGTAGCATGCCTTGTGTTATATCTTCTTTAACATAGTAGTGTTCTTGGGGACCATAGATTAAAGCCAAGAGTTAGTCGTAGGTTGGATTGAAGAAGACATCATGTTAGACTGGATCAATTGATTTAGCTAGGATCTGGTGGGCTTGAGCCATCGTAAAAGTGAGCATCATGTTATCGACTTTGACAACAAGTCTTTTTTTTTTTTCATAAGATCTAGGGCCAAAAGTGTATTTAAACCTCAAAGTTTACATCAGACCCTAACGTTTACATCATAATATAAGTTTAATTCTAACGTTTCACATCGTTCAATTTGAACCCTAATATTTACAAAAAGTTCGAAACAGACCCTATGAGGATAAAAAATCTAACAAGGGTTACCTTCCATTAGTTAAATGCCACGTTATATACGATATGGCTTTTTTCTAAAAACATTTTGCATATTCGTGGGACCTAATACTTGTTGATGTGGCATTCTTATATTCAAATAAAAGTGGGTCCTAAAAACTTAAAACTCACCGCTTTAACCTTCAGAAAATCCTTCAATACTTATTGCTTTTAATCCTTCACAAATTCTCTTCAATCATAACATTCACAATCCCTAAATCACAAAATACCTAATTTTGCAAGAGATTGCAGAACTAAATCCCTAACTCTCCCACACCTTGCATAAATGTTTCCAAAAATCCAACACGCTCATTCCGCTAGTTTAGTCGCAGCAGTTGCAGGCCCAATTGCATTAGTAATTTCAATCGTCTTCCATACAACTCTTTTGAATTTATAGAATCAAAATAGGAACACCATTCTTAATAAAAGGGAGCACTTCTAAAAAGCTGTATCACATGATATCCTTTTATATATTCTTACCATCTATTGTTTCGTTATTGTATGGTTCGTCGGTGGCTTGACAATTTTCCATTACTATCTCATTTGCACAAACCAGGTGATGTTCTTTCTAGTTTATAAACTAACATCATCATGTGACTCAAGAAATTTTTTCTAGTTTGCAGTTACCATTTTGACTATATATCTATATGTTTAAAGTTAATAAGGAGTTATTGTGTCACAATAGATTGTTAACTAAAGTTTATGTGATATATTAGGATAGAGGTCTTATCACAACAATCTAACTTCTACTCATTTTCTATATATGAAGAAGTATCACTGGAAGTATTGAACTATATAATACAGTATCATTCATAAGTCTAGTTCTGATGCACTAATTCATATCCTAAGATGAATGCTACTTTAGATGCACTAGTTCATACAATTCATTAAAATGGATTATAAATCAGGATTAGTTGGCATCACCAAGAAAAGGTAAAAATTGAGGTTAGGCAAAACTTTTATATTCTTATAGTCTTATTGTTTGCATGTCTTTTTGTAGCATTATAGCAAATGAGAATTTCATAATACATTTGCATTATCATTAGTATTATGATGTATTCAAATTATAATTTACAAGACTCCTTTTCTAAAACTAAGGCATGATTGGTGGCAAGTGATAAATAACTACAGAGCTAGTCCACTTGCTTATTTGAATCATTTCTTGTCAATCATGTATTTGTATAAGGCTTGTCCTAAATTTTGGCCTTTTCTTCTTTTCTTATAGCTAGTGTATTATATAAAAATCTTAAAGCAAGTTTTTAATACATTTACAAGATTTGCCTGAACCTCTTATACATATTTTAATCAATACGACTCACGTATTTTGGTTCTAAGATGACTCCAGAAAATCAATTTTGGTGTTCTGATTCGACGAATTGATCTTTTCTCTAAAGATAAGTCGAAGATGTCATCACAGGTTAAATAATAAATGCTCTACTGATTGATTGTTTCCATTCACTTTCTTGCATATAGATTTATTTATACGTGAATCCTACAATTGGAATCTGTATATACTCCTCTGCCTTAGCTTGGCCTGTGGTCCTTACGACTAGTCTTTAATTGGTGTAATGGTATAACTGTTTTCTTCTTTCTTAGACATTGATGCATGGATGACAGCTTCCTTTCACTTTTATAAAGTCATACCATGATGCACTAATTCATACCCTGAGATGAATGCTACTTTAGATGCACTAGTTCATACACTTAATTAAAATGTCTTATAATTCATGATTAGTTGGTATCGCCAATAAAAGGTAAAAAGAAGTGAGGATGGGGAAAACTATTGAATACTTGTAGCCCATTGTTTCAATGTCTTTTTATTGCATTTTAGCAAATGGGAATTTTATAATACATTTCTATTATCTTTGGTATTATGATGTATTCAAATTATAGTCTTCTTTCTAAACTTTGGTTTTGTTTGAGTTTACAAGACTCCTTTTCTAAAACCATGGCTTGATTAGTGGCAAGTGATAAATGACTACAGAGCTAGTCCATTTGCTTATTTGAATCATTTCTTATCAATCATACAGTTATATATATGATAACTAAGAGTATTAATATAATTTTGCAGTGACTATATAAAGTTATGAATGTGATGTCTTCAACTAAAACTACATTAAATTCAAATAATGGTTATATAGTGTGTTATTGTAGTTTAAAAGCTCTGTTAAGCACTTCATGGAGTAAGAATAACCCAGGAAGAAGAGTTTATGGATTCCCTAAATATCCTATAAGTTTATTTTTCAATAAGGTAAAATTGTTTGTATATATGTTTAATGTTTTTCTTATTAATTATTAATTTTCTTTCAAGTTGGAAGATGCGATTTTTTTAAGTGGTACGATGACAAATTCAGTGAGTGTTGTGAAAGTAGATCATAAATTAAAGAAAAAAATAGGCATGTTGAAGAAGAAGGCTCAACAAACCATAATTGAATCACATACAACGGGATAATTGAGGAGCAAATAAAGCTAATAAAAGAAAATATTATTTTGTTAACAAAAGAGAAAAATGAGTTGAAATTTATTTTAGTGATTATCGTAATATGAGTTTTTGTGCTTATTGTATGAAAATCCTCATTTGAACTAAGTTGTATAATATATTGCGATTTGTCTTTATTACTTTGTTATTGATGAAGATACCTTAATGATGCCTAATTAATAGTTGTAAAAATCATCAACAATATATATCTAAGTGATTATATCATAATAAACAAATGGAGTAGTATATAAGCAAAAAATTGCACCACAACATTTATCCATCCATATACAAAAGTGGTTGGATCTTTCCGTTCATATAAAAAAGTGACCGAATCCAATAACTAAGAGCTTGTTTGTTTCTTTTTTTTTTTTCCTTATTTTGTGTTTTGGTTTTCATGAAAAAAAGAACATGTCATTAAAATGTGTTTGGTTAATTGTTGTTGTCAATTTTTGTTTTTAAAAATAAAAAAACCGAAACCACTTTAAGAAAACATAAAAAAGACGTTTTTACATGTTTTTAAAACAGCTTCTTTTTTTTTTTCATAAAAACAACAATCTCCATTTTTTCACTATCTTTTGTTTTCATTTTCAGCCTGGCTTTGCGATTTCACCACTTTGTGCTTGCTCCTTTCTCTTTAAAAAAAAGATCAATAATGGAGGCAACGAAGATTTAGTGCTTGGCAAAGTTTTTTCCATCGTCTCTTAGAAGTTGAAGGTCTGAGTAGTCACGTTATTGAGCTTTTTTGGGTTGCAATCCAATTTGACTTCTTCAAGTTAGGATCTTTTCCGGTAAACCCACCTGGGTATGGTCTACTGCCATTGACCACCACAACTTCTTCTTTCAGTAGCGTTGATGTTATCTCGGACTCTACGCACCGCCTGGTTGGTGGTGCCGCTATCAATGTAGGTGGTGGTACCGGTAATGGCGCTCTCGATGAAGCAAGGTTTCGATACAAGAACTTCGTCACTGTGCTTCGTGAGGTTCTGTCCACCATTCCCAATTCTCAGAAAGTGAAGATTTTTAAAACCCTAGTTGATTTTGGAGTTTTATTCAATAATTTGGGTGCTTTTATTTTGGAGTTTTACTTGAACCTTCTTCTTGTTACAATTTTTTCTTTTTTTGGCTTATGTTTTAAATAACCAGTAATTATCTTGATTGTTATAGCTAAGCTATCTCTGATATTTCAAATATGTTTGTAGATTGCACTTCTTCATGCATCATGAAAAATAAAACAAGATTGGTTTTTATAGGTTACTAACAAGATTGGTTTTTATAGGCCAAATGGGTGTTCTTCCTAGACATGTATCAACAATTGCAGAGTTGAAACCTGGAGTGATGTCAACAATTGCGGAGTTAAACAGGGCAAATGGGTGTTCTTATGCCAAATTTGTTTTTTCGGTTGTGTGCAGAAAATGCTTTTGCCTTGTGGTCTACCTCCTGATAGAGAGGATGATTGAGATTAATTGTTAGGTTATCCAGTAAAAATGTTAGTTCTGCTTATCATTCTTGGATCTGCAATAATTGTATTAATGGATGCTTGTAAGGAACAATAGTCATTCATGGTAGGAATAGACAGTAAATTAGTGTGGTTAACGTTTGTGCACATGCCAATTTCTTTCTCTCGTACATGTGAACGACTGTCTTGGCCATTTGACGAGCATCCCTTTCAGTCTTGACAACCAAGGTGGTTGTTTAGTTATGCAAACTGCAGCACAATTGCGTTGCAGAGATATCATTTACATGTTCATTCTATCACACTTACAATTTGGGGTCCTCATCAGTTGCAATTTATTCATAATTCTAGATGAACTACATAGTTAAGAGTTGCAAGGGTGATACTAAATAAAGACTAATTCTCACTGCTTGTTGAATTATGCACCTACCACAATTATAGGCATTTGTTTGTTTTGTTTTGTTTTGTTTTTCCCTTTTTATTCATATGTCAGGCCTGATTTAGGTTTTAAGTACATCTTTTATGCATTCAACACAATTTGATTTCTCATTCTTACCATCTTGCCACTTAGGTAAAGTCTTGGTGATTAATATAATTATTAATTTATAAAAATTTATTAAATACAATTAATGTGCAAATTTCTTTAATTATATAAATAGACATTTTATTTCTTATCATAATGAGAATTAATTAATTTAAAAACAGAATATATTATTTTAAAAATAATTAACGTAAAAGTATAATTGAAAAATAGAAAAATCAAACATGTTTTTCTTTTTAGTTTTTCATTACAAACTTTAACCAAACAAGTTTTTATTTTCAGTTTTAATATTAGAAATCTCTATCAAACAAATTTTTGCTTTTTTTAATTAGAAAAATAGAAACTAAAACTAG
This sequence comes from Erythroxylum guanchezii, assembly GCA_025629825.1. Taxonomy (NCBI): domain Eukaryota; kingdom Viridiplantae; phylum Streptophyta; class Magnoliopsida; order Malpighiales; family Erythroxylaceae; genus Erythroxylum; species Erythroxylum guanchezii. The sequence continues at coordinate 13,996,560 of JAOTAX010000007.1, forward strand.
AAAACTAAAACTAAAATCTACAACAGGAAAACAGAAGTGGAATCAAACGACCCATAAAGTTTCAACAACATATAGCATCATCAGTGTATATTTTGGGAATCAATCACATCGCTTCCTTGATTTGCACTTAACTGAGAAGTTTGATCATATACTGGTTAATTCAATGGTGCTCTCCTCCTCATTGCTTGTGTCTGTAATTATTGGGAAGTGATGCTAAGTTTTCCTTTGAACCCTAGACCTCTTGGTTCAAAGGACAACTTGAATGAATGTGGATTAACTTCTTCATACTTCCATTTACTACTACGTAAAGAGTTGGCAACCTATAAACACACATATTGTTAATAGTATTCACTTATGAAAGTTATCAATAATGTGATGAATGGTCATATACTTACAACATTGCTGTTTTGACTTGATACAACAATGTGTTCAACTTGTGAAGAGATCTCGGAGATGACATAATAAATATGACATAAATATCATTGTTAGTTTGATAATCAATGAATGTCATAAATAGCATTAGATATATGAAAGAATACATAGTAATCAAAACAAGGTTTGATAATCAAATAATGTTTTATACTTGTGGAGATCACTAAGCAGGTTGAGTTGAGCCTTCATTCTTACATTTTCTAGCTTTATGGCCAGAATTACCACACTTCCTACATTTTTGTACTTGACCCTTTCGAGTCAATTTTTTTGGATTTTTCAACCTATTAGGCTTATTTACTCCTCTTATTCTAGCTATTTTAGGTCTTCCTAGCATAACTCTTTTGAGTGGGGTTTATTACTTATTGCACCTCTTATAAGCTGCAACACATGGTCATACAATGTGAGGAATTTGTATTTCTTGTAGTAATCATCTACAAATGCCTCTGAATGTTTCTTAAAATGGTGAATAACACTTATAACATGCTTACAAGGATATCCATAAATCTCCCATGCTTGAAAACTACATGATTGGTGTCTACCAATCTTTATAGTATGCTTGCCATCACGCTTAGATAATTCATATGCTCTATCACCATTCCAAACTATTCTCCACTACATTTAGACTTTCTTATTCTTCTCCAATTGCTTCATAATCCTTGGTGTAACATCTGACTTCCAACCATGAACAAATTCTCTTATACCTGTATGTCTCTTTATCACCATTATTCTAATGATTTCAAGCATTCTGATAACTGGCTTATCTCATGCTGATAAGAACCATCTATTAAAAGTTTCACTCATATTGTTGCTGATAATTGGGAATTTTGATTCAAAAGACTGGTAACATCTTGCCTACCTCTTTTTAGGATATTCAAGCAATGATAATGCACATCAGAGTTTTGTTTTATCTTATCTTTTCAGCTGCTCATTTAAATCTTCAATGTAAGTTAACCACCCACAATTCTAAAAATGCTTCCAAATCTTTTCCTTTCCAATTCATATGCCAATTATGTCATATGTGTCTAGCATACATCCAATAAGTGAAACATCAAATTGTCTCTTCCACAACCTTAATCAATCCATATAACAATAAAAAATATTAAGGTAATATAAAATTTATACAAAAATAAACTATAAATAAATAAAGAATAAAATATCGTTTGTATATCTAATAATGTAACATCCCGTAACCCATGTTAAGGCTATAATTGTGTATTATGAGAAATTATTGAGAAATTAGAAAGTACAATTCATGCTTATGCTAAA
>JAOTAX010000007.1:13998357-14011575 GCA_025629825.1 Erythroxylum guanchezii
TGTAATGAATTTTGACTGAGTGATCGTTCTAGCATGTCACCCTTGTGAGATACGTACTCGGATATCACTAGGATGTCGGGTATGTATCTTGCGAGAGTGGGGTGCTATAAATAAAATGGTAGGCCCTTCACCATTATCCAATTACAAGTCAGAAGCTAACAAATTCATAAACCATGTCCATGAATTAGTATTCTGTACCTCTATAATAGCCCAAGCTAATGGATATATTACTCCATCATCATCCCTCCCAACTGCACTTAATAGCTAGCCTTGGAATTCTGTCTTTAGAAAGTAGTCGTCAATGCTAAAAATTAGCCTCAAATACCTCATCCTCTTTTCATGGCATCAAAGCAAATGTAAAATATTTTGAACTATACAAAGAGATAAATAAATAAGAATAAAAGAATAAATGTCACAAATATAGTTGTTGATGATATGTATAAATTTAGTTTTGCATACTTATATCAAACAAGTTTCTTTATTCCTTACCAGTTGTACGTATCCTTGTAGCTTGGCATATTCTTTCACACAATCAGTTGCCCTCTCTTTTCTCAATCTTCTTTTTGTTGCTCTACATATACTTGAGTTAACAAATATATTAAGTTTTTATCTGCATTCTTCAACAATCTTCGCCTTCAAGATACTAGGCTTCTCAGTTATTCTTTTCCTAAAATGTCTCTTAAGGAACTTAGTTGAAACCAATTTAGGTTTGTTGGTAGTAAAATAACTATGCTTAGGATTATATGTCTTCACTTTGAAGCACTATTCATTCTTGTCACAACCAACATACAATTCCTATGGGCATCTCTTAATACATCTAGCTCTGATCCTATGATTTTCACTTTTCTTAAACTTGACATTATATCATGTTTGTATTGCATAATCCATAACAAAAATCTCTAAATTCTTTAGCTAATCTAAACTCCATCCCCAATCTCTAATCTCCAATATGCTGCCACATCAGTTGAATTATGTCTAATACTAGTACTAGGTCATCACAATGGTTCACCGAGCTCTTCTCTGCTTGGATATTCATCACTATCAATAAAACTACCATAATCAGTTGAGTAAATTTCAACTGGTGGGTTATCATCAGGAATGTCAACTTATATAAAATCCTTGTCCTGGTCTCTATCATGATCATCCAGTTCTTCATCAAATCCTACTTCAACTCCTTCACCAACTCTTACACCGTATCCTTCGTTAACTCCTTCACCAACTCTTTCACCAAATCCTTCATTAACTTCTACACCAACTCATTTGTCAACTCTTTCATCAACTCCTTCACATTCCTACATTAACTCCATTGTCAACTACTTCACTAACGTCTTCACCAACTCCATAACTTCCCTCTTTTCCCTCACTATCTAAATCCTCTCTAGTAGTTATAGGTAATATCCTAGGTGCAAGGATTGTGGTGTCTAACAATTGAGTTACATAAACATCAATCATTTGGTGGATTTTTGTAAGGTTAATAAGCCTTAGAAAACTTTTATTTGATTCTGTAAATCTCAACTACTCACTAAATTGAAAACCAAGTATACTGTAATAGGCCTTATGCACTTAAAGGTATCTTAACTCCTTTCCCATCTCACATATTTACCTATAACTAACATAATCAAGGTCTACTTTATCAAAAACACTTATTTGCCTGTCAACATATTTCAAATTCAATTCTACTGCAAACTTTTCACCATAAAATAAATTTATACATCCAAATTGGGTCATGATACACCTATTCACAATTAAGAGGAACTAATTATAGCCAAATCAAAAGAAACATTCACTTGAATATAGCAAAATCATTAACACCATATATTAAACTTGAAAGAAAGTAGGTTACTTAGCTATTATCAACTTTATAATTAAAATTACGCCTAAGCATAAACATTTTAAGAGGTTTATTAATGATATAAGTAGTTTGATCTTATCGTTTACTATAAATCATTTAAATATCACTTTATTATACTAATTCCCATAATAAATGATATTTGACATAGGTATGCTTATTTTTACCATAGACAACTGAATTTTTGGACGTCTTGATTGCAGAAAAACTATCATAAAATATCCTTGTTCCTTTCTTTTATTTAAACTTCAATTCTTTAAGAATCCTTCTTATCCAAATTGCTTGACAAGCTACAGATGATATTGCCAACTAAGGATGTTAATTGGCTGGGTCGGGCCTGTGAACTAGGGGCCTAGAATTGGCCCAGCTCGATTTTTATTTTTTAAAAAAGAATTTTCAAAAATGTCGTCGTTTTGCCCAAAATGACATCGTTTTTTAATTTCCCGTTTAAGCAGCCCTAACCAGATCTCAGATTGAGACTCTGTTAACCCCGACCTGGCCTATTAACTTCAAGCTAGGTTGGGTTAGGCCCAAATCCAATTGCCAGGCCTACTTCTAATTGCTTAAATTCTATAGATGAGAGAGTGAAAAAGGTTATATTTTTAAGCTCTAAGTTAAAATCCTAGAAATAAAAGAAAAGACATAACCTAATATGCTTTTTTATCATCAAGAACTGCTACAAAATCACTATTTAAATAAGTTGCCTGCTTACAAGGAACACCTTTTTTGTAAAATAGAACATTGACCTTTATGCCCTTAAGGTGTGTCGATATCCTTTTTACTATTAACAGGTGTTGATGCATTAGTTTCTTCATGTACCTACTAACTAAGCTTATACTATATATAATTTTGGGCTAATAGTTGTCATATACATCAAATTGCCAATTATTTGCTTATATGTGATTTACATGCTATCCTTAGATCCTTCTCCAATTTATAACCTTTCTCCATTGATGTAGCTATTGAATTACATTTCCCAATTTTGAACATATTAAGAATCTTAAATACATACTTCTTTTACACACAAAAAATTCCATAATCAATTTGCAGTACTTTCATACAAAAAAGAAGAAGATATAGTAGCCTCAAATCAATCATATCAAAATCTTTTTCATTCAATGGTTAAAATTAATAAGCATTTTAAAATCATTTTCCGTAACCAACTTATCATCCACATATAAGCATGCTATTAATATTTTATCACCAATACGCTTCACATATAATTTATGCTCATATGGATAACCAAAAAAAGCTGCCTTTTATAAAGTATCAATCAATGCTACTATATCAAACTTTAAAAGTTTGTTTTAGTCCGTATAATATTTTCTTAAGTCTATGGACATTATATTTATGATCTAATTTAATAAATCCAAAAGGGTTGCTTAATATATACCTGTTTTTGTAGTTCACCATTATAGAAGTTGGTTTTAGATCTAGTTGATGCATATACCATGTATTTTGGGCCTTTAAAGTCACCACTGATTCTCGTTGTATTAAACCTAGCCACTAATGCAAATAATTCATTATAATTTACTTATATTTATGCTTTTAACTCTTAATAATAAGTTGAGCTTTGTATTTATCTACTTTGGTTTTATAAACTTGTTCAACTCCAATGACGTTTGTATTGTTATTTTCATTAGATTTTATCTCCTCTAACTTATAACTTTTACAGTTATAATTAACTTTGCAAATTAGTATTTAATAATTAGTTTGTTTGTTCTTAATTTAATGATAAAAGGAAAATCAATTTTCTATAACTTTGTTACTTTGATCTTTACCATCACATTCACTTCCAACAAGAAATCTTCGCAACTAAATCAATGAATAAGGGATCACAACAGACATGGAATAACTTAACAAGCATTTCAGGCTTAGGTAAAAAATAAGAGACTATAGTATACAATAACCATAAACAAACAACTAGACGAAATAATCATCAAATCAAGAAGAAATAGGGGACCAAAACATATAATAAGCATAAATTAAAATCCAAAAAAAAGGGCCTACCATGACGTATTGTCCCTATCTTGTTTCCCATAAATTCGACAAAGGTGTGCAGGATGAGATTGAATGTGTTGCTGTAATTGGGCTTATTGTTGCTACTATTGAACTAGCAAAAAAGCGTGCCAAAATTTTACAAATGTTTAAACGAAGTGGGAGAGTTAAGGAATTGGTTCTACAATCGTTTAAAGAATTATGAACTTTGTGATTTAGGGATAAAATAGTGGGTATTTATGATCTATGAGAAATTGTGAAGGATTAAAAATGGTGAGTATTGAAGGATTTCCTAAAGGTTAAAATGGTGAGTTTTGAAGTTCTAGGACCCACTTTCATTTAAATATAATAATGTCACATCAACAAGTATTAGGTCCCACTTATGTGTAATTTTTTTTAAAGCCACGTCATAACTAACATAGGGTAACACATGTTAGATTTTTTGTGCTAATAGGGTCTGTTTTGAACGTTTTGTAAACACGCTGGTTCAAATTGAATGCTCTGAAATGTTAAGGTTCAATTTATAATCTGATGTAAACGTTTAGGTTTAAAATACACTTTTGGCTTAGGATCTAGAAATATTCGTTTGAAGGTTGTGGACTTCATTTTCCTTTTTCTTAGTGGGAACCATCTTTTTCCATTTTTAAGGTTTCAAATCCTTTGATTTCCCAAATCTCTTCTCTATCTTTTTGGAGCTATAATACAATTACTGTCTATAGATTGAACGTGATCATCATAATACTCTTTGAAATAGTTTTTTTCTATCACTTGTTCCCACCCCCCATTTGCTTTTTCTTTGGAATGTATTCAATCTAATGTATGATTGAGTGTTGGTTGGAGGTAGTTTTCAATAACACATTAGTTGCTCAAGGGAGATTTGATGGTCTTTCAACTAATTGAACCTTGCAAATTTAAGGTGATATGTTGAGTTTGTTTTCCTATTTTCACAATTCTGTATCTTTCAATAAAATATTTATGGATTGGATAAAGATGTACCTAGAAACTGTTGTCTCTCAAATGTTTAGTGTCAATGATGGTAATGGAAGTGGAGAAAGTCCTTAGTAGGAAAAGACTCATAGTTCACTATTGTGTGGATAAATAAAGTAGTGCATGGAAATTTCTTCATTCAAATGATGTTTGAACTTAATGTATTTACAAGAATTGTTTTAACAGTGCAATAATTAAGATCAATCTATGATCTTCATAGTTTTAAAAATATCATGAACTTAGAAAATTAAAATATTCAGTTGTTTGACACTACAATTCATAATCGCATTATAATTTAATGTTGATTCTCCTTATTGTTATGTTTAGAAATTATAAGGAATGTTTAGATTATTATTAATATTTTGGGTCGTAACAAAAAATTCACTTATTAATGTTATATTACTTTTATCGGTACAATTTGATGATACTTATATAATATTACTTATTTAAGGAATGCTCAACATCTAGAATTAATAATGTTTCTCTACAACTTAATTTGATAGTAATAATCAAACAATTTACAGTAAAAAAATATGTTAAGTCATTATATAGAAAATGTCACAAATTATTTAATATTACATATTGCGCAAAAAATTGCAAAATGTTTTTAGGAACATTTTCACATGCTTATAGCTAAAAGACTTTACTTACAATATTACAAAAATATAGTTAAATGACTATACTTATGAAAATACAAAAATGTAGTAAAATATATATAACTACGAAAGCATAAAACATAACCAAAAAATATTGGCTACATTTTGGAAAATGTGGTTAAAAAATAATGACTACAATTTTAAAAAACGTTGTATAAAGTTTTTTGCAATAGGGAATTGACAATGTTTCTAGCAAAGAATTGAAAACATGACAAATAATAGTGCAGAATGTTTTTTGAAAAATTGGTTACAATTTTAATCATTTGTTTTAGTGTCCCTTGTACTATTAAAGATATACAAATTCTCTAAAATAATTTATAAATGTAATGGATTCATATAAAATAATGCATCCTTAAAATAAAATTTTTACGTATAAAATAATTAATCTAAAATGTAAAAAATATTTTTTTTACATTTTTAGTATATATTATTTTTTAATGAATTTTGATATTGCAAACTTACGAGCAGGGTTGAGAATAATGTACTGTAACGACCAAAAAATGGTAAGGTATTATACAATATCGTATTAGTATTCCAAGTGTTGGTATGATACTAGACCTAACTGCAAATTTAAAAGAAAAGTATGACTAAATTGAAAAAATACCTTTACTATAACCTAGCAAGCTGCAAGTGTCAGCCCCTCCCTCTCTTCTCTCCACCTCACTCACGAAACTAGTCGGATGGAGTAGAAAATGGATTTAAAATAGGTAAAAAAAAATCCCTCCCTAAGCCGTGCTTGCATGTTTCGTTGCACACGGCTTTTCCTATGTGTACATTATACTCACCCCCTTCTATTGATAGAATAAGTCTTGCTTATTTTGATGAAATGGGTAGAATAGCTACCCCAATTCCAAAAATATTCATGATGTTCAGTATCTTATTATTAGCCTCCCTTGCATTGCTGGGCATGGGCGGTTTTTTTGCCTCCGTCGTTGCTTATTATCTCAATCCCTTCAGTAGTCTAGCTTATGTTGTCCCCTCACCTTCTTACCATTACAAAAAAAAAAAAAAACTCCCTGTCACTCACATGCAAGTCATAGCTTACCATCAATCCATTAGCCACTGCTAGTCTCTAGTGCTCCAGCAGTATGAGCTTTGACGATTTTATTATAGTATATAAATTACCCTATTAACTATGGAATGAGTTTTGCCTTGGTTGTTGTAGTTTGTAGAATTTCTAATATTAGTATGTTACACCTAATTTTACTATAGCTTTGAAAATGATTGAATATGATTGAGTGAATTTACTTTCATATGCAATAATTTTTATTTTTCACATATGTAAATTGATATGTCTTCATTAATTTTTACAGATAAATAGAAGAAATTCAAGTACTCCTGATAGTTCAGTAATCTCAGGATGATTTGATGATCTAGCTTAGGCTTGTACTAGATTGATTCCTGGAATGAAGAACTATACCATTTGTTTGTATTGTAACAAATATTTGAAAGGTAGGAAATCATAAGATTAAAAAAGCATTTAGTTAGGATCCAAAGTGATATTGAACCTTTTAAGAATGTGAGCCATGACGTAAAATGACAAATGAAAACTTTGTTTAACGTGAATTAACATCATAAAGAAAAAAAAGGCAAAGATTGAATTACAAAATTGGTAATGGAAGTTTTTTTTTTGGTGGGTAGGATGATAGTGAGGATGTTAAAGGTGGTTTCCCTACCCAACATGATATAATCTTGCACCTGATGTGAAGAAAAGGAGAAGAAGGGTGTTTAACTTTTTTGCACCATGAGCAACTCTTGAAGCTTAGGCTTCAATCCGTAGTGTCTTACAATATAAAGAAAAAGACCCATAATGTGGACATGATAATGGCTCAGTCGTAGTGTGATTAAGGTATACCATTTAATACTGCCTAGTTTTATTAATACTAGCCTATGATGGATATGCCTTTTACAATTGAGGATATAAAGCTCATTCAATTGATGACTATAGAGGTAAACTTTTGAGCATCTTTATTAATGAAATAAATAGTTATTTCGATGAAAGAAAAATAACTTGGACAACTAATAAGTGTTCAATCATATGTGATGGTTAGACAAATAGAAGAGACATAAGCCTATTATTAAAATTTTTGGTTTATTTTGCTAAGGGGACAATGTTTTAGTTTATTGATGCATATGGCGTTAATAGGAATGCTGATACTCTGTTTCAGTTATCTGATGAAGTCGTGCATAAATTTGGCATACAAATCATTGTTTAGTTCATTACTGACAATAATTCTACTTACAAAACAGCTGGGAAAAGATTGTAAAGTAGGTATAATTCTTTTTATTGAACTCCTTGTGCTACATATTGCATTGACCTTATTTTGCAAAATATAGGAGATGTTAGATACTTTACTATCATCGATGAAACTGTGTATAAAGTTTAAAAAAAAGTGACTGAGTTCATCCATAATCCTATATGAAAGTTCTTCACTAATGTTATAAATTTTTGTCATCATGTTATTAAAAGTTTTAGAACTAATTTCTTATCATTGTAGTGTAGTTTAGGCAAATGTTTACATGTGATAAGTGAGTTACATCTCAGTATGTCATGTCTAATGCTATAGTAGAGGTTTCTAGAATTATACTTGAAGATCATGATTTTTGATCTCAATGTCAATTTGTAATATGAGTTTGTAAACCTTTTGTTGAAAGTACTTTGTCTGGCTGGTAGTGATGAGAAGGCAACAATGAGTTATTTTTATGATGTCATAAAGAAGATATGTAAGGGAGTTATAGATTTATGCATCACATGCACAACAAGGTGGCGGAAGTGTCGGAATCTAAATTCCAACCCACGACGTCCCTAAAATTCCAGAATCTTAGATGCATGCATACATAAACTATAAGAACATGAAATTTCATCACATGTACCTTTGATAATGCTCCTCTTTTCTTTAATCTTCTCCTTGTTTGGGTTGTAGCAAACACCAAACACCTTCCTTGATCACTCAAGAACAAGCAAAGATAAAGAAAAAGCAATGTGTAAGGGTGGTTAAAGCACCAAACAAGATGAGTTCAAACATATGCTCAAATGGAGAGATAGATTAAGATTATGTTGCATGCTATTAGATTTATGCAACAATTGCATAAATTGTATGAACAAGACTCAAGACCACTTCTCTCTGACACCAGAACACTTATGGACCACTTATCCTCTCACTTAAGTGTATTTTTAACTTGTTAGTTCATGTGTACATAAGTGAAGAACTCACTTATGCATCATCTGTCGTGCCTTCATTTACGATCGTGGTCCAGTTTAATGACAATCATGCATACTTTATTTTTCATCCGATCTTTTATGTGTATGACCCTTAGGTTCCTGGTTATTTTGGGCACTTGAATTAACTCTTAATCCGAGCAAATCATGGATGGTTTTATGCCACTTGAATTAACTCTTAATGCAAGTAAATCATGAAGGGTTTCATGATGCCAATTTATTGGAATATAAGTGGATTAACACACAAACTCTTTAATAGTTAATTATTCGACTTACTAACCTTTCCATAGATAATTACCTTGCAATTCGTCCCTTTAACATTCTATACCCCACTTGGTTTGAAGCATGGGCTATGTGTCAACTCCCACTAGATTGACTATGTCACATTTAGTCCAAGTGATGTTAGTACTTGTCCTGAGATCTCATTACTCTGTGTGTCATTGAAGACTCTCTTCATGACACATAACTGCTCTAGCAACAAGAGTCCGTGGGTATTATCTCCTTCTATAAGAAGTGTTGAATCCTTTATTGGCTATCCAATTACCTTAGAATACGAATAGTTGTACCCAATCATCACCCTATGAATGACCTCATCTTGAAGCAACAATGAATGATGTGAAAGCACAGGATCAGTATCTAAGATATCCTTAAGTACCTCAAGTCTAAGGATAATTGCACCATTACTATAGTGAGATTAATCATTGACAATTGATAGATCATCTATATGATAATCTCATAACGGTTCATCCAATGTACTTACTACTCTTAGTAAACATCCACATGTTAACTCTAAACATCTCATGCTTACAGTTTGTGAGATCCATTGCTTGATCAAATCAAGGAGTATAACATTGGCTAGTCTATCCAAATTAATAATGTCCTGTGTTATTATCCCTATGACTAGGAAAAATTTAAATACTAGCATAATTGCACATGGTAGGAATCTCATTATCATGACCTCATTATGATTTCCTTTATTTTATGTTTTGTATCATGGACTTCATTAATTCGATTTAAGATCGACATCAATTCATAAATAAACGAACATCAAATTAAAGAAAAATTGCCTTTCGCTTTATTAATCAAATAAAGTTTGTACAAAAGTACTAAAGGTGCTAAAGGTGATTGTCTTTAGAGCACTACGCTAACAAGGTAAAAGAAGCAATCAAGGACAATATGAAAAATAGGCCTTCTTTGTACACACCTTATTTTGTAGTCATTAATGAGAGATGAAAAATGTAACTTCACTCTTTGTTGTTTATAGCTAGTGCATTTTTTATTCCTAGTGTCTATTTTAGACTAAGTTTTACTAAAAAAGCTAAAGTTAATAGGAGAATGCTATTAACTATTATAATAATTGTTATCCATGAGATGATGTAAGATCTCCTGATCTCACACATAGAGGCATATAAGGATGCTTCTGGTGAATTTCGGATGTCCATTACTATTTGTCAAAGAGATTAACTTAATCCAGATATTTTTTCACTTTTGTTACTTCTTAGAAATTAATCATTGTTTTATTTTGTTTATAAGGCTACTTTTATTATCTTACAGTCACTTATCGGGACTAATTCGAAAGTGGTATTCTATAATTGTAAAGGTTTATAATTTGAATTATTAGATAATGTGTGAGTGCAATAGGGTATAAAAGAAATTAGAGCATATTTGAATTCATCAATTCCAAAAAAAGTTGAATTCCTCAATTCCAAGAAAAGGAATAGATTAGAATACAAAAGATTGAACGACTTGGTCTTTATTCGATACAATTTAAATCTTTGATACGTGTATGTTATTATCATTAGTAAGTTTAATATAATTTCTTAATGATTTAATTTTATTTGTTTACCATGGCTCTTAATAAAACAATTAGTTTTGTTGATCCAGTTTGCCTCAACTATACTGATATTTTAGCATATTGAGTTTTGAGAAACCGAGTTTGATAGAAGAAAGTAAATTGGAAGATAATCTTAGAAGAGAAAGTATTGATATGTCATTTTATACAATGAATTTGAATGATAATGATTAAGGTCATTGCAATTTGAGGGGATATTCGATTGATAAAGTTCAGAGTTTTTAATTTCTTCTCTTATTTTAACTTCACTTGTATATGATGCATATGTTAAATTTTGTATATACAATATAAATATAAGGGGCCTATTGGTTTACATGGGACAATCGTAGTAGGAATGAGAATAAATATAGCAAGAAATGAGAAATGGATACAATTATTAGAATTATGATAGTTGATTAGGACGAATGAACGATTACCATTATCATTGATAGTGATTGGTTTGTTGAAAATCTTGAAAAATAAAAATTTGTTAAATTTTTATTTTACATCAAAATTTAATATATTCTAATTAATTATATTGTTTTGCTAAAAAAGGAAAAAAATAAAAGTTTGTTAAAGTTTTTATATCAAATTTTAATATATTCTAATTAATTATATTTAATTAATATATTGTTTTACAAAAAGGGAAAAAAATAAAAATTTGTTAAATTTTTGTTTGCATTAAATTTTAATATATTCTAATTAATGATATTTATTTAATTATATTGTTTTGTTAATAAATAGATAAATATTTTTTATTCTTTTAAAATTTAATATATTCTAATTAATTTAAATTTAATATATTCTAATTAATTATATTATTTTATTAAAAAAACAAAAATAATTGTCATGGGCATGACCCATGACACTCTTGTCACAGGCGTGACACACTTACGTTTTGCCTAGGAATAATTTTCATTCATTTCATATTTGGGGGGTATGCAGTAATCGCTAAAACTCAAATATTAAAATACGATTCATGTAATGATAATATATAACTAATTGACAGTTTTTTATTCCTTACCTATTGATTTCTTCCTAAACTCATTAACCAAACACACCCTAAAACTTTTAACTGTAAAAATTTTTATTGCAGTTTTCACTTCTATTTGGTTGTGTTCTTCAGCATAATCTCTTGTTGTAATACTTACGGAGTCATGAGATTTTATTATTCTTTTTATTTGATGTTTTGATGTAATCACTCTTTATTATATGATAAAATTACAACATTTAAGCACTTTATATTATTTTTAGTTTTATATTGGTAAGATGATTATATAATCTTTTTTATATTAATCGTGGATATTGTTTATACGTAAAATAAGAGAAAAATAATATTAATAAAAATAAATAGATTGTTATTATTTTAAATTTATATTATTATTTTTATTATATTTGATGTAAAATTATAAATTATATAGTATAGTATATTGCAGAATTGTTTTGTAATTAAAAAACAATTAGAGGCTATTTTATAAATTTTAAACATGACCTAAAATAGTATTCAACATTACTATCGTACCAAACTAAATTTGATACGGACGGTATTCATATCACTGCTTATAAGTGAAATGAGAATTCAAAACGAAGAATCTATTTTTCGTATTTATTTCTTTTTGTCATTTGCATAAGATGAACGATTTTTCTTCGTGGATCCGTAACATTGACCTTTGGCAGACAGTTCATATTGTTTTTCACCATTTGTTGTTGAAACATAGAAAATGACAGAAGTCGTAATCAAGTATATCAAGTTGAGGAGAGATAAAGGCACCGACAATAGATATTCAATATAAAGCCATCGCACGATTAAATCTACTTAATGATACGATGAAAAACGAAACAAAGATCTACTAATAATGTTACTTTCACTTTTTCATCCACAAATCAACCATGGAGTTCTTTTTTTTTTTGATAATTAGAAATTTACAGCCGTTTTTCAAATATATTTAACGCAAATTCTTAAACATAATTAATAACTCTCAAATCACATATATATTGAAATAAAGTATTTGATAAATTAATATTTAAAATTAAATGATAATTCAATAAAAAAACATCATATATATATATATTTTAAAGAGCAGATCTGCTTTTCTTAAATTACTTTGCTCTGTTATGTTTTTAACGGCCTAATTATCCAACTTATTATAATAGATGATTGAAATTTATTCAAATGTAGAGGTACAATACTTTAGGAACAACAGATCAGTTCCCTCTTCAAGAGTTTAGATTTTCTGTTTATTATTATGGTGTCTTATTGTATCCAATAAATCTCAGTTATTTATTTATGTGAGATTCGTATGGGACCCGCGTGGATCCCGTAAAATAAATAGCTGAGATTCTATAAGACAAAATAAAACTGAACAGAAAATCTGGATTCCCTCTTCAAAGCCGATATAAATAAGATTCAAATTACTTTTAAAGAAGAAGTTCATATGATGAAATTAATCTTTTTTAAAATAAAAAATAAAAAGTTTAAAGCTAAAGAATGCTCATCATAATATGCATACTTTTAGCACATCTCGACTCCGTCTATTTTAGCAAATAGCTATGTACGAATGAAATCCTTTTTGATGAAATGAAATTAAGGGACTTGGGAGCAATGTTCTGAATACCGTACCGGCCTCGGTACCGGATTGAGCTCTGGAACGGAACTGTACTGGTACCAGTTGGTACC
>JAOTAX010000007.1:14017914-14029135 GCA_025629825.1 Erythroxylum guanchezii
CACACATCCTTCGATTTACAAAACTTCCCAAACACATAACACATAATAAGCGCACGTCCATCGATGAACAAAGAAGATGACACCAGCATCAACAAAAATTTCTGATTTCTTCACATACAAAAAGTGTCAAGAAGATGAACACGGAAGAATAGTCGATGCTTACTTGATGGAACGAAGACAGATGACCCTAGTAGCTGTGGAGGAAAACGTTCATTAATGGAAGAAGCCAGTTGAAGGAGAAACATAATGGACGTAGTAACATGTAGCCGCGTAGGTATTTGCTGGATTGGAGTTGTAATTTTATTAATTTTTTGATGATATTTTTGTCATTAAATTAGGATTTGGAAGGCATGCCATGCCATTCCATCCCTGACCCCCCAATTTGGGAGGTCACAAAATATTGGATTTTGGATGACAAAGGATGGCTTCCAAAGCCATTAATTGCCATTCCATCCTGTTTCAAAATAGACTCCCAAACAATGGCTTGAGCCATTTGGGCCATTCCATTCTATTCTCTTCCATCCCTCCACCCACATCCAAACATTCCCTTAGTTCCACTTAAGGTTCGATTAAATTGGACCTATTCTATTGACTACAAGTCGTGCTTAGCTCAGGCCAATTTGCCAAGCCTACTAATCGGCAAGTATTGATTGCAAATAGAATGAAGCGTTATTCTTATGCTATGCTAGATTAAAATGTTACTAACATGATTAATTAGATTGAATTGAATAACCATGAAACCAAGGTCGTTAGGTTTTGTTTTTCTGTTATGGTTTTTGATTTTTTTCTTTTAAATAAAAACAAAAATTTAACTCAAACTTAAAGGTAAATTATTTTTAATTAAATAAACTTATTTGAATTTCTTATATAATATTTATTGATAAATTATTAATAAACTTATTTTATTTTCTTAAAATAAATAATTTAAAATTTAACTTTTTATTTACAAAGTAATATTTATTTAAATATATTTTAATTATTAAATCAAGTTTTTATATTAAATTTATATATTTTAAAGATATTATAAATTTATTTAAAATTATTACTAATTATTAAATTAAATGCATTTAATTTAGTTAAAAAATTAAATAAAACTATTAAGTAAAATAAAAATACTGAATTCTTATTAATGATGAATTTTAATCAATTAAATATATAATACTAAATTAAATTATTTATAATTCTGATAACAAATTAATATATTATATAATTAAATATTATGTATTTAACTGATAGTAAATAAAAACAAAAAATAAAATAAAAATTATTTTTTATGGTTGTCGTAATTTTTGAAAACTGAAAAAAATTAAAATTAAAAACTCAAACAAATATATTTTTTCTTGTGAATTAAAAAAATAAAACTAGAAACAAACGGGAAGATTTAGGTTTGGAAGTAAAAAGATAGATATTTGTTTTTAAGAAGTTTAAATTTTTTTAGTGTTTGGGTTTACTTCTATGTTCTTAGATTTAGTGTTTTTAGTTTTCTTTAAAAAATAAAAATTTATTTAGTTGAAATTTATAATAAAATTGAAAATAAAATATATTTAATTGAAATTTATATCAAAAAAGTTAAAAGATAAAAACTTTGTTTAATTTTTTATTCTGTTATTATTATTATTATATTATTAAATATTAATATTAATATTAAACTAATTTATTGTTTATATAACAAATTCTATTCTTACATTAATTAATTCTCATAATTATTGAAAATAAAATATAAATATTTAACATACTTAAAATAATTAATTCTCGTGAAATAATTTTGAATGTTTGAAATGCTTTACACATGAGAAATTGATTAATGCTATTTGTTTGGAACATTATCCACCTCTATTTCGTAATTTTTATCGAGATTTTGGAGACATGCTTTGGGACATGGTAGAGAACCCTAACAGAAATTTTGTTGATACCCTTCTTCTAAACACAAATAAAGCATTAAAAAAGAACTATCAAGACAGTTTCATTAGTTAAAATAATATGAAGTAACCCTTTATATAGATTTCTCAAATCACTTCTGATTAGGTCGGCTATGCTAGGCCCAAGCCTAGGTTCACGCATCCACGGCCCACTCGCAGGTAGTAACCTCCCATGCATACGTAAAAACCTAAACCTAGCATCCATTCCTTATATAAGGTACTACTTTGCCATGATACAGGTACGCGATTAGAACCCTGTTGTTTTCTATTCATAGCTACCAAAACCTACACAAAAAGACTAACTTGAGCGTCGGAGGGGTCTATCGGAAGTCAACCCCCAGTGTGCCTTCTGTTGTTTTGCAGGTATTCCCTAGCTAAGATCGTCGAACTCATGGATCCCAACAATGGCGTCCAACCCCATCAAGATCAGACAGAACCAGTTGGCGCTCACCGTGGGGCCCAACGTCAGGACACCACATCTAGAACTACTCAGATAAGTCAGGCGGCAGCGACCAATCCTGATGTAGCTGTCGTCGTGGCACTTTCGTTGCAACGAATAGGTTTGCGATTATCTGCTGCCCTTCCGTTGACGTCGCCTCAACCCGTTACCTGAAACCCTAGTGCAGATGAGCTACCACCGGATAACCACATACAATATTCACACCCAGATGATCAACCACATCCTCAAGACCGAGATCAAGAAGCGCAGAGCGCCAGACCCTGGGGGGAAGAATCCTGTTAAAAAAAAAAGCGAGGAGGAAGTTACCCTTGCGCAGCTGCGCACGAGACTACCCAACAGCTCTTTATTATCCAGAGCACCCAAAACCTCCTCGTCCCGGGGAGGAATAACCTTCTGGACAATTTGGAGGGACATGTTGATGTCCCTAATTGATGCAGTCTTATTCAGACTGATCATGGACACCCACTTCCCAAAGCCGGCCACCTGCTCCTTCCTTTTGCCTTTCTCCCTTTCCTTCTCCTTTTCCTTCTCCCTACCTTTATCCGATGGGCGGGGCGGTCGGTCGAGAATCCGAATGGTTTTCTTCCTCTTAAAAGGTGGCTTCACCTCTTCCTCTTCCGCCTCTATGACCATTAGGTCCTCAACTGTCGACCGGGTCATCATTGTTGACTGCTCGGGGACAGCCGTCAGAATGAGCGCTGCAGACGGCTCGGGAACAGTAGGCTGAGCGACATCCTGCTCGGGTACAGTTGGTCGAGCAACCTCGGCGCTGACCTCCCCCTTCTTTGTTTTCGGCTGACCCTTGGAGGAACTGGAGGACCCGGCGAAATCCCTAAGCTTTGCCATGGTTGCACGAAAAGAGAAACAGGTCAGAAATTGAAAATAGTACTCGTGCATGCAGTAAGTGGTTAAATTACAAAGAATCGACCAAGGGGGGCAGTTTCTCCTTCTAGCCCGCTAATCCGTGGTGGGGGGTCTAGTAAAAACACATTGACCGATGCCCCTCCATGATACCCCATAATGAGCCGGTCGAAGTCGTACCGACCGAGCGCTTTAATGCGGTCGATCACCCCCCACTCCTCCCTAGTAAGAGACAAGCTCGAAGAATCATTCCACCGCTCGACTAAAGGATATCTCCACTGCCGGGACTCAAAGGAAGATCCCGGAGGCCTCACAAAGAAGTACTTCATCCGTCAAGCTTGGATTTTTGAAGCTGTTCCAATCGGGCGATAGCGAGCATCTCTATACTGCAGATGAGGGACCCCAGCCCCAGCACTTGAACTCTAGTTCATTCTCAAAAAATGGCGTAGGACACCGACCGAAGAGGGACACCCGAACTGATGGCACAGCAAGGCCAGACCGTTAATGAATCTCCATCCATTCGGAGGAATTTGGCTCGGTCTCAATTGTTAGGCGACGCACACCTCATCAATGATCGGGGTGTACGAAAATTTCATACCGCCGACCGAGAAAAAGCTGTCAGAAACAGCAAAGTACCCTCCTAAATTGCTATGGATCCGCTTGTTCTCGAAGGCCAGCCTAGGTCCCCAGAACAAAGGGATATTGTTCCTAATGATCGACCGATTCAACTCCCCTGCGGTCATCGTCGATTTGTTTTTCGGTGGCTCTTCAACAACTAAACCATCCTTTCGGTCAATCGCCGTGACTTCCTTAACCCCCCTCACCTCTGGCACCGCCATTACTTTCGCCGCTACTTCAAGCGGCCCGACTGTTTGCGAGGCCCTCTCGGCGGTTTCGTCCCTAGGACTAACTCCACCTCTAGGACTCGTTGACGACATAGTTATGAAAAGAAAATTTGTAGGGTAAGGATCGGGAAAAGGACGTACCTAATTTAGTGGCAGAAATTTGGAGCTTAGACGACTGAGGAAATGGAATTCCGATGATCGCAGACGAAAAAATGAAGAGTAAAGAGAAGTTAGAGAGCAGAAATTGGAAAATCGAGTACGCGGAAGCAAAAACGAAGGAAACTTATCGATTCCAAACGCTTATTATAGAAACCAATTGAACGGATGCTCCAACCAACGTCGGATGCGTGGTGAAATCTGAACCGATGCTGCACACGTGGCACAATCCGGGCTGTGGCGAATTAGGTTTGTCAGAGACCTAAAGTGGCGCAATGGTTGAAAGGATGCACATGACAGCTATACAGCGGTTGAAAGGACGAACATGATAGCTATACAGCGGTTGAAAAGACGCTTCATTTCAAAATTTGAAAATCCACCAGTGGACGCGTGCCGTCAGTAATGATTTAACCTAGTGCTTTGATTAGGCGTCGATGTCCGATCGGTCGACCTTGTCGCTGCGATCGATCGGTCGGCCCTGTCACTAAGATCGATCGGTCGATCCCATCACTACGATCGATCGGTCGGCCCCGTCACTAAGATCGATCGGTCGATCCCATCACTGCGATCGATCGGTCGGCCCTATCACTAAGATTGATCGGTCGATCCCATCACTGCGATCGATCGGTCGGCCTCGTCACTACGTTCGATTGATCGAACCTATTGTCAGCTGTCAGACAACTGAGCCGCACAATCTTTATGTACTCCTCCGACCCTTCTCCATGATCAGACTCGAGGAGTAGGGGGCTTATGGTTAGGTCGGCTATGCTAGGCCCAAGCCCAGGTCCACGCGTCCACGACCCACTCGCAGGTGGTAACCTCCCATACATACGTAAAAACCTAAACCTAGCATCCATTCCTTATATAAGGTACTACTTTGCCATGATACAGGTACGAGATTAGAACCCTGTTGTTTTCTATTCATAGCTACCAAAACCCACACAAAAAGACTAATTTGAGCGTCGGAGGGGCCTACCGGAAGTCAACCCCTGGTGTGCCTTCTGTTGTTTTGTAGGTATTCCCTAACTAAGATCGTCGAACTCATGGATCCCAACAATGGCGTCTAGCCCCATCAAGATCAGACAGAACCAACTTCATTAAGTTATTTTCTCTTTAAGACATAGACAAATTAAAAAAAAAAACTTGTAATGTTTCATACAAGAAACTAATTATATAAACTGGTAAATTAGTCAGAGCTATCATTATGCTATATTCCGACAATGTCTCTACATTGCAATTAGTTGAAAAAAAAGAATAATTACGTAGCACCCTCAGTACAAAGCCTACAATTATCCACATAAATGACAACCTTTGGTTTAAAAACTGGACCGAACCGGCAGGTCCGACTGGTGACCGGTCGGCTATTCGGTCCGGTTCACCCAAAAACATTGACATTTAATTGGACCAGTATGAACTGGTCAAAACTGATCAATTGACTCGACCGGTCCGACCACTGGTTCAACAAAAATTTATTTTTTTTGTATTTTTTTAATATTATTAATATTATATATAATTAAATATAATTATTACATAATTATGACGTCACACCGATTCGACTAATGGTTGAACCGGTTGAACTGGTCAAACCGGTGACCAGTAAGGCCTCCGGTTCGATGGCCGGTCTGGGTTTCAAAACACTGATGACAACCAAATTCTTATACAAACAGTCATGTTATACATTTTTATTCATTCATAAGGATTATCATAACACATTTTTCTATTCAGTGTTATACATACACATATTACAAAGTTTTATATCACTTTAACATTATTATTGAAAAGTAGTATTATATCTTTATATTTACATGATAATCCAAAAGAAAACATTACGATTTCCTTCGTTACATGTACAATCATTTTTAACCAAAAAAAAAACACATTCCAAAAGTATTTTTACGCCTAGCGGTTGGCTTTGATCTTTGCAAATGTCTCCTGTACTTTACTCCTAATACTTGGATTTATACGAATTAACACCAGTGCTAAACTTGAAAACTTAGTGGGAAAACATTTAGTTTGAATGACTACTCACAGCAGTCATCTACCAAGCACATACATTCATAAATATCACAACTAATACAATAGTGATGACACACTTAATCAAGGTACATAATGCAAACATGCTTCAATATTTTATTCATATACTATAAATTTATAAGCCAAACATTGATATTCAATGCTCATTGATACAAATTATCAATACAAATGCAAATGCTCATCTATACCAATTATTTATGTTGTCATGTTGTGTTTCTTATTTATAACCACTTACTTTACTCTCTATGTTAACCCTACACATTCCCGTGGGTATGGATAACAAAAGTTGTGAATATCCGAAGATACCAAAACTGTAGATACCCAAAAGTATCGAACTGTGGATACCCAAAGGCATCGAATTGTGGATACCTGAAGGCATCAAACTGTAGAGACACAATAGCCTCGAAATGAAGACACGATTAGTGTCAAGTTGTAGTAGCTACACTGCCTATCTATCTACCACCAATACAATAGAGTAGACACTGTAACATTTGCTTTAACTATTTGCTAATTTTACAATTCATATATTGACAAAACATATGTATACATTTCTAAGTCATAAAATTTAAATTTGCGTTCATATATGTAAGTCATAACTTACCATCATTAGAAGGGTATCAAAATTACACTTGTATAATCATACTATACACATATAAGCAATACATATGCATACAAATCATCTAAGTATATGTAAATTTTCTAAAGTATGCATTATGCTCAATCTTAAATTCCAATTTTCATTCAACTAATTCACGTATGGTAAGTCTTATTTCATTTGTTTCTAGGTGTTTGAAAAGTTTCATACACATCAAAAAGATTCGGATAAGATGCGGTAAAAAAATCTAAAATGAAAACAAGGTCATGGTCGAGACAGAAGACCATTTTCTAGGGTCACAATCGTCTCTGGAGTGTCATGATCATGATAGAAGAGTTTTCTAATGGGTCATGATCGTGATACCCATGTCACACTTGTGACAAAAGATCCTGATGTTGTGTCATGATCATGATAAACACTCGCCATTCATACCTCTATTTGTTTAGTAATATACATATAAAAAACGTTCGAATGAGGTTTTTAGGTCTTCTGGACATTTGTTCCCCTATGTCTTTAGTTCCAAAAGAATAAAAAATTAAGTCAGTTGGACTTCTAAATCATGAGATATAGACTAAACATCAAAAGCTGCTCCAAAATAGAGGCAACATTAGGTCACCAATTTTGATCTCATTCCAATATCGTAAAGTTAGAATTAAGTTAGAGACTCCTCTATATATTTCTAGTCCTTTGCCCTAGGTTTCATATGAAACTAAAATTACCCAATTTAGAGGTCTTTAGGTTGAGTTATGTCCCAAACAATGTGATTGGACAGAATTCCACTACACGATATTCTCTTGTCATATTCAACAAATTCCATGCAAGATAATACCAAAATTACACCACCACACCATCCCGACAACCATTATATATCCAAATGAATCTTTTTATCCATTCAAACGTACGCACAAAGAGAAATTAAACTAAATGTAGTCCCAAACCTTAAAATTGGCAAAGTAGTTCTTCTAATATCTTTCCTTCCCTTCCTCTTTGGCTTTGCTTGACTCACCAACTCAAAACACCACAAATACATATCTCAATCTCAATTCCAACCTTATAATTCCAATTCTTCATAAGCAAAGTAAGAAAAGATAAAGATGAAGAGAAATCCACTAACTTTTATCTTGATTTCCACCTAAGATTAGCTTGATTCCTTACATGCAAAATAATGGGATGGAGAAGATGAAGTGGAGAGAAAATGAGAGAGGAGAAATATGAATCGTCTCTCTTTCATCTACATGTGCCCATTTCATGCACTTTCAAGACTTACACATATGCTTAATTCCTATTGGACACAGATGCTTTATTCTTATTGGTCACTTATGCATTAATTTAATTGGTCCATGTGTTGACTTTAGGAAAATTGCACATTGCTCCTTCTTCTTCCTTTAATTCCGACATTGACAGATAATCTCATCAATTAATTTCATTCTTACCCATATTTCACACCTAAGTATATAACATCCCATTTCCATACTAAGGGTTAGAACTCTAGATTTCTATAATTAAGAAATAGCAATGAGAGATTAGAAAAATGCATTTCATACTCATGCATAATGTTAGCATACACATATATGAACTTGAATTTGCACACATTACAATGATTTGTTCATGCACTCATTTGACATTTTTTGGGTATAAATGATTGTTTTAATGTGATTATAATATGAATTATGGAATATGTGTCGTAAAAAAGTTGAGTTGGTATGTATAAGTAGTGATTTAGAATTTTTGGTGAAATTTGAGAATTTTCTGAAATTAAGGGTATTTTTGGACTAGGAAAAATGCTAAGTGGCGAGACAATTGATGAATAGTCATAAAAATAAGTGTCAGATGACAGTAGAAATTTTGATGAATGACATTAAGATTTAATGACGTATGTCATTTAAAATGGGGAGTCAATTAGATTAGAATTGGGACACAAATAGACTAGCTAAGTAAGTGAAAGACCCACTCTCATTTTGGTCTTTCAATTGCTATATACTCCTCTCTTCGTTAGCTTCTCTCATCTTCATCTTCTTCATTTTCTTCATCTTCCTCTCCTTCTCACGACACTCTCTTCTCTAAGTATCAAAGTTGAACCTTGCTTTCTTCCATCACTAGCTACTTCAAAGTTCTTGCTATCTTTTCTTTTTGATAAAAGACCCACCTATTCTACTTTGTCAAGATGTTGATCGTGGGATGCATGGGAGAAGATAGGGTTAAGTGTTATTTGAAGATATTTAAGTAAACAAGTAAGTCTAAAGCATTACTCTTCTTTATTTATTGAATGAAACATGTTTTGATGATAGTTAAGAGTTAAATGATCATAAAATGAGGATGGGTACATGCTAAAACGTGAACGAGAAATGTGGGTAGATTCATGTCTTGATTATATATATACGATGATCAATATTTCATAAGTTTTTATTGAGATGATTTGAGTTAGAATGATCATTAAAGATGGTGTAGGGAAAAGTACAGAACATTTTGATAGATAATGGGTTTTATGTTCTGTTTTCTTGGTGTATTAATGTGGATCTATTTGGGTGTTTTGGAGGCGAACTAAAATGAGTTTAGAGCTAAAGAAAGAGAGTAATGTGGTGTCTTGAAATGGGAAGAATTAAGGTGATAGTTAGAAGCGAAATGAAAGTGGAAATGAAGTTGAATATGTGCTAAAAGTTGATGAGGAATGTATATCTGTTTATGTTTTGTTTATAGTGTTCATGATCAATGATGGACTATAATTTGTTTATGGATAATATTGAGCTGAAATGGAGTTAAGAATGATGGGGAAATGATGAGTAATTAAACTAGAAATGATAGACCAAGCATAAGGTGTTGAATATAGTAAGTAAAGAGTTAGAAATCTGGAAAATATGGATGCAATTGGATAGAATTTGGGGCAAGAGACATAACTTTTTTTGTGGATATCGAATTTTTGTGGATGTCAGATTGAGGTCATTTAAGAATCCTTTCGAAGAGGACTTCGAGTTCTACAACTTCTATGAAGACTATGAGGAGAGGTTTTGTTGTCTAAAGGGTCAAAATTTTACATTTTTGTAGGTGTCCCATGAATGTCCGCCCAACAGACGTTCACTGGCCATTTGGACTTAATTTAAGCTTGAATGGAGCTTGAATTGAACCTAGAAAGATGCTTGGATTAAGTGACTAAATGTGTGATATGTATGAAGTGATAATTAAGGTTATAACTTAGTGAATGAATTGTTGATATCAAAGTACCAAAGGCATGAGTATAATGGGAATGAAGGTGTTCATATGATTGTAGTTATGATTCAAAGGAATTGAGTAATATGTATTAAGTAAATGTGAATGAGAATTGAGTATTACGAGAGCATATAATGTTAGAAAAGAAATGATGAGAAATTGATTTATAATATTAGAATAACCAAGTGTCCTTGACGTGTAAGCCTAAGAATAAGCTGGACACATACAAAGGATAACGATTGAATGGTGAACTTAGAATGATCTTGTACAAATGATGTAACACTGGATTCTCTGAGCCATTTAGTATTATTTTATACTTGGAGATGCTACTGTATATTGATATATATATGATTATATATGAGTTCAAAGATGTATTTAAATCCTTTTAGGTATATACGCCAGTGATTTATAATGTTATATGCCCTTACATGAACTTAGAGTTCATCGATATGCGAAATCTTGGAGATTTCTGACATATAAGCTTCTAAGTGAGTAAAACCGAGTCCATTGAATGGATATGACTATGGAGGCTAAATTAAATGTGTTCTAATGCCTTAGAGGTGATTAGACATGATTTATAGACTTATTAGACACTTAGGAAGCTTAATTGGAAAGATTGATGTACATAAGGGCTTATTTGCAAATTGTTAAAAGTTAAAAGGGCTTAAACAGAATTTTTTTAATTCTTGGAGGACCAATATGTAATTTTATAAAGTTAAGGGGCTTAAGTATTATTCTCAAAAGTCTGAAGACCAACATAAAAATAAAAGTTTTGGTGTTTCCCAAATTTTGGGTTTAATTGCAAATTTAAGAAAAGGTTGGAGGGTATAATGGTAATATCATATAACTTAAGGGCAAAAAGGTAATTTCACCATATTTTGTTCAAAGAAGAGTCAATATTCTAGACCCTTCTCCATGTAAGGTCGTACACTCCTTGCTAAAGACTTAGAACATGTTCTTTTAATTAAAAGAGAGGAGAGGAAAGAAGAAGAGAGGAGAAGAAGAAGCTAGCTTAGGCCATGCCTATAATTCCACCCTCTTTTTGATTCTCTAACCCAATTCAAGGTGTCCTAAGCTAATTTGGGGTCAAGGAACTCAAATCTATCATTATATTTGAGAAATTCTCAAAGGATTTGAAGATATCATC
>JAOTAX010000007.1:14029963-14049501 GCA_025629825.1 Erythroxylum guanchezii
TGGTTGGGTTCTGGAAACGGGACCCAACATGTTTGGTACCAGAGCAAGGAGAGATTACAAGGAACAACGCTCAAGTACGACAGTATTTTGTTAAGAGTTGGATTCCGGAAACGGGATCCAACACCTAGTTGCTCTGATACCATTAACATGTTGGACCCTGTTTTCAGAGCCCAACATCGGACATGGGATCATGAAGCTTGAGCGTGGAGATAGACTTAGGATTTGGAAACTTTAAAAGGAAAAATCCTTCAGAAGCAAAAGCCGATGTCGTCGCGGCGAAAAGGGGAAAATCCCTTGGACCCTTCAGGAATTTTACGTCGCGGCATGAATTTGGTCTCGTCGCGGTGAACTCACCACGCCTACGAAAATAAAATGCTTCGGGTCAATTTGGCCGCGATGAAATCTTGGCTTCACTGCAGCGAAAATCCTTGAAGTAGAACCCATACCCCAAACTACCTATCTTACTAAAATGCAAACTTAAAAATCCTTCAACCCCATTCATCAATTCAACCCAAAAACGAAATGGTTATGAACCTAACCACAAACAAGGTCTCAAAATCTTACTCTCATTTACAAGATAGGATACTTTATGAAAACATGAAAATATCATGGACAAATCCAAACACATATTTCGTTAATATCAAAAGTTCAAAGTTTTACAAAGCTTTAATGACATTTCAAGCCACAAATACATCATTTGCTTCATAAACCAAAAATACAAAATACACTTGAACTAGTAAGGCTTGAAACGCGGCTAAAGCATTGAATTCCCAAAAATCTAACTTGAAAAGACAAAATTATGCAAATTTGGAGTGATGTCGTGACTCCTGACTACTCAATCTTTGCTCCTCACCTGAAGATGGGACGGAATGGGAGGGGGTGAGCTTAAAGCTTGTGGGTAATATATTTATAGTAAAGAAACAAGCAAAACTATTTTCAAAACTCATTGCCATTGTACATTTTCGAAACCATAGTGATTTCACATGTAATTGTCGTCAAACACTTATTTCTCAAAATTCTCAAATTTCAAACAATTCATGAGCAATTATAAATCATGTATGCATCAAACTTGTCAATAGATCGTAAGCACATAATCAAATCAGAATGGTTTGGGTAAGTCCATATTCCTGATGCACTACACATTCCTATATAATGGTCCTATGTAGCTTTAAATTCTTGAGGGAGTCCTTGAGGGAGCTCCATGCCACTAGTGGGTAGGTGAGAGAAGCCTATACTTGGGTCAACGTACACGTGACAATTCTTGAGGGACTACCACAAACCCACATAACACATATATTTCAAAATCTTGTAAACTTGTTGGCCAAAATGGCACATTTTCTTGAAAACTTGCTTTTCATAAACTTGATATCCTTGCAAAAATCATTTCTGAAAACATGATTTCATAAACATGTATCCTTTTAAAGAGAAATCCTTTTCAAAGTCTTTTCATCAATCATCAACACAATTCATGTAGCAAACATATAACAATTTCACAATTCATTCAAAAAGCAATAAAGGCAACATTGATGATGCAATTTAAATCATTAAACTTCCTTGATTTGAAGAAAACAATGAGTGGCTCATTTACTCTATTATAAACGTGTACCCACCTTGAATTCCTTGCTTATAAACTTGCTTAGGGATGTCTTTTCTCTTGTTGCTCTTGCTCCTCTTGTCTCACTTGATTTCCTTAATCAATAACCAAAATTCCATTCAATTTGGTTTTGAAATCGAAAAGTGATAACTCAACAAGTTGAACTATTTCTTATGCTGAAATGAAATTCTATACTCCACTTCCATCTAAAAATTGAGATTCTTAGAAACTGAATTTAGACTGTATTCCTTCATACAATTTGTTTCCCTATGTCTCTAGTTTACACCAAATTAAAAATCACTCAATTTGGACATCTACAAAAAAAGTTATGCCCAAAATACCAAAACATGTTTGTGTAGGAAAAATGGAGTTCGCCGCGACGAACTTTCATAGAAACTTGTTCCAAGAATGGGTTTTGCTACGTTTTTCATCTCTTTACTTCCCCCCTATCATATGTAACCCATCTCTTCTACTTCATTTTCAAGCTCATTTCAACCCAATATCAATAACAAATACATTAAAATCTATCTTTGATCATTAACCAATAATAAAACCTTTATATAAACCATTCCTTAACAACTTCCCACACATGTTAAGCTATATTATCACTTCTAACTATGACTACTTATGGTTCATTCAACCAAACAAGATGGAATAAGGCTTATACTTATTTGAATTAGCCTCAAAGTCTCCAAATTCTTCAAGAATCTCCAAACCCTATCTTTTATCTTCTTTTTCTCCTTTTTCTTCTTCTCTCCCACGACACTCTCTTCTTTCTCTCTTCATTTTATTTTTCTTCTTCTAATTTCTACTCTTAATAAACATAAAATGACCCCTTTGCACTCCAATATAAGCCTTATGTCCTAAATGCTTAAGTGTTATGCCAAAAATGCCCTTATACATTCTTACAACATTAACACTTAAATTCCATAAATCCATACAATAAATCCTCCTAACATTAACATGATAATTAAACTCCAAAGAAAATGATTTATCTAGCAAGACCACAGAATTTATCCAAATCATGCTTAATAAAATTAAAAAAAAATTTGGGGCCCAACATGAGATTTTGGTGAAGAAGAAGAAGTGGAAATGCATTGTTGTTGTTGGCCCCAAAAATTTTTCGGTTGAATAAGAATGATTTTTATTTATGTCAAATAAGAGGTCTTTATGAATGTTTGTGGAGTTCATTGTTATGATGATGTGAAAAAGATTATATGATATAGGTTGCTTAAATGGAATAAGTATGATCAAGGGAAATTTTGGCAAGGCACTTAAGGATAAAGAACATAAGGCACAAAAATTAAAAAATTTGAATTAAGTTAGGGTTAATATGGTGTTTAAGAAGATTAAAGAAGCTATGAGGTAAATGAAAGAAGGGGCAAAATGAGAAAACCAAAGGAGAGGAGGGATATTTTTGGAAGGACAAGACCAAAATCTGGTCTTACATTTAAGAGAAGGAGAAAACGTGAATTGGGGGATTCGAGAAGAAGCTAGATGCGTGGATAAGAAAAGAGAGAAGAGAGAGAAGCACGAAAAAGAATGAAAGAGAGAAAGAAGAGAAAACAAGCTAGGGTTTCAATTTTCTTAGCTTTCAAGAGAGATTTTGAGGTGGTTCAAGAAGAGAAAAAGGTAGAGGAAGAGAAGAGCTTCCATTTGAGCCAAAGATTTCTTCATTTGGTGAAGAACCAAGGGGGTCATAGAGGCCTATTTCAGTTAGATCATCTCACGGAGTACACATTAAAGATACAACAGGAAAGAACCTTTGATACCTCAGGTTGTTTGCAAAGAGAAGAGGCATTTTGAGCAAGTCTCTAAGCAAGGAAATCAAGGTGGGTACATGTTTATAATATAACCAATAAGCCACTACTGTTTTTCTTTAAATCAAAGATGTTTATGGATTTCAATTGCATCATAAGTGTTGCATCTATTGTTTTTGAATGACTTGTGAAATCTGCTATATGTTTGCTTCATGAATTGTGTGATGATTGATGAAAAGTCTTTGCAAATAATTCTTTTGAAAAGATGCATGTTTATGAAATCAAGTTTTGGAAATGATTTTCAAGCTATAGCAAGTATATGAAAAGCAAGCTTTTAAGAAAAGTGTCATTTTGGGCAACAAGTTTACAAGAGATTGAAATATATGTGTTAAGTGGGTTTGTAGTAGTCCTTCAAGAATCGTCACATACACGTTGACCCAAGTTATAGGCGTCTCCCGCCTACCTACTAGTGGCACGGAGCTCTTTCAAGGACTCCCTCAAGAATTACAACTACACATGACCCTTATGCGGAAATGTGTAGTGCGTCATGTTTATGGACTTACCCAAACCATTCTGATGTGCTTATGTGCTCAAGTTATGTTAGCAAGTTTGATGCATTTATGTTTTTTGACTTGTGGATTTTGGCTGAAAGCCTAAGAAACATGTGTTTTGTAAACTCAATGACAATTTTCTATGACAAGGAAAATGATTTCAAAAAGTTTAGCTTATCTTTGTTGTTATAAACTGCAACCCACGAGCTTTCAAGCTCACCCGTTCTTACCCCATCTTCAGGTGATAGCTAAGAGATCAAGTGATCAAGAGCTTAAGGGAAATTCTCCAAATTTGCTTAATTTGTAGTTTGAGTTGGTTTTGGGAAGGCACAATGTTATAGTTGCATACCCAGTTTATGTGTTTAAGAGTTTTTGTAATTTGAGACTTTGAGATAAGGTTGTATTATGGCTTAGAATGCCATTAGAGATTTGTAAAACCTTATTCTTTTGCTGTAAGGAAATGTAAACTATGTATGAATGATATTGAAATGTTTGTCAGCTCGAACAAATGGTTTTCGAGCATAAGTGGTGAATATATATACATATACACACGTACGCCTAAGAGAGATTCACGGGAAGACAAAACACGAATTATGAAGGATCAAATATAGTTGGATGTGATGAGACAAATGAGTTAACATTTGAGAGTTTAATGAAGTCAATTTGGTAACTGAATGGTTAAGCTCAGGACATTCCAAGTTTGCGAAGTGCAAAATTACAAGCCTTCCATAAGGTTAAAAAAAAATTGTGTTATGACTTCAGGAGAAAA
Source organism: Erythroxylum guanchezii (assembly GCA_025629825.1). Lineage (NCBI taxonomy): Eukaryota > Viridiplantae > Streptophyta > Magnoliopsida > Malpighiales > Erythroxylaceae > Erythroxylum > Erythroxylum guanchezii. Next base: position 14,034,638 of record JAOTAX010000007.1, read on the forward strand.
TCCGGATTGATCTAGGCTAAATTAGACCAAGTGGTCTTCTAGAAAGCCGTAGGTCTTTCATTTAGTTTTTCAATGGCTTATAGTAGGAAATTGTTAGATATCATAGTGGAAAGTTATGGTCCTTAGAAGGACAGAGGTTTAGAAGTATAAGTGATATCGTCTGTAAGACGTATCGTCTGTGATGATGTCATTCATCTTAAGACTTTTGTTTCGTCTGTATTTTGTTTCATCTTAAGACTTTCGCTTCGTCTGTGATAACGTCATATCGTCTATGATAACGTCATTCGTCTTAAGACTTTTGCTTCGTCTGTATTTTACTTCGTCTTAAGACTTTCGCTTTGTCTGTGATGACGTCATTCGTTTTAAGACTTTTGCTTCATCTGTATTTCGTTTCGTCTGTGATGACGTTATTCGTCTTAAGACTTCTGCTTCGTCTCTGTTTCGTTTCTTCTTAAAACTTTTGCTTTTTCTGTCTTTCGCTTCGTCTTAAGCGTTGCATCGTCTGAAGTTGACTTTACTTTGTCTTAAGTTGACCCCGCTTTCGTCTGCGTCATGCTATCATATGTTCTTTGATTCGTCTGCTTTGCCATTCGTCTGTCTCACGCTATTGTCTGCTTTGTTTCGTCTGCCTTTTCGCTTCAGCTGTTTTCTGTTTTGTCTGCTTTTGCTTCATCGGCCTTCTACTTCGTTTGCTTTTTGCTTATGTGACTGAAACTTCTTCTTCTGTACACTATTCAACTGATGCTATCGTCTAGTCCATATTTGACCCTTCAGACGATAGAATTTGTTTTCAAGGTTTGCATGAAAGTTGTAGACATTGAAGTCCTCTTTCGAACTCTCCAAGAATAACCTTGATCTGAAAACCTTAGAGCAAGTTATGTCTTTTGTCCCATGATAGGTGCAATCTAATTGAGGTCAAAACCTTGTTTAATTCTTTCAGTCATACCTTTGTTATCCGACCTCCAAATGAGGTAAATCCCATATCTAGGTAAACTAGAGACATAGAGCTATTAAATGATCCAAAGGGATAGAATTTAAACCCAGCCTCTGAGATGCTCAATATCTAGATGGAGGTTGAGCTTAGAATGTTTGCTTCAGTATAAGCAAGAATTGAAGACAGGGCCCGATATTAAGCCGTTAGAAGATGATGATGAATCATAGATGACTAATGATGGTTAAATGGGAATGATCCTGCATGGGAACAAGTACAAGTATATGTCTTATGATAAGGAATGTTGGACGCAGAAATCAGTGCCCAACATATATGGTATCAAAGCAAGAAGATGAAATGGATGATAATTAAGGAAACTTCATTGGAACAAGTTCAATGATTATGATCTGAGCAAGAGTTGGGTTTCGAAAACAGGACCCAACAAACATTATACCTTGGGTGGTGAAACTCCAATGCACTACAAAAGACAATCAGAACATGTTTAGACTTGCTTTTAATGATATAGTATACTCTATATGTTTTGAAATAAACGACATAACTTTTAAAGGGACTCACACTAATGCTATAATCATTTTTCAAAGGCTCTTAACACAAGATCAGATAAACTACGATAGTGAGGAATATAGTTGGGACAATGAGAACCATTTAGATCTCAAAGTGGAGGTTGCATTAGGAACCAGTGGAGTACTAAAAGTATTCATTATTCAAGCTCAACATATTGTACCCTTTTAAGCTCTTAATTATTATCAGCTTGTATTAAGACGCATAGGTCCTTTTGATTTTTAACATTCATGATAGGTTCTTTTCGAGCAACCTACACTTGTTTTAGGTGGGGTAATGGTTTTGTGATGGGTTTCAGCCCATATGGAGCTTGTATTAGTGATATTCTTATTTACTTTCTGAAAAAAAGATACTTACCTACTTCTAGAATTTATGTATAATGTAATAAAGGCGTAAGCGTATCATAGTATGATATTGTAAAAACAAATTTATCCAACTGGAAAAACTAGGAATTGGTCCTATAAAATCCTAAGAACTAACATTTTACTTAATAAACCAACAAAATTACTATTTCACAGTAAGTTCATATAATTGGATTATATTAGTTAGATTTTTCCATATTTAAATTTTTATTTCTTGACATTCTATAAATGTTGAATATTATATTTTTTAACATTAGAAAAAGTTTTCAATAATTTATTAAAAGAGTATTTTAATTTTGATAAAGCAATTTAAATATTTAAATTTATTCAATAGTCAATGGTTGATTTATATTCAGTTCCAAATACATTATAATACATATTAGCATAAAATTATAGATGAGTAGTTGAATAAAAGTTAATACTAGCATTTAAAGATCTATATTTTTCATTAAAAAACCATTAGTTTTTTTAACAAAATTATTAAATACTATCAACTAAGGCATGTATTTCACAAAAATGATAAAAAAAAATTATGAGAGAAATACTCACTATTCTCAATAAACATTGTCCCATTAGTGTCTTTTTTTTTTTTGAGAACTTGAGAATAATAAGAACAAAAACATTATAGCGACTCATATTTTATGAAAATTGAGTTTGATTATTTTGACATAGGTATTTCAAAAACATATTAGGATATGATGATTCATGTTACCTGAAGATCTTAGATGTTTTGTAAATATATCTTTTACTTTATATGTATTATAAATAGGTTTAATATCTCTTCAATAATAATACACCAAATAAGCCTAACTTTGAGAAAGTTACATATTTTCTTAGCCCACATATCATAGTTGGATCAATAAAAAATGCTCCTGATTAGTTGAGAAATGTATTGATGAAGTTTAAAAAAGTATCCATAATGTACAAAAAAAAAAAGAAGATTCTTAATAATAAAACTTTAAAAACTCAAGAAAATGTAGAAAATTGTCTACAGAGCTAGAATTTGCCCAATTTCCCCTATAAATGAGTTTAAAGCACCTAAAATTTCAAGGGATTGGTCTAATAGAAGAAAAAATTAGTAAAATAATTGGTCAGTCAAAGGCATTGTTCAACAAGTTTGAATCAAACCGACTGAACATAGTAGCTGGCAACGTGGCTGGACACAACAAGTGGAACTCATATGCTAACATCGTTAGTGTTGGCATAGAAAAGTGAAGACCCAGTGATGATGTAGATGCTAACATAAACGATGATGTGATAGCTCATGTGGATGCCAATGTCGCAAATGATGTGGTAAATATGGGACCCGATTAGTAACGTGGAAAAAGATAGGATCCAAGTGTTTATACGGCAAAAGAAGGGATCCAAGTGTTGGTGTAGTTTTTGATAAATGAGATCATTTGAATCGTCATCTTCCTCTACATAGTCTAATACAAAGTTTTTACTCTTTTTGCAAAGAGGAATTCAATACCTTATAAGCATTAAAGATAAACGAGAGAAAACTATTATATGTATTTTCATGTGTATAAATTCTACAAAAAAAGAGAGTATTTATATATATTTTTTACTCTACGATTAAGGACGACATCTAAGTATGACCATTAAAAAAGTTTGGCATGAGATCGCCCTGAAATTAATCGACTTGGTTCGAGTTAATTGAACTTTAGATCAAATTTAAACTCTTTTCAACTCAAACTTTAAACGTAACTCAAGTTTGGACTCTATAACTTGACCCAACCTGAATTTCGAGTTTGTCAGTAATAAAACTATTTTGTTTTATGTATAACCGCCTATAAAACATTATCTTGTTCTTTTGCAAAAGATGTCATATAGGAGCAATTTTAAAGTTTAAGCCAGACTCAAGCTAAAAACACTTTGGAGGCTGAGAGAATAGCAATAAGAGACATATGAGAACAACAGTGTCTCCTTTGGTTCAATTAAGATATACTTGGTTCCATTTTATGTTCCATATATTGGATGGACTTTCTTGTCCATTATATTGATATTTTGTCCATAGTTTCTACTAACAAAAAGACATATTTGGTGAGTTTGGAGTATAACTTTTAATTATTAAGTATAAAAATAATTAATAAAGTTAATGTTATTTTTTACATAAAAACAATAATCAATTAAAAATACCGATAATTATCATATAAACAAAACACAATTTGAAAGATTTTCCTGCAAGAAAATAATTTCTTACCAGTGCACATAATTTAATTAATGATGCATATAATAATAGAAGATAGTATCTATCTATATAATTGGTATCAATGATTTTCCGTGAATCAAAATTGTCTTTACGAGCATGTATTATATTGTTTTATTATTAATATCCTCGTCTTATTGAAATCTTCACAAAAATAAACAAAAAAGGCAAAATTAAAACTTTTGGTGAACAAAATAGAGTAAAGTCAAATCTCTATTTGGTCTAGCCCTGAAGAAAAAATCAGAATCCAGACACACACTACCCAGTCTATATGTTATATCTAAGACTCAAAGGAGACCCGAACCAGTTGAAGATTGTGTAGTGTCTGTTGAAAATCCATTCAACTGAAACAATAGAGACGCTGGAAAATGGAAAAATCCAGCGTTGAAGTGACTGGCGTTGAGTAGCACCGGAGGAACACTGAAGATGTCACCTTCTTCAGCTAATGGCTCTGTAGATGCGTCAGACGCATCACTTTCACCCACTGTGTTTGCGTGGAGTAGGAGCGACCGCAAGGAAACACGCTTGCGGCGCCGCCTTCGCCTGAAAAAGAAAAAACACGCCACCGCTTCCTGAGGCCATACTGCTTCCCTGATTTTGCACTGAGGACTCCAAAGAAATGATAGGAAATAAAAATGGCCATTATCAAGAATTAGGAGATATGGAAGAGATAATTAGATAATTGCTGAATCAAAACTTTTATTTCTCTTTCTCTTATATTCTTACTACAGCATACTTCTTTATTTATAGCCTTAAACATCAAGTTAGACTCCTACAAATCCGTGCAAGAATCAATCTATACAAACAGAATTCTAAACAACACTCTTTATTCTAATGTCTTTTCAATCAACTGACTATAACTTCTTATAGGAAACTCCAAAGGACTTAGAGATTTGAACCATCCAAAACTAGACTTGAAAGCACCCCAAATGTATAAGTCATACACCAAAAATAGATAACATTTGCCCCTTCAACTTCTCATTTAAAACAACCTTAAAATCTGTCCACTGTACTGTTACGAATTTCAAGACTCATTAAGTTTAGTTATTAACACCCCTCTTTAAACTTAATTCTCTTTTGTCCTTGATGCCAAGAAGATTCTTGAACTTTTCGAACAACTTGATTGGCAACGGTTTTGTAAATATGTCGGCGACTTGATCTTCACTTTTAACATGAATTAGCTCAATATTCTTCTCCTTCACTTGCTCCCGAATAAAATGAAATCGCACATCAATATGCTTGCTCCTTTCATGATGCACCGGATTTTTTGCCAACTCGATTGCCGACTTGCTATCCAAATAAATTAGTGTTGTCTCATCTTGATTGAAACTAATCTCCTTGAGCAGCCTTCTTAACCAAACCGCATGGCACATGCATGCCGCTACATCGACATATTCTGCCTCACACGTCGAAAGTATCACAATTAGTTGCTTTTTCGAAAATCACGTGAAAGTCGTATTCCCTATGTAAAATGCAAATCCCGAGATGCTCTTTCTATCATTCGCGTCTCCACACTAATCACTCTTGGAATACGCAAAAATTGCAAATTTATTAGCGGATGAGCTATAAGACAAACCAAGGGGATAGAGTACCTTAAATGTAACAGAGAATTCGTTTGATTGTCTTCCAATGTGTTGCTCTTGGCTCCTCCATGTATCGGCTTACCAAGCCAACCACATACAAAATATTCGGCCTAGTGCATGTCAAGTATCTCAAACTACCAACTAGGCTCTTATATGATGTCGCAACGATCACCTTTCCTTTGTCATGCCGAGACAACTTAATCCTGCAATCAATCGATGTGTGAACCGGTTTGCAATCCTCCATCTTGAACTTTTTAAATATTTCCTTGGCATATGCCTCTTGTGAAATAAAAATGCCTTCATCTCCTTGCTTTATCTCAAGACCAAGAAAATAGGACATTAACCCTAAATCTGTTATTTCAAATTCTCCCATCATGGCTTTCTTAAACTCATCAACCATGTTACAATTGCTACCAGCAAAAATTAAATCATCAACTTACAAAGCTACCACCAATATGTCACCATTTTTCACCTTGACATACAAAGCGTGTTCATACGGGCATTGCATAAAACCGTGTGACTTGAAATATTGATCAATTCGGTTGTTCCAAGCTTTAAGAGCTTGCTTCAAACCATACAATGCCTTTTTCAATTTTAACACTTTACCTTCATCACCTTCTTTCACATACCCGGGTGGTTGCTCAATATAAACTTCTTCCTCCAAGACACCGTTAAGAAATGCCGACTTCACATCCATTTGATAAATACGCCACTTTGATTAAGTCGGAAGAGAAATCAAAAGTCGAATAGTCTCCATTAGAGCCACCGGTGCAAACACCTCCTTATAATCGATGCCGGTTTGTTGCTTGTAGCCTTTTGCCACCAATCTTGCTTTGTATTTTTTGATTTTTCCTTGAGGATTCATTTTCTTCTTGTACACCCATTTGACACCTATCGCCTTGTGATCTTTTGGGAGAGAAGTTAGCTCCTATGTATTATTTTTCTCGATTGCTTGCATTTCATCATCCATCGCTGCTCACCACTTGTCATCTCCAATTGCCTCTTCAAAAGAAATATTTTCGCCTTGTGCCAAAAAACACTCCAACTGTAACTCGCTTGTCGCCTCATACAAATCGCGTATACTCATTGTTTTTGGTGTTCTTGCTTGTCATTCGATGAAGTTACTTCGTGTGTTGTGATTGTTGGTTCCTCTTTATTGTTGTTGGATGTTGACATTGGCATGTTCACCGGTATATGCATCGCATCTCTTGCCTTCTCATGAAAACTTTCCACCATTGCATTCCAATCCCACATGGGTTCTTCATTTACCCTCACATCACGGCTAAAATGCATATTTTTGTTAATAAGATTAAAAAGCTTATATGCTTTAGACCTCTCATCATATCCAATAAAGATCAATTTCAAACTTTTATCATCCAACTTCACACACCTTTGATCCGGTATATGCACATATGCTACACTGCGACACTGTTGGTTTTATGCTGCTCCAAGCCTCTTGGGGTGTTATGTTCTCCAAACTCGATGTCTTGCATCGATTTAGCAAATAAATGGCACAATCCACCGCTTCTGCCCAAAATTCTTTTGGCATATTCTTGCTATTGAGCATACTCTAGACCATGTCGAGAATAGTTCGATTTTTGCGCTCCACCACTCCATTTTGTTGAGGTGAGTATGGCGCTGTCAAATGACGCTAAATACCATGTTCTTCACAAAAAGAATTAAAAATGGACGAAGTAAATTCACCGCCTCGATCCGATCTCAAAACCTTGATACAAAGACCACTTTGTTTCTCGACAAAAACTTTGAACTTCTTAAAAACTCCAAAAGCCTCCGATTTTTCTTTCAAGAAATAAACCCGAGTTTTTTGAGAAAAATCATCGATAAAAGTTAAGAAATACCGATTTTCACCAATTGAGCTTGGCTTGATTGGTCCACAAATGTCGGTATGCACCAATTCAAAAGGCTTCTTTGCTCGATATTCTGCCACTTTCGGAAAAGTACTCCTTGGATGTTTTCTAATCACACACCCTTAACAAAACTTGTCGAGAGAATCAATTGAAGGCAAACCATGCACCATCTTCTTGTTAGCCATTTCTTTTAATCCTCCAAAATTCATGTGCCCAAATCTTAAGTGCCCAAATCTTAAATGCCACAACCAAGTTTTATCTTTTACACAAGCCTTCAAACACTTCGCTTGAATATTATCCAAAATCAATTTAAACATTCAATTTTTCTCCATTTCAACTTGGGCTAGCAACTTATTATTTTGTTCTCTCAAATGAAGGGATCGATTTTTCATGAAAACCGAATAACCTTTTTCCAACAATTGTCCTAAACTCAAAATATTGGTCTTCATGTCCGGCATATAATAAACATTTGAAATAAACTTTTGTGCACCATCTCTCAATTGAATCAAAATTTTACCTTGGCCTTTTACTTGCACCTTAGAAGCATCACTAAAGGATACGTGGCCATTTTCTATCTCCTCCAATTCGGTGAACAAATGCTTGTGCCCGCACATGTGGTTGCTCGCACTCGTATCAAGATACCACACATTCTCATTTTCAGGACCATTCTCCTTATTCGCCAATAGCACCACATCATTATTCTCGGTCTCCTCTTTTTCTACGAAATTCGCATTCTCATCTACCTTTTTCTGGGAATAACACTCTTTTGCATAATGACCATATTTACCACAATTGTAACAATGAATATTGTACCTATTTGATCGATCACCTCTGCCTCGGCCGCGTCCTCTACCACGCGCATTGTTGTTGTTGCCTCTTTCTTCATTTTTATTTTGTCCATAACCGTAGCCTCTACCACGACCATGAACTCTATAGCTTCCGTGACCTCGACCACATCCTCTACCTTGATCACCATGGCTTGTTCTTTCCTCCTTAAGCGTAGCCTTTGCTTACAACGCTTCTTCTAGCAATTCTTGCTTCTTCTTTTTTTTTTTTCCCTTTGTTCATTAGGCTCAAGAGAACTTGAGAGATCGTCAATGGTCATTTCTTCCAAAATTTTAGATTCTTCAATCGCACGCACAACATTCTCGAAATCATTTGTCAACGTCCGTAGTATTTTCTCCACCACTCTTGCATCGGTAAGAGTTTCGCCATTTCTTTTCAATCGGTTGACAACGGTTTGCACCTTTGTTATGTACTCGGATACACCTTCAATATCCTTCATTTTCATCAACTCAAGTTCGCCGCGAAGAGTTTGTAGCCAAACTTGCTTCACACGCTCGACACCTTTGTACGCCTTCTTCAAAGTCTCCCATGCACCTTTTGATGTAGTAGCGCCGGCTATTTTTTCAAAACCGGCTTCATCAATTGATTGATACATGATGTAGAGTGCAATTTTGTCTTGCTTGCAACTCTCCTTCAACGTCTTTAGTTAGGCTGTCGAAAGCCCGCTTGTATTTTTCGACTCGGTGTACCCGCTCTCAACTACTTCCCATGCATCTTGCGAGCTGAGCAATGCCTTCATTTGGATGCTCCAATTTTCATAGTTGTTTTTGGTAAGACGTGGGATGACTGCGCATTGTTACGTTAGTCAAAATAAAATAACTAGACTACTACTATAACAGTGGCGAGTCTAGGTTGATCCCACAGAGAGCGTATGTAAAGTTTATGAAATGAAATTAATCGGTGTTTACACTTAAGGCAGGGGGGGGAGTTGGATTTTTCAAGAAGAAAATAAAATAAAACTAACTAATAAAAACAAATTAAAGAAAACATGCAAAAAAATAATAAAAGTGGGAAATTCAGTAGGAACCCGGTTCTTTGGTTCAATCTCGGCCTACACCCTAATTAAGCATATTTTATTAATTTGTTGTTCTTTAACCTCTCATAGCAATTATTAATCGTGGGTTAAAAATTAACCCGAATTTTTCCTTAGGTTTTGTTTAATCAAGACACGATCGTTAATTAAACCTAAGCATTGAACAACCTAGGATACGATCTCTAGTTTTAATTAGGCAGTAGTATTACGAATTAGGAAAATCGATTAATCAAGGCAACAACCACATACGATGCGTCATTTAACCTAGGTCATGTTATCCCTAATGATTACGAATCGTTAGTCGCTACACATGAATTTCAACATAACAATTACGGATTATAGTGAAATTTTAGCAATGGGTTTGCAATTAGCAATTCAATGAATACATTAAAATTATCAAATCACAATACCCAATGGGTTCATGCTTAAATAACCAAATAATAACAAAAATCCGATTATCTATACACACAATACCCAAATCAATTAAAATAGGATAACACAATCAATTTTTAATGAGAGAAAGAAATAACAAAATAATAAAAAATACTTAACCAGTCATCGGCGTCAATTTTACCTCCGAATCGGCGTCGGGACGTTTAGCCCTTCATAGGTATTTTTTGAGAAATTGTTTCAGCCCCCATCTAATGTCCCTAGCCAAAAATCCCTTTAGTCACTTTTTCAATGCCCAAAGCTTCACTCCACTGTTCATCGATTTGACAATTTAATTCTGGAGTTTATGCACCATTCACTGCTCACGCCTCTCCTGCGCTCCTATGCTTCCACGCTGCTAATGCCTTCACACCTGCGTCCTGCGTCAGCAAGCAGCTCCAGTCGCAGCATCTCCAAGCTTGATGCGTCACTTACGTTCTTCTCCGTAGCTGCTTCACGCCCACACAGCGTATGCCTCCCAACTGTCTCCTGCGTGCGTCTTGCTTCTCCAGCGCTGCTCCCATTTGCGTTTTTATTAAACGCTGAAAACACGCTGCTTCTCCTCTACGCAGTGTTACATTGCGTTTTCACGCAGCAACAACAATGCTACTTCAACGCAGCGTTTTAACGCTACCTTTTTTTTTCAATTACTTACATTAAAATTTTTCTTCTTCTTTGTCTTCCAATTTTCGTCTTTTAATTTTCTTTGTCTACTCCATGAAGACAAACGAGTACTGATCTTCGGAAAATGTCCCAAATGGAGTACTTTTGACTCAGTTTAATTTCTTTGCATCCAAATTGTACCTAAAATCAAATATGAATTAAAGTGAGTATCTCAATCATTTTTATATCATTAATCTCTAAGGGCAAATAATTAAAAATATCAATAATTAAACACATATCACGGGATCGACATGTGGCCGTTTGCTATCCCGGTAGTTAACATGGCTTTGATACCACTTTGATGGAAATAAAAATGGTGATTATCAAGAATCAGAAGATATGAAAGAGATAATTAGATAATTGTTGTATCAAAACTTTTATCTCTTTCTCTTACATTCTTACTACAGCATACTTCTCTATTTATAGCCTTAAGCATCAAGTTATACTCCTAGAAATCCGTACAAGAATAAATGCTTAAAAACAAAATTCTAAACAAACTCTTAATTCTAACGTCTTTTCAATAAATTGGCTATAACTTCTTATAGGAAACTCCAAATGACTTGAGATTTGAACCATCAGAAACTAGACTTGAAAGCACCCTAAATGCATAGGTCATACACTAAAAATAAATAACATTTGCCCCTTCAACTTCTCATTTAAAACAGCTTTAAAATCTGTCTACTGTGTTGTTACGAATTTCAAGACTCATTAAGTTTAGTTATCAACAAGAAATACTCGCCTTCCACCATTATTGTTCCTTTCGTCGGTTCAAAGAGTTGTAGGAGACGACCCAAACAAAAACTTAATGAACTAGGAAAAATGGGCTAAATGGACTGGGAAAACAAGAGGGCTAAATAGACCAGGATCAGGAATTCCTAAGGGCTTGTAACTTTTTTGCGATTTTGGGCTATGAATCCTGATTCAAACTATAAAACATAAATGGGTCACCTATTTTGTGGATTTTGGGGCCAAGTTTTAGATAATGTGATTAATTAAATAAATTTTATTTAAAAACAAATTTCTAACATTGTAAATAAGAATTAATTTTATAATTATTATAAATAAGTTTTTAAGTAAATTATAAATTTATAGTAATTAAAATTGATTAGTTCAATCATAACTAAAAATAATTTTGTAATTGAATTTTAATATTAAGTTCATGAGATTAATAGTAAATTAGAAATGAGTTTCTAATTGAAATAAATTTGATTAATTAAAACATTATATATATATATAATTAGAAAATTTCTATTTAAATTGAAATTATTAATTTAATAAGTGTCTAATTATATTAAATCCATAATTTAATTTAACTGGGTATATAATAATTAGAAATAGGTTTTTAATTAAAAAGTAAATAATTATAATAGATATGATTAGTTCAATAACAATACAAATTGTAATTTTGAGTAAATTATAATAATCATAATTTCATTATTATGTTAGTTAAATCATTTATTTTATGATTTCTAAGTTTTATGAGAGTTTACATTTTCAAGAACTTGTGGATTATGAAAAGGTCACCTAAATTTCTACACATTGTAGCTCAAATAAGCCGAGTCATCATCATTTTAGTGTAATTTCTCCAAATGTAGTACCTATATAGAGAAGATCTAATATAACATGTTATTACTATTAATAACTTAATACAAGAGCTGTGTTTCAGATATTGTTTTACTTTAGTAGAAGTTGAAGTAAATTACATGACTTTACTCTCAACAGTGTCATAACTAGAAAGTGAATTATTAAGTCTGCTTTAAAATTTAGAATGGCCAAATCCTAAAACATATAAATGGTTGGTAATAATGTTTATAGGAGAATTTTGAAAAAAAAATTGACCAGGACTTTGTATTCGATTAGTCTTCCAATTGAAATAATTAGAAAAATTGTTTATCAAGCTTCAAGGGCTTTATCGCATGAATTGGTTGACTTTTTTATATATAAGGTTCATTATTATGTAATGAACTAAGTTGTACTAAACTATATGAATTATGTCCATTTATGTATGTTAAGGTTTGATATTGTTCAATTTATCAGTGCTTGTATTATATGAAATTTTGTTTACAATTCTTCTTAAGTATGATGACTCGTATTCAGTTATCATATAGATGATGATTGGGGAAATATGTACTCTTTTGATTTTTTACATAATTGAAAATTGATTATTCACTACATATATGTATGACATAACATTGACATACACATATACTATTTCTTTCTTTTTGTAGAAACTTAATGTTTCAGTTGTAGCTATTATATTAAAGAATATTGTTGTTTAACTTAAAAAGGATGAGAAATTAAATGGAGACAATTATGAAATCTAGAACATAAAATTTCAATACTGAAGGAGCATCAGGCCCTTAAATTATTAAACATAACTAGGGACATTCTTAAAGAAAGCAATATAGGCCAACATAAAAAGGACTGTGATGTTTATAAAATATAAGGGAAAAAGAACTCATTAGCTCACATTACATTGCTGAGCAACAAGGATAATGACATTATGCGTGAGTTTTGAAAATACAAAACTAATAAAGATCTATGGTTCGCTTTAGTTACATCTTTTGGGGGAATATCGGTAACCAAAGAGAGTTCATTCACTACCAAGATTGACATTTTTAAAATTGCCAGATTACATAATGTAAAAGCATTTGTGGCATATGGTAAACATGAAAAGTGAATTGCATCACGTTGGTTATAAATTATCATATGAGTAGTAAGTATAAGTCATGATCCATTTGTTACTTCAAAAAAAAATTTAAAAATAAAATAAATTGTATTAATAATAGTAAAAGCTACAAAATATCATTACAATGATCAATTGAGTCGACTAACAAGTTCAAGATCCTCTAATAGTTACAAAGGTAGAGTACACCAATTTATTATTACATCCTGTAGTGTTTCAATCCTTAGCTAACTATCATTTAACCCTCTTATATTCCATATCAGAATGGTCATTTAAGGGGAATACCTCTTCTTTTTGGCTTTCCTCCTAGTTGATCGTCTTTTAGATTTAGAGGAACTATCATGAAACCTTTCTACTATCTCAACAAGTATATCATTGTCTAGTTGTAGCAACAACTTGTTGCTTGGTGAATCATTATCCAGTAAACCAGGTTCATCTTCCATCGCTTCGTCCACTGATTGTGCATCTGCTTCCATCTGACAATTCACCTTTAATAGGGAGGTGTTTTCAACAATCCTCAAGATATTTGATTCCTCAACAACACCAATAGGTTGAATAACATTTGTCCTATTTGAACTATTTTTCATAGGTATACTACTCGACTCATTTAGCTTATCACCTCTCTTAATTTGTTGCACATTTGAATTATCAAGAACCAACCCATTTTCAGGTGACTTTTCATTCTCCTACATAGAACATCCAACTACCTTAAGTCTATCCCTTTTGAAATCTCAGAAGTTGATGTCCCCATAAGTTCACCATAACTCCCTGTTTGAAAAGGTTTCCAGTAGGTTGCCAACTCTTCTTCCCCAAATTGGGTTTCCATTGATAGGAAATTGGCTCAACAAATTTTGTCAGTTCACCGTCATCACCTAGCTTCATAATAAGAAGCCGATCAAGCAACATAGTGTCTCTTTTAACGTCAATACAAATTTTTACAAAACATATACATTCCATATTTGCTATTTGGTATCCATACATATAGGCTTCCTGAGTGAAGCTAGGAAACTTAACCCTTCAATTGACCAGAATTCAAGAGGAATGTTGTGGAAGTTAACCCACAATAGAAAAACATCAATATTTCTCCTATCAAAATTAGTACCTAGCTTCCATTTTTCAATGAACTTAGGCTAGCCACTAATGTGCCAGGGACTATGTTCGATGATCTTATTAAGGTTATTCTCGGTTGAGAACTTGAACAGGAAGGAGTTGTTCTCCATCAGCATCACTTTCTCAAGACCCCTCTTAACCCATCTAGCCATGGCCCAACCTTGCACCACTAGAAAAGTAAGCCTCTTGTTCCAGAATATACCCACCAAAACAGTAGACAAAATCTTGGCTCCAGCCTTTAAAGGATCAACAGGAGGTATAAACCCTCTTTCATAACATTCTAAAAATGTTTGAGCTCTCCCTTTTTAGGTCATCTCCAACCAAGACACCAAAACACCAAATTTGGTGTTTTGGAGCAAAAAATTCACTCCAATCAAGGCACCAAAAGCACACACTAAAATGGTGCAATGAATAGTAAAACACCAAATTTGGTGTGTTACTATTCATTACACCAAAAGTACGAAAAGACAACTTTATCCCTTTACTTTTTAACATTTTTCTTTTATGTCTTTTTCACAAATTGATTTATTTACATAATTTACTAAGTAATTAAATTTAACAT